>VZTF01009084.1:0-48488 GCA_013397755.1 Cnemophilus loriae | reverse complement strand
GTCATTCCCTCTCGGCCCCCCTGCTGCCCTGGACTCCTGGTCCCTTCCCCCCTTGCCTCGCCCTTTCCCCTGCTCCCTTGCCTCTCTGGAATGCATCGAAACAGATAAGTAATAAACTCCGAGGCTTCAGCAAAAGGCCGCCTCTAACTCTTTGCCTCTAGTGACGCCTGAGCTGGCCAGCTCAGTGAGAGTGGCTGCGTGTCTCCGCCGCACTGGTGAGAAGAGCTAATCTGCAGGGTGCCAGGAAGCCCCACCAGAGATTCCTTTGCAACAGGATTCTCTTGGGACAAGCAGAGATCTCTTCACCAAAATACCGCACCACGGCGTTAGCTTTACGCTTCAGCTATGCTGATTGTTTTCATCCTGTTTATAACAAGCAGAGTTTGCATTAATTCATGGGAAAAGGTGCCACCTAACTCATGGCCTTAAGTGTAGCTCAGATATTAATCTCATGTTGTCTGTGTATAATTTCTAAAACTTTAAATAAAAGTATTGTCTACCTTCTTCCAGCCCTGCAAAAAAAAGAAAAAAAAGAAAAAGCTGAATTATTAAAGGAGGAACTCTTAGTTTACTATATTTAGAGACTTTTTTTGTCCAATAACAAAGAAGTTATTACAGAATTAACATCACATGTTAAGAAAGATTCCATATATTAATCCATGTAATAGTAGGTCAGATTTGAACTTCACAATAAGTTAGATTTGAACTCCATCTAAGATAAAATAAATTTTTTATTTGAAAAAAAAATGTCGGGGATTTTCCTTTGTTACCTGCCAGGTGCCCACTAAGACTCTTCATCATTCCCTCTTCTCATCAAGACACATTGAAAAAATGTGATTAAAAGCAACAGGGAGATCACTCACCAATTGCTGTCACGGGAAAAATCATCTTCACCTGGGGAAATTAATATAATTTATTGTCAATTAATTTTGACAGAATAGGATCATGAAAAATAAAGCTAAAACTACCTTTCTTCTACCCTTTCCTTCTTCTCACGCTCTGCTTCACACGTAACTCTTCTATCTTCTTCCCTAAGGAGCCTGCTCCGGCACCACTTCTCCATGGGTTGCAGTTTACTTCAGGGTGCACCCTCCTGCTCCATTATGGAGTTCTAAATGGGCTGCAGGTGAATATCTGCTCCACCACAGTTCTCATGGGTTGCTAAGGGACAATTTATGTCGCCATGGTCTTTTCCGTGGGCTGCAGAAGTATCTTTGCTTTTCCTGCCTGGAGCATCTCCTCCCCTGCCTTCACTGGCCTTGGTGTCTGAAGGGGCTGTTTCTCTCACATTTACACATCCAACCTTCTCACAGCTGCTGCACAGAGTTTTTTCACCCTTTCTTGAATATGTTATTGCAGGGGCACCACTAGTATTGCTGGCTGGCTCATCTTTGGCTGGTAGACAGTCTGTTTTGGAGCCAGATGGAAGAGGCAGTGTCTGACAAGGGGACAGCTCCTGATTTCTTCTCACAAAGCCCCCTGCCACCAAAATCTTGCCATGTAAGCCCAATGAAATATCTTAGTCACAATATTCAATGAATGCATTTTAAAATCTACCTATTTTGTCTACAGCATTCCATATTTAATTTTGTCTGCCCATAATATATTTTAACTGTAACGTAATATTCTACATAAAATAGCTATAATGAATACATAGCCTAGGGGTATAAGATTTTTATATATATATTTATATGTTATATCTAGAAATGCATCTACAGGTAGGAATCTTTGTTGCTATATCAAAATCAGATTTGGAGTGTAAACCAGCTGGTCTTCTCAGAAGAGATTCAGCTGCTCACACGTAAGTGCCTGATGTGGTTTGTGATTCTCTAGGCTATGCAATATACCTGAATAGGACTAAACGGTATGGCACAGCACTTAAATGAGATCTGCACCCTGTTGAAGTAGAAACTTTGAGGCCAATATATGTCACAGTATCTCAAGTGACAGCAGGCACCTATTTTTACACACTGCAGTTGTACTTTTTGTCTCCACTAGCAATAATAAAGATCTGATATGCTAGCTTGGATTACACATCTACGTTTCAGAGGTTCAGAACTGGTGCAGATGAATTCTCTCCCCCAGCATTTTGTCTATCTTAAGTTATAGCAATTCTTTCTCTAGAAGCCTTCATTCTACCGATTGCTCTTCTCCCCTAAGTTTCGGTTAAAAGGATTGAATAAAAACTAAACTAGTCTGTGGTTAAAGCTAGCTGGCCAGAATCCAACCCAAGACAACAACTCATGGGATGAAGTGCTACTGCAAAAGCAAATGAAATGGAAATTGCCTTTCAATATGTTTGCCTATGATGCTGGTTTCTGTAAAACAAACTTTCAATCTACAGCTGGGCTAAACTATTAAACTACAGTGAAATTATGTGATATCACCTGAGAAAATAAGAAAAAGAGAGGCGACTGATGGAGGAAGGGAATTCATGAGCACATATAAATTTCCCTGATTTGCAAACATCCTTTATTATCTTTTTACAGAAGATCCTCCATAACCTTTCGAAGGTAGGAAGAACAAGGAATCTGGTACAAACTTACTCTTCTTAGGAAAGGAATAACTGGCAAATTAGGAGAAAAAGTATGAGTCATAATCTGAATTTTTTGTAAAATAAAGAAATTAGACCATTGATGGACAGCACATCCTTTAACAACTATTTTCAGGCAATTATATGGTTACTCTCTAACTGTTCAGCAGCAGTTCCGTGGTTTATACAATATGACAGCCACTTTCAAATATTTTCTAACTGAAATTACCTAAAAATGACAATCTTTGGTTTTTTTCCTGCTTTGTTCTAAGAAATATTTTTAAAATATCGTATTTAAGTACAAATTTTCTTTTATGAATATAGCCATTTAAAGAGGGTGAGAAGGCTTAGGCCATTTTCTTTTAAAAATTGTCAATCACCTGCCTCTTTCCGTAAGATAAAAGGAAAGTATGGATAAAAGGAATGATATTACTTTAATAAATACTAATTTCAACCTGTGCATACCATCTGTGACAGGGAATAATATGGCAGTTTCATTTCTCATGCTGTAATGAGCTGTTAAAAGTGGAACAAAGCTAGTTATCATCATATTTTTCAATTTGGCCAGCTGCCAGTGTTTATGACATCTAGTAATTCAATCATTTAATAACTCGAGGTTTCAAACTGCTTAAACCCCATTCAGTTTAGTGTGGGTTTTAGATGACTGAGTCCAAATAATGATTTGGTCTGTAGTTTTTTCAAGACCTTCCAGTATTCCTCTAATTTCATTTGACAGTTTCCTACTTAGCCAGAAAGCTCCTTGAATATCTAACTGTAGTCACATATGACTGTTCTGGAGAGATAAATGCTAGATGTGGTTAGGACTACAGCCGAGCTTGTGACTACTTTTTAGACAATAGATTAATGGAAATGAATTGGATGCTAGATTTTTTCTTATCTTGAGGAAGTTTGAACCCACATATTCCACATACTGGAAAGTCTGTGCTGAGGTTTTGGCTGAGGTAGAGTTAATTTTCTTCGCGGTGGCTGTATGGGACTGTGCTTTGGTTATGTGCTGAACACAGGGTTGATAATATAAAGATTTCTTTTGTTTGCTGAGCAGGGCTTCCACAGAGCCAAGGCCTTTTCTGCTTTTCATACCGATATACTGGCAAAGACTTCGGGGATTCATGGGAGGTTGGGAGGAGACACAGCCAGGAGACGTGACCCAAACTGACCCAGGGGTATTCCAGACCATATGGCATCATGTTCAGTATATAAACCTGGAGGGAAGAAGAAGGAGTGATGGCGTTTGTCTTCCCAAGTCGCCATTAAGGTGATAGGGTCCTGCTCTCCTGGAGATATCTGAGCACCTGCCTGCCAATGGGAAGCAGTGAATTAATTCCTTGTTTTCTTTGCTTATGCGTGAGGCTCTTGCTTTCCCTACTAAACTCTCTTTATCTTAACCCACAAATTTTCTAACTTTTACCCTTCTGATTCTCTCCTCTATCCCATTCCTGGGAGAGGGAGCAAGTGGCTGTGTAGGTCTTGGTTGTCGGTTGGGGTTAAACCATGAAAATGTTTTAGCTACCAGGCCATGAAAAAAAGTCTTGTTGTGGTTTGGTTGGTTGGTTGGTTGGTTGGTTGAGATTTTTTATGCTTTGTTTATTTGCCTGGGTTTATTTCTTCCATTATCTACTAATACTGTCCTCTGGTACAGCCTCATCACTAAAAGATGCACAAATCCTGTTAATAGACTCTTTAAGAAATCAAACATCATGTCTGTATCACAGTTCAAACCGTAGGACGCCCAAATAAGCAACAGCAGCAGCAATCATGTGCTGAGAGGCATGTGAGGCTTATGATGTTCCTTGGAGGGGAATGTCTGAGGGGGTTTCTGAACTCATGACACCTTTGGGATGTGTGTGTGAAGAGACCAGGCAGCAGCAAGGATGACAATCTGCTGAAGGACACCAAAGATGCTGGGCATCTGTGGCCTCACCAACCAGATTGCCTGATCCCAGAGTCTTGCCACCAGCCATAATCTCCCCACAGGAAGCTCTAATAATGCTGACCACACAATAGAATATCATGTCTTCTGCACCTCCTGTGGTGCTAACACCCAGTGCAGCTACCCAAAAAAGCTCCCAAGGGAAGCAGTTATCCAAGTTTCTAGTTGGAGAGTGTGCCTGAGGTTTCCACTTGTGTCTGAGGGCAGCAGAAAGAATGACTGAGAGATGTGCCCAGATAGAAGAAAAAAGTGATACAGTTTGAGGAGTATCCAGAATTCTGAGATGATGATTGACTGGTGGAATGACGTTTTGCTGTCTGTGGACATCTACCTTACCTTCCCAGGTGCACCTACACAACAGAAAGGTGATTCTGGAGTTGGAAGTATTGTTTTGGAAATCTGTAGGGGTCCCATTCAACTAGAAACCAGCAAATATTTTTTTCCAGTTTTCGAGGACAAGAAGGAAGACCCTGGTAATTATAAGACTTTCAGATTCACTTCCGTGCTTGGTAAAATTGTGGATAGAATTATTCTGGGAGTTATTGAAAAGCACTGGAAGACAATTCAGCCATTGATCAAAGACAATATGAGTTCATGAAGTGAAAATCATGCCTTATTAACTTATTATCCATTTTTGATAAGTTTATCAATCTAATGAATGAAGGGAAGGCAGTGGATGTGTTTGGGTTTTTTTCTCTCTCGTGTCCAGTGAGAGCATGTGAGGAAATGGCTTATGGCTCTGTCTGAGACCACCACTGAGAAGGAGGTCAAGTGCTAGAACAAGCTTCCCAGGAAAGTGGCCATGGCCCCAAGCCTGTTGGTGCTCAAGAAGAATTTGAACAATGCTCTTAGCTCATAGAATCGTAGAATGGTTTGTGTTGGTAGACACCTTAAAGATCACCTAGGTCCAACACCCAACACACACCCATCCCCCCCATAAGCTGCTATTAATTACCCCCCGGAGCCTTGTCTTCTCTGGCCTGAATAGTCCCAACTCTCTCATACTGTCTTTAGAGAAGAGGTTCTCTAGCCATTTGATCAACTTTGTCATCCTTCTCAGGACGCATGGTTTAATTTTTATGTTGTCCTGTGTGGGGTGAAGAGTTTGATCCAATGATCCTCATAGGTCCCTTCCAACTCAGAATATTCTGTGATCCAAAGGCTTCATTTACTACTTGTTAAAGTGACTGTTTCAAGTGGAATTCCTACACTTGATCAAAGATATAGGAGCGAAGCAGATTAGTGGAATATTTTTTCCTGCAATCACAAACAAAACTATGAAGTTGTCTTGCATAATTCTTGTCATTGTTAAATTTAGAAAAACTATGAGTCAAAAAGACATCTGCTCCCATCCACGGTAAAAAATACTTTTCCGTAAAATCTGTACCATTTTACACATAAGCAGGGATATCCCCACAACTTATTTTTGGCTTCTGAAAAATGGAACAGGAGTTATAAACAGAAGCATTATTGGACATGTTAAAATTTTCAAAATAAAGTAATTTTTAATATTATTGATTAAGCTTCATAATCACTTTATCATATCTCATGACTACTTCTGATAATATAGCATGTAGCAAAGATTTAAATATCATGAAGGTAATAACAACACAAACATTGAAGAAATTTTATATTTTGCAGTGCCTCAAAGATAGTGATAACAAAATGGACACTGAATGACATGAACAAAAGCATTAAGGAAACAAAGATCAACAAGAATAGTCAACGTGGCTTCATGGAGGGGAAAGCATGACCACCTCCTACAATGAAATGACTGGCATGGTTGATGAGGGGAAAGCAGTTGTTACTGTCTACTTGGACTTCAGTAAAGCCTTTGACACTGTCTCTCATAAGAGTCTCTCATAAACTGTTGTATGGGCCAGATCAGCAGGTGAGTTGTAA
Organism: Cnemophilus loriae; assembly: GCA_013397755.1. Taxonomy (NCBI): domain Eukaryota; kingdom Metazoa; phylum Chordata; class Aves; order Passeriformes; family Corvidae; genus Cnemophilus; species Cnemophilus loriae. The sequence continues at coordinate 42,102 of VZTF01009084.1, read as the reverse complement.
ACTGACTGCAAGCTGGGACAAGAGGGTGGTGATCAGTAGAGCAATGTCTAGTTGAAAGGCCATAAAGTAGGTGTGTATCCTAAGGGTCAATACTGGCTCCAGCATTGTTTAACAGCTTCGTTATTGATGTGGATAGTGGGGAAGAGCATATCCTCAAGTTTGAAGCTGATACATAACTGATGATGGGCAACCTGCTCTAGGTAAACCTGCTGGAACACGGAGTCAGACAAAATGATTTCCAGAAGTTCCTTCCAACCTCAAGCACCCTGTGACTCTGTGACAACTCTTATCTTTAAGTTATTTCTTGCCAAATCTGTGGTGCTGTTGTCACATCCAAAACACAAAAAAACCTGCATATGGTGTAAAGAACTCCTTGGGTTTTAACTATTTTTTTCCTTCTTCTCCGTTTTCTCCATTCTAGAAGAATCATTGTTTTTTCATTCATTCCTTTCCCCCTTCTTTTCTTAGTTTTCAGTCCTCATATTCAATATTCTCATTAATTTCCTCTTATTTTCCTCTCAAAACTACTTTCTGAGTCTCATATTTCATTCTCCTCCACATCTACACTGTTGCAAAGATTTGTCTGAATCTTATCGAACAGTCCTCTCTTTTGGGCTTTCTTGTTTCTGCTGCCCAAAACTTTTTATCATATGTATGATAAATATTCATGATTTACATCATAGCATAATAAAAACTGTAACTTAGTTGATTTCATACAAAAAATCAACATAATAAATTAATATAAGGGACTTCAACAGATAATGGAGTAGGCACTGGAGGCTTTTGTTAAGATTAAGTGAAATTAGTAAAACAGAGACACGGGCTTCCTGAAGCCATGATTTTTGCTTTCACAGGGATATAAATTAAACAGAGAAGTACTGTATAAGCATATTAATTAGTACAGAGGCTCATCCACTGTTTCAAGATGTGAGTCTGAATCATCCCAGACTTCAGGATGCCTGCTATCCAAGTATTCTAATCATAGCTAACTATTCAGACATGGACTGTCATATGTTTTTCTTTAACTGTCACCATGTTTATATAGCTGAATTTAGCTTTTAAATTCCCAGTGAGCAAACGTCACCACTAGCCTGTTTTGAAATGGAGATAAGAATACTTTATTCCACATGTGACATTTGAGAATGAAAACACTAAAGATAATTAACTACTCCAATGTTATATAAAGCATATTGACTAGGCAGCCTAAAAGTGCCTAAACCTCTCCAGCACTTTGTAAGTATTGGTTGTAATACTTTATGCTGACTAGAAAGGCTGGCGGTAAAGTTTAAGGCAAGGTGCTAATATAGTAGCTGAAGCCTGTGATCAACAAAGTCAAATTTCATAGCCCATAAGGACTGAATCTTTCAAGGGTTCAGTGTGTTCTAAACACATAGATGGTCTAGCCTATTATAAAATTTTGCTCCTACTATTATAATGGGTGAATTTCTTTGAAAAAAAAAAAAAAAGGTATTGAGATCATTAACCCTTAGCAGACATATAGAATAAGAGAATGCAAAATAAAATATGTGGCAAATGATGTGCCGTATCTTTTCACATACTAAGCAAATGTGAGGAAACCTACTTCTTTGACCATATGCTCCAAGATGTAAGACGAAAAGGCTATAAAAATTGTATTGTTGGTAGTCAAAGAATAGAGTAAAAGAATTTACTTTTCTCTTTGTACTTGCTTGCTTGAATTATATCAAGAGATTTGATGTCTCCAGAAAACTTCCTTGACTGGTGCAGCCCTCAGACTACTACCCATGATTGATCTTCCATGCAGGGAGTGAGGGATGAAGTTGCAACACATAGCCTGAGGACAATCAAAAAGAAATTTAGGGCCTTGGGACGGTTGATAACGGATTCTAGGGCACAAGCTTTATCCTGTTCTGTACTTCCAGCTGAAGGCAGCAATATGAGAAAAAACAGATGGACTGAATCTATTAAAAACATGACTCCATGGCTGGTGTCACCACCGAAGTTTTAAGTTTTTTGACAATGGAATGATCTGTGCATCAGGCATCCTGTCATCAGACAGGACTCACCTTTCTCAGTGAGGGGGGGAAGTCTTTGCTCAGTTACCCGCAGGGATCATCGGCAGAGCTTTAAACTAGATGTGACAGGACAGTGGGACAGTATCAGGTTTGTCCCTGGCAAGCTGTGGGATGGTATGCAAAGGTGAGAGGGATGGATGCCATTGAGGGCCTTCTGCCAGTGGCTCTGAAAAGTGCTGGGCACACCAGAACACCCTTGCGGTCTTGCAGAGATAAGCCAGGAACTCATCGGGTAACAGAAACCAACAGGAAAACACCAGGAAAATATCTTGAAGGAATAAAGACATGTTCCTCTAGGAAGGCGATGTGGCCAACAGCCCAGCTGAGGTGCTTTTGCACCCATGCATACAGCATGAGTGACAAACAGGAAGAGCTGGAAGCCACCTTGCTGCTAGAAAGTTATGACCTTGTTGCCCTTGCTGAAACCTGGTGAAATGAATCCCATGACTGAACTGTGACTATCAATAGCTGTTCATATGGAGCAGCTGAAGAAGGAGAGGTGGAGGGGTTGCTACCAAGATGATTAGAGCGGTGTAGCATCTAACTTATTACGGAAGGCTGAGAAAATTGGGATTGTTCAGCCTGGAAATGAGATGACTTCAAGATGCCCTAATTGCAGCCTTCCAGTACCTGAAAGGTAAGAAAGATGGAGAGAGACTTTACAAGGGCATGTAGAGCCAGGAAAAGAAGGAAAGGCTTCAAACTGAAAGAGAATAGTTTTGAATTAGACATTAGGGAGAAATTCTTCATTGTTAATGTGGTGACAGGGGACAATTTGCTCAGAGAAGTTGTGGATGCTCCATCCCTGGAAGCGTTTAAAGCCAGGTTAGATGAGGTTTTGAACAACCTGGCCTAAAGGAAGATGTTCCTGCTTGTGGAAGCAGAGGGTTGGAACTACACGATCTTTAGGGCCCCTTCCGAACAAAACTGTTCTATGATTCTATGATTTCTAATGAATCTGCTTAGTCAAAAAAAAGACACTAGCCATTCTTAACATACATGCACAGTTACTGTAAAACACGAAAGGATGAAAATAGTAATCAAAAAAGGCAAGATAGTAATCAAAGAAAAGAAATGAAGAAAGAACTGGAAGCACAGCTAATTCAGTTTAAAGAAGACGACCAGTTACCAAACTTCAGATTCATCCTTCCCATTAAAGAAGTGTCAAGGCTTTTTATGTAATCAATAAAAAGATTGAAGCATCTCCAGAAAGCAATTTGGATCTTATATGGAGTGTCCCTCTGGAGATTTTTTATTTCTTTCTTCTGACTGTAAAATGAGCCTGGAGTACTATTAATTTATCAGGCTTCTAAATTTAAAGATATTAAGTGGGAAAAAAAAAAAAAAACAACCTTAATTTAGATGGTGCTTAGAGTCTTATAATATACAAAAATAATAAATTAGAAGATTTGCATAAATGCAAATTTAGCTACTTAATCTCTCGAAAAATGAGTTTAATCTACCTTTAATAAACATTTCAGTAATGTTTTTGTTATAATTTTTAATTCAAACCAGCTCATATTTGTGCTTCAAAAGCATTATTATTCTGGTAAAGGCAGAACTCAGCTCAGGATTAAGACTTCAGTATCCATTTCCATAAAATACAAATCAACTTTATTTAAGGAAGTTAATTGCCTCAATCATGACATAAATATGTTTTTTATATATATATATATCTAAGTCATATATGTATTTTGGTGGTTATTTAACCTAGGTGGAGCTTCATTTCACCTAATTTGCCTATATGCAGATTGGAATCAGCGAGCAGTTTTCTAGTGGTTGCCTGAATTATTTATTTCAGCAGGAATCTACACAAGCATTTGCACTAATCATGGAAAATGTGAGGCATAAACTACTGTAGGAATCTGCAGAACTGTTTTAATTTGAATCAGAAATGCACTTTTTAAGTCTTCTAAATTTACCCTCATATCTTACTTTGGTTATGTCACAGACAGGTTTATGAGTGGACAAACTATAATGCTTTTAAACAAAACTATGCAAAAAAAAGTACTTTGAATGCCGTCTGGCCTGCAGTAAGTATACCGTCCACAGGACTAGACAAGAACCTGCTCAAAGAAATTACTCTCCTATTTTAAACAGAATATCTTGGCCACAGCCCCACCTGTTTCACTTTACAGTACTATTTCTGTTTTGATGGATCAGCCTTGGCTAGTATTCAGATGCCTAGCAAACTACAAGCAAAACCTCATGTACAGATGTCCCAAAGGGCTGGCTCATATATTCTTCTAGGTTACAGCTTTATTCTTACAGAACACTGAAATAAAATATATCCATGTCTGGTGAAACTCAGGCTTATGTTCATCTAAAGAATGGTATTGCTGCTCATACAGTATAATAATAACAATAATAATTTAAACAACAACAACAACAGTAATAATAATAATANAACAACAACAACAACAACAATAATAATAATAATAATAATAATAATAATAATAATAATAATAATAATAATAATAATACTTGTTGTTTTTGTCATTGTTTTCTGTCTGAGATGGATGATAATTGCTCAAAACTAAGGTGTAAATGTGAGATCTATTCACTGTGAATCATGCATGAGAAGTGTTACACATATCTGTTGCAAAAAAGTTGGGGAAGGGAAGAGATCCAGGTGATGATGAAATGACTGATGTATTTTTCGCTACTGAAAATGGAAGTTTGCACATATAATGGAAACAGAAAAATTTAATTTTAACTGCAGGACACACATGTGGCAATTCTGTCAGCAGCATAGCTCTGCAGAGCAGAGAAACAATAAGGATACCCCCACCCAGACTAGATGTGTGAATCTGCAGAGCAATAGCATGTAGGGTAACAACATATATGTATTAGAGTTAGGTGGCAAGGTTTTCACAGCAGCTGGACTGCAGCAAGGGTGTCTTCAGTGAGAAGACATCAGAATTTTGTCCATAAGAGATGGTTCCAGATGGCTCCAAGATGGATTCTCTGCTGGCCAAAACCAAGCCCTTCAGTGATGTTGGTAGAACCTCTGTGATAACATATGTCAGGAGGGTTATAGATGCTGCACATCAGCAGTTAAGTATCAACATGTCAGTACACTCCCCAGTCTTTTCTCTCCTCCTTGCTAAGCTTCTGACATGAGGGGATGCCACAAGTGAAGTATATGGCAAACTATGAGACCACAAGATAGAAATTCCCCTGAAATGGATAATTTCCAAGACATGAGATTTTTTCTTAAGAAAAGCAGCATAGTCACAGCCTCAAAAGTTATATCTTTCTGTTAAATTTCACAGCCACTAATGACTGAATAAATTGCTAGGAGAAAGCACAAAGACAGCCAGAAATACAACAAAAGCAGTATGAGTAATTTAGTCTAATTTTCAATGGAAAGAGGAGTAAAAGTAATAATGAGGCAAGACACTACAGACAGAAAACTTCTATTTCTATGCAAGTTCCATTAGTTACATGAACAGCGGTATTTCTTCCTTATTAGGTACATTGCAATTTAACAATTCATGTCTGTGATGTTAAACATTCTAAGATTTTTGTCTGGTTGAATTTGGGAGAATTTTTTTTAATTTTTATTTTTAAATTGATCATTTAGGCTGAAAAAGATCTTAAAGATCATGAATTCAACTGTAAACCCAACACTGCCAAGTCCATCACTAAACCATGTCCCTAGAGCCCCACATCTACATACCTTTTAAATATCTTGAGGGGTGGTGACTCCACCACTTCCTTGCACAGCCTGTTCCAATGCTTGAAAGCTCTTTTGATGAAGAAATGTTTTCCTAATATCTAATCTAAACCTCTCCTGTTTCTACTTCAGGCTGTTTCATCTTGTCCAATCACATATTAGCAGAGAGAAGAGAAGGAGCCCCACCTTGCTAGAGTTTCCTTTCATGTAGTTGCAGAGTGATAAGATGTACCTTGAGTTTCCCTTTCTCCAGACTAAACAACCCCAAGTCTCTCAGCTGCTCCTCATAAGATTTGGTTTGCCACTGTTTTCAGTGAAGACATGACCATATATCTTAACACAATTCACCATTGTGATTCTCCATCAAATTCCTTACAAATTATTCACAACTGATGCATTTACTACATCTTTAAGTTGTTTTTTTTCTGGATGAGGGTCGAAGTTGTCAGCATGACTTATTCTGGATAATTTGTCATCTTGTGGTGTAAAGGATGATAAATTAGAGCATGTGCAGAGATTAATTTTTCTCAGACATCCTTTATGTTCCCAACTCTGATCTCCATTTACATGTTAAACAAATGCTTTAAAGTCTTTCTTAGGTTTAAATTTGGGAATACAAATTGTACAAGTCTTATATGCTTATTAGTAAAGGAGTGCCTCATAGTTTCATCTTTCTAGTTTTTGTCCCAGTACAGTGGTTGGGAGCATAAAGGGCTGGCATGCAATTATTTGTTACTAATAGCTACTTACCCACCTGGGAACTTGTAAATAGCCATTTTATAATTACAAATATGTTTTACGCCTTGAAAGTACACCTGCCAATGACTTAGCCAAATTGCAGTACATGGGTCACATTCATTCTTCGTGTTCATCATGAATTAAAAGTAAAATTAGTGTACATTTAAGCCTAGACAGCAGATGGCATTCAATGGTACAAGCATACTGCACCATATGTCTGCAAAATGCTTTCAGAAAGTACTTGACAGTTCCCAACATTAAAAAATAAAATTAGATAGTAAAAATAATTTATAGTTTGGATATCATTTAACTAAAAATACTTTAATTAAGCCATTGAAATTTAGTCCCACTCACATTTGGTGTGATGAGAATTGAATTGTCAAAAATGTTTGCAAAGACAGAACACTTTTTTTTAATATTTAAAAAGTCATATTTTCATTTCCTTAGTTTTTGTTTAAAATCTAAACATTTGTGTTGAAAGAAAATAAACTTCGATTAGTACTAGCAAAAATTTCATAATATTTTTTTAGCTGTCGTATTTACATGCTAATTCTGCTTAAATTTAGAGGTAGGTCTACTTACATATAGTGCTTTCTTGTCCATAACCTATGGAGTTCACTATCGTATCTGGGAACATCATGACAAGTGTTAGTATTGCAATTTTTTTTAGAGTGACAATTTAAATTCTTTGAAAACAGATGGGTCTGATACATTTTTCTGCACTTACGTTAAATCCTATCCATCATAAAGTCTAAATTATTCTCTTTTGCTGTAAAGGAATATGTAACAATCTTGATAGCAAAAATGTACAAATCACATAACAGAATGTAAGTCCATAGATAAAGTTCAGAGTTATGCTTCACAGAGCCAGTGAGGAAGCCTGATGTTCAGAGGATCAAATGAAAACAGCTCAAGTCAAGTTGTAAATGATGCATTTGGAAGACAGACAGTGAAACATAGAAGGAGAGTCTTTAGTCTGGGTTGTGGAAGTAGTATGGTAGACATCCCTCTGAGAAAAGAAATTATTGCTCTTTTGTCATAGACTTTTAAAAACATCTATTATTTTCTGCTTCATTAATAACTCATAAATGGAATGGCATAGGGTCATACATATACTAGATGACAAAAATAAAATTAAAAAAGGAAACTTTTCACACCTAAAGTCTGGGGCATTGTTGTGGCCATTGCTAGTGGATTAACACCTCATAAAATCAAAAGTACTGTCTTGCAAAGCTACATATCAAAATAATGATAAATCTTTAATATGCCTAAACCAATGTCTTTTATGTTAAAAAAATAATATTAAACTGCATGTACTCTCATATTTTAATCTAGAAAATTTATTTAGATGTTGTATTTTGCTAAAAGACTACCCTCAGACCAATGGTAGCACTTTGTGGTAGGTGCTTGGTACATAAATGGAAGATTAAAAACCCTCTGGTCTAAAGAAACATGAACATTTTTATGAATAATTGAGGATAGATGGACAGATATATAAAGATACAAACATCTTTTTACACATCAATTTATTTAGAAAATTATGACTTGAAAAGGTCCTTGCAATATAAAACCAAAGATATATTACTGAAGTCATCTTTGAATTACTGTGGAAGAAGTGAGCAAAACCAGTGGTGAGGAAATGCAAGGGACAAGGTAAATTCCATATAATTTTGACTTAGAAAAAAGTAAATTTGTAAGTAAGTTTTGTAATTTAATTGGGCATTGTTTTAAAGGTCTCCTTAAGCAGACCGCAAATTTCTAGATATTGTGTGTTCTATATTTTCTCAGTGGTAGAGAAGAGATCATAAGTGTTATTAATGGACATTTATGAATAGATTTATGTTGCTTTTCAAGCAATTCAAGTATATAAAGGAATGCATTCCACCTGGCACAGTTTTTTGAGCCACTGCAGAGAAAGACTGATTTGCATCCTCAGTTCTCACAAGATGTGACAGGTTGTGAATGCTTAAACTGACAGCAGACTCTGAGTAATAGCTAACTTTCCTCCTACATTCCTATTGTGTGTCTAGGAAATCAGAGACTGTGGAAGTCAAAGAGTAAACAAAAGATGGCGTTTACACAATCTGTCCTGTAAGTCTTTTACCAAATTTTTCTTATCAGAGATAACGAACACCAGGGACAGACGAAACTGGTCAATGTGGCCTTCTACACCTCCACTGGAGAGAAAGAATTTTCAAAGTTCCACAAAGCCTTTTGGTTGTCTCCCCTCAGTGACACTCTCCCTAAAAGGGAAACTGTCTTTTTCTGAAGTATTTAACAAATGACATACAGTGAGTAGTTCATGTGGTTCATGCAGGCTATTGATAGCATTCTTGCAGATGTCTCCCTCTATATTTTGAGAAAGAAATACCCCATTACTCCTGAATTGTCACTTTTACTCTAGGGATATTCATAATGAAAATAGGAGCTGTGATACACAAAGTAGTGAAAGTAGCAGTATCTTCCAGTTAGACATCAATGAAAATGAATATACGCAAATTCCTCCATTTCTTTTTAAGTTGTTAATCCAACAAGTGCTGTTTTATTCTTTGTAAACATGCAATTCTTGATCTCACTTCAAAGCTGACACTGTACTCTCTGATGTGCCTTTGCTCTCAGACACCCTCAAGCTCTTTTAACACCATTCCAAGAAGCTGTGAACTCTGAGAAATATTATAGGCCCCAGGGTCACAATCCAAATATGTGTTCTATGACCTACTCTGGTTATTTGCATAATAATGAAATTATCTAATGAAATCTAATGGATTTATTTGTTCTTCAAGTTCAGTATCTGGGTCTGAATTAGAACACACTTTAATATAAATCAAAATTTATCAAATCTTAAAGGAACTTGTAGTGAATCAAGATTACTTATTGATGTAATATTCCAATGTTACTTGTGATTACTCATGCCAGAAAGTGGGTGAACAACCTTAGTCTGACTTTATCTGATTTCAAGTTGCAGGCATCATGCCTTATGACATTGCCTTCCAAAAAAGATTCCTTCAGTTCTGTTTCAATTATTCTCTAAAATAACTTGCATTTTAATCTGTTTTAACAAATAAAGCCTTATTTCTTTACTACAGACATTTACAGCTTGACATCATTGTATGGAAAATCCTCGGTTATCTGAGGCATCTTGTCAGGACTGGTGCATAAACCATGGCAATCCGGATCACTCTGGCTCAGCAGTCATCAAAGTTTCCATATAGCAACTCAAATAGCACTAACTGCCCATATTTAGGTGATTAAATTATATTCCATGAGGTCAAGACTTCTGTTCAAATCACTCTCAAGTCGTGCAAATTCCTATATTTGTCGTGCTGAATAGATCCCTAGACACCTTGCCGACTTTCTTGCTAAGGCATAGGATTCGATTCCCTAGACACAGGAATCTAGCACCATTTTGGACCCCTGAAGCGTACCCTGGAGGAGGTGTATCTCTTGGGTATACGATGTCATATGTGCCAGCCCTGTACAGATACCTTGGTAAAACGCAGAGCATCTCAGATAACACTGCATGTCTATGTTTAGGTATGTTTAGGCAACAAATTTCCCCAGATTTTCATAGTCTTGCCACTTAGACACAAGAGTTTCCTAGGGACACCTATGATGTACACCAGTGTGTAAGCATTGGAAAATAATCCCACTCCTAATAATGTAAAATGTCTCTAATCAATGCTTCTCTTTAAAACTACTTTATTTAAATAACTTGGCTTACAAATATTTAATTAATAAATTTAATAATTTTATTAATCATTAAATTTGTCAAGCATTTTTGTGGCCTGCATCAATTTCTTTAATTTGATAATTCCATTCAATATGTCAAAGATATTGTAACATAAGGAACATAGTTACTTAGCTAAGAGTACTCCCTGAAATACGAAAAAAGGGTCAGTGGCCTTCTGTGATGGAGTGACTACGAGTGGACAAGAGAAGGGCTTCAGATGTCATTTGTCTGGAATTCTGCAAAGCCTTTGACACAGTCCTCCACAATATCTTTCTCTCTAGGCTGGAAGGAGATGGATTTGATGAGTGGACAAGAGGTGGATAAGAAATTGGTTGGACAGACACATCCAGAGGGTAGTGGTCAACGTCTTAGAGCCCTCATGGAAATCAGTGCCCATGGTCTTCCTTTCTTGATGTAGAAATCCTGATGAATTGGAAATTTTGACAACAATAAATGTAAAGCTATCACTGTAGTTCCTGAGTTTTGGGGTTCTGAAAGCTGCCTTGATCCATGCCATAATTTAAGTTAGCACAATTGTGCTGTTAATCAAACTGGATTGCAACAATATCTAGGAAGCATTATACTGGTTCATTAAATTAAAGTGCCCTTCCAGACAAGAACACCACAGTTAGGAAAGAAAAATGTGACAGTAATCTCTCTACTGGCTGTTGCTGTGCAAATCCCCACAGATCTCTTTAGGGCAGAATTACAACCTGGGCAACATCATGCCGAAGCAATTAGGAATAGTCCCAGTGGCTGATTTGTAAATTATTAGTCTACATCTAAAAATGTATCTAAAAGTGCATTTTATTAATACATTCTAAGAATATACATATCTATGACAACTCTCCCCAGCACAGTCATCTTCCACTGCTCCTGCTTCAGTGCAGGATTCTTTGATCGTCTTCTTTCAGCAACCCTACCGTCTGATCTTCTCTTCTAAGCTACTTTGTTTCAGTTTCCAAAGTTTCAAACAGTTTTGATCTTCTGACTCTGAGCTCCTAATTATCTTTGCTTCATCATGCAGCTATTCTAGACATTCAGGATGATTTCTAATATTATTTTGGTTTCATAGGCTAGCATTTCCACTGCTCTGGATGATTTTTAACCCTATTTTTTACTGTGTTAAGTCACTAGTTTTTTTCCAAAACCATACAGCACCTATTAATTTCTAGTGAGTGTTTTGCTTCTGCTATACAGTTTCCTTCACTCTGCCACCAGAATTATGACTTAACATACCTTATCTGTTTAAGATGAGATGGTTGTGCAGAAAGTGCAAGCAAGCAATGATTCCTCTAGGAGATTATTTGAATCTTTTTCCCCCCAGTAAGACCTTGGGGAATAATGAGAAACATATATGTGTTAGAAAGGTAGTTAAGAGGAACACGTAATAAAAATTGTGGAACAGAACTTGCTAGAGAGAATTTGCATGAATTAACATTAGGAAATACCTTAACTAGCACAATATTAAATTCAATTTTGCCCTTAGGTAGAACGAGGACAAAGCTATTAAGAAAATGCTGACCCATTTTTAAACATAACTGACCTTTCCAAGAATCATGTTTTGCACTGGGTTTATTTCCACATTTTCTTACACAGTTCTATTCTATAATGTATGCTAGGATAGAAAGGATGAGATCAATGCAGGCAAATGCAGGCATAACTTACTCATTATTCATCACTTAGACATTTTTTGTTCCTGGGTAATCTCCAACCTGACTTCCAACTGAAAAACATCCTCAATTTAAATTCTTTAGCATATAAGACTATATAGTTTAGAGTCAATATATATACATAAAATATATGTAGATTAAATTGTTTTCAAGCAGTAGAAGCCCTAGTAGATATAATGAATTCCCACAAGCAATTAGTGCTGACTACACTGGTGGCAGTACAGCGTTTAAATATAGTATTTACAATTCTGCTTTACATTTTTGAATTACAACAGCTTACAACACAGCACCATAAATACATCTGGTTTCAATTAGCCTAGGAGATGAAAGGTGATTGTAGGTTTCTAAAGTCCATTAAATAGGTGACCTCATATTTTTAATTAGTTCAGTCGTGACATATTGCAATCTATTATTGGTAATGTGATCCAATTTTGATTTATTATTAGCCTTTTCTGTATTTTAAGGTTTTCAGTAATTTTAAATACTGTTGAAATTCATATTTAAAGTTTAACTGCACTGGAAAAAAAAAAAAAGTCCTGTCCTGTCCTGTCTCATTCTTAAATTTGTCCTTTGATTATGTTTGATGAGACAATCTAAATGGTGACTTCAGGAGTTTGATAGATCTATTCCAGGATCTGAAGTGAGGAATTTTCTCTCCTGTTGTTATTTGAAACAACATGTGGAAGAACAAAAATCACAATTTAGCCTCATGCAGATGGTCTCAGATACTGAGCTGTCACAAATGGCCCTGACACATATATTTGGGCACATATTATTTATGTGCTTAATATTAGGTAGGCTGAGTTTGGTCTTGGCCTCCAAAACTGATACTCAACCCATTTAATTTTCTGAATTTTGTGTCATTTCATAAATAATGTGTTGCAACTCTACATAAGGATATTGATTGCAGTCAGATTAATTTGTGTCTCATTTAGAGGAAGTAAATTTTCGTAACACAGGAAAAGCAAAATGCAGGATTCTTCTTTTCAACCCACCATAGCCTTTGAAGTTATACATGCAAAACATACTATTATGTAGGTTTATTATTTTTAAGACCATCTGCATGATTTTAGCTCAGAAATTTCACTATGGAGTCAATCATTTAAAAGGTGAATACTTCAGATCTGAGTATCACATTGCTAAGACCTGTGTTGAGGTTAGTAATAAGAAGATTGAAAATTTTTATGATAGGATATAATGGTATTGAGAGAATCTGTCAAACTGCTGCTTTCAGGGCTGTCTACTATTGTATCACATACTACACAGATACAGAAAAAGTCAACATTAAGTACTATGCTATATCCTAAAAATATATTTATAATATACATGCTATGGGATATATCTGTGTAGAATGTATATAACTATATATACCTTATATAATATATATACATACAATCTAGAAATTTATATACACACACGTATAAAAATGTTTGTTGTTTTTGACATATTATAAATGCGGCACACCACTGCTTCGTTTAGTTCTTTGAGACACTGACTCAGTTTGCCTCATCACTCTGTAGTTGATTGCTGGGAAACCAAAAAATGTAAAGTATCTGACCATACAAAAAGACAGTCTAGAGACAAGAATGCAAATGAGTAAAGGCAATTTTTCAAATTAGGGTGAGTAATGGAATGGTTTGCATTGGAAGTGACGTTTAAAAATAATCTAGTCCAAACCCCCAGTTATGGGCCGGGACATCCTGCACTGGCTCTGGTTGCTTAAAGCCTATTCAAATTGATTTCGAAAAATTCCAGTGAGGGGATATCCACAGCTTCTCTGGGCAATCTGTTCCTGTGTCTCACCACTCTTTGTCTTTTTGTCACAACAAATTTCTATTTAAACCTCTTTCAGTTTAAAGCTATTTGCTCTTGTTCTGTTGCTACACGCCCAGGTAAAAAAAATCTTCTACCATCTTCCTTATAAACACTTTTAGTATGGAAGGACCACATTAAGGTGCCCCCAAAGCCTTCTCTTCTCCAAGCTTAACAGCTCCAATTGTCTCACCTCTTCCTCGTAGGAGGTGTTCCAGACTAGAAGTCCTTTTCTGGACTTGCTCTTACAGGTTCATGTCTTTCTTGTACTGCAGGCTTCAGAACTGGATAATACAGGTGAGGTCTCACAACAACAAAGTAGAGGAGGGAGAATCACATCATTCAACTTGCTGGCTAAGTTGCTTTTTTTGAATACCTGGAAATGACTGACTTTCCGGGTAGCAGGCACACATTGCCACAACTCATGTTCAAATCCTCATCCATCAGCATGCCGTAATCCTTCTCTTCAGGGCTGCTCTCAATCCATTCATCCCACAGACTGCATTAATACTGGTAATTTCCCATCTCAGGTGTGGGACCTAATTTTATGGTTCCAGTAGAGATACTTGAGGAGCATCATCCAGAACTGATCTTCCTTTGGGCCTGGAGACATTGATCATAACAGCTCGTTGCTGGCAGACTTTCAGCCCACTTCCTTATCCGTCTAAACACACATCTCTCCCATTCAGGGATAAGAATCTTCTTTGCAAAGTATTGTAAAAAATGGAGCATTCTTATGTGGGAAGTGGTAGTAAGAGTCCAAAGAAAGAACTTTGTAGTGGTGGGCTTTCTGTACCTCTGTGGAAAGCAGCTCTTTGCTGAGGTGGCACAGTTTTAACTCCTCAGAGAAATTAGACAAAGTGGAAAGATAAAGAAGAGTAGATGAAAAATAAAATAAGAACAATATATTTTTGAAATCATGAATCTTGACAGCATTGTGATACTTTTTTCCACACTAGTGCTGTGAAATCATAAAGCAGAATAATCTGTGTCTCTTCAAAGCCCATAGAGAAGTCTAGCCTGAGTATAGAGGTAAAATATAAAAAAATCATTGGGGAGCACTTGCATAAATCTCTAGACATATTTCTGCCTAAAATCAACAGGAATTTTATTAGCACTACATCAATTTCCCAGCAAGTAAACAGATGACCATGTGGCTTTTGAAACATCTGTGTGCAAATGTGAGAATGAATGGTTGCAGGAGACTCAGCAACCTAATCAATTTTGCAATAGGAGGTCATTGTAGAATTGAAGTCATTGTGACCTTAGATTCCCTATCTTTTGGCTAACAAATTCAAAAGAAATTTTAGCTATATTTCACTATTAAGGAGAAAAAAAAAAAAAAGTTGTTTCATTTACTCAGCTATTTGTTAAAATTGCTGGGAAAAAGGTAAAATTCAACCCAATCATTTCACTGCGTCAACTGATTACTCAAATTTTATGTCACTTCTTGCTAGCCAAAACATAGAGCTAAAAGAATGCTAAAAATAACATTAAAAACCCAAACAACACAGCAAAACAATATGTAGCTGTGTTCTCTGTCTGCCTCAACATGCTGTAATGGAGCTAATCTGAAGTTCACTTCTGATCTGACATTTTTCTGAAGTGAAACAAACCATTATAAGCATGTTTCTTATGCAGAAAGCTTAGTAAAAAGCTTATGCTTGGCAAAAAGAACTTTGCTACTGCTTTGAAGAAAAATCTGGAGGCACATGAAGCAACCAACAGATTCTTGCTTACCACTTTGGTAATTTTAGTTGAACAAAACAGTCACAGCAAAATAGGAAAAAAAAACCAAAAACAACAAACCAACAAAACCACAAGAGAGCTCAGCCATTAAGTGAAGATCGTATTTGCTCTT
Organism: Cnemophilus loriae; assembly: GCA_013397755.1. NCBI lineage: Eukaryota > Metazoa > Chordata > Aves > Passeriformes > Corvidae > Cnemophilus > Cnemophilus loriae. The sequence continues at coordinate 26,555 of VZTF01009084.1, read as the reverse complement.
TCTTAAGTTGAATTTCCAGAAAACAGTGGAAATAATGTGTTAACACAGCATTTTGCTAATATGTGAAAGTGTCACTTAGATGGCTTTAACCCTGATAAAAATGTAGAACAGTTTCAAAATGTTATGTGGGTGTCTGATAAGACTAATGGTGAAGTACGTAAATGGTAAATACGAGTAAGACTTTAGTAATAGGGCTTTATAATGGAAAATAAGTGCAGAGAAAATAGTACTCCTACATAATATCCTCAAAAGATTGTATGCGGCTCTCGTGCAAGTATTCATAATATATTTGTCTATAGATATGTCTGCATGCCTACAGATAAAAGTACGTGCCTGCGTATGTATGTATACATATACTAGAAAACAGGGATGAAGTAAGGTGATCTACATGATATAAATAATTATGGTAATGACAAAAGAATAAAGTTGCACATTAATAATATAACTGAAGAGGAAAAGCATTCAATTAGTTAGTAGAAAAAGCAAAAATATCATAACTACAATAGGTGCAGTGTATTACTATTAATAATACAATAACACTGCTCACATAACACTTTTCATGTGCAGAGCAGACCACACAGCAGCTTACAGAAAGACTGCAATACCAATATATCTTCCTTACAGAAAATGAGGTATAGATATGTGAAGTTCCTTGTGAACAAGAGATAGAACCAGGAATACCACATAGGCCTCTTGATTTCTACTTTTATGCACAAATTTTTTGTGCCTTGATAGCTATTAATCCAGTTCTTGCCAAAAATTTAAAAATAAATCACAACTACTCACAACAAAAGATCATTAAAATTTTGTAAAATGCTTTTTAAATAGCCATACCTTTTCACAATCTGACAGTTGTCGGCTTAATATTTGTTTCAGCCTGCTAAGACAAGATGCATGCATCACAAGATGCAATAACTATATGAAACTGAATTTCTAACTTCAATCAGAAATCTTACAGAACATTTTGCCCTATATTGTTTGATATACCCATATATAAGCATGACTTCCTTTGCCACAGATTTGCAAATCTCACTCTATACATAAGTGTATGTTATTCAAATGACTGCAGTTACTAAAATGATGAAACAATGACTAAGCTCAAGTGATCTTTGTTTCTAGGAAAATAGTACGATAGACCTTCTATTCAAAAAACTCTGCAGTGGTTCAGAAAAAAATTATACCAGTTTTTGATTAAGCCATTATATTGTAGGCATAGAAAATTTAAGCCAGTTTAGGCATAATGCTAAAAGAGTTTTTTATACCACAAAATAAGTAATATCTTTTAAATTCCTTGCTACAAGAATCTGTAGTATCATTTTCTTCAATAGCTATTTTTACTCAGATTAGAAAATGCATGTTTTTCCTAGTAGGTTTTCACTATTTGGTGATTTCTAGTAAATGTGGCAAATGTAAGCTACTTATGCTGCTTATGTGTTCCAAGGTGCAACATGGTATTTTGTCAGATATACTGTCGGGGTTTTGGCTGGGATAGAATTATTTTTTTTCTAGTAGCTGGTACAGTGCTGTGTTTTAGATTTAGTATGAGAACAATGTTCATAGCACAGTGATGTTATGTTTGTTGCTAAGTAGTACTTACTCCATCTAAGACAAGAACTTTTCAAGTTCCCATGCTCTGCCAGTGAGCAGGTGCACAAAAACCAGGAGTGAGCACAGCCAGGACAACTGACCTGAACTGGCCAAAAGGCTCTCCTATACTACAGAAAATAATACTTGAATTATTAAACTGTTCTTATTTAAAGCCATCTGCTTTACATCTTTTCTGTCTCGCCTCCCTATCCCACCACAGGGGAAGGGGGGAGGGAGGGGAGTGAGAAGTGAGCACTTGTGAAATTGGTATTTTGTTGCCAGCTGCAGTTAAACCACAATTTTTGCCTACCTGAAATGCATTTTAATGGGCTTTATAGACTGAAAATTCTCAGCACTAAACTATGGAGTTAGTATTAAATAAATTGATCCTTCCTAAATTTCTACAAAGTTTTTCACCACCTTTAGTTTTTATTATTCGGTGATGCTTGGTATAAGTTCAGCTCTTCTTCAGTAGTATTTTTCTAACTAGTTTCTACATTCCATGTTCACTCCATGGGTTTTTACCTTTTCTTATAGTACACTACCTTAAGTGTAGTTTATTACTTGGGATTTAAATTTGTCACACTTTTGCCATTCTAATTTATTGATTTGTGAAACATATTCCAGTCTCTAAGAGAGTTTTATTTAGTTAGATATTTCCAGGTAGATTGAAAAGTATTTCATGGTAAGTACTTTATGCCTTGTTTTCTCTTCAGAGATTGCAATACTTAGATGCTTTTTAAGAACAAAATAAGCATAGCAAAAAAATTGAGTCTGTCATTAGACAACACACTTTTAATGCACTTCAATGTGCAGTACCAATTACATATAGTACTATATTTTCATATGTAGTTTGTAAGTGCTTTAAAAATAATTTTATTTTTAACTTCTTAGAACTTCTGCATCCTCCATTTTTGCAAAATGGGGCCCAAAATATCCAATTCAGTCTTCCTTCATTTTATTAAGTGTTACAACTAGTAGAGTTTGACTACTGAAAAATGTCTTTGTGACTTTGCATGTTGCAGGCCATGTGTTCTATTTCTGAGATTAGGACTCATTGGTCTATATTTATTGTTTTCAGCAGATAACTCCACTAAGAGAAAAGATAAATAAAAGAAATAAAATAAAATATTTTTCACATTGTGAATTTTACCTGAAAGACTAATACAGTTACACAATACAAATGTATTCTATGTCCCGCCATTGTTCTACAGTTGTATATGTTCTGTGACCTGATGGTTGCAGTCACTTATGGAATGGCTTAATGTGCCTCAGTTTATTTTTCTGCTTTACAGATCACATACCACTTGTGTTCAGAAGGTTACAGGCATGATTTGCCTCCAGATGCCAACAAAATGCGGCAGTAACCACAAATAATTTTTATTGTTTCTTTCCTANAACAAATAATTTTTTTTTTTTTTTTCTTTTTTTTTTTTTTTTTTTTTTTTTTTTTTCCCAGTTCTAGGCACAGTGCCTTGCAGGCATTGTCATTATTTTCTCTATCAAACATTTACAGAATACAAGGACACACAATTGTGTTGTAACAAAACACCATCATCTGCTATGGTGCATGCTTCTGTCAATATTGTAAAAAGACCAGGTTACCTAGAAACATACCAACTTTACACATTTTTAACCTTCCATTAAAAGTATGTATCTGACCTGTATCATTCTGACCTGCCTTTATTAATGTAGGCTTTTTCCTAATCTTTTCTTTCTCTCACCTTTCACTGACAATCAGACCTCAGAGATGAATCCCAAAGGTGCTAAATACCTGCACTTTGCATTGATATCAAAGTATAGATCACTAGGATTTATTTTTAACATATAATTAATTTAATTTGCAGCTTAATTTTTGCGGATCTTGTTTAATAATTTTAACTATTAAGCCAAAAGATAGCCCAAAAGGTGGTGAGCAGTATTTTCTACCACCAGAACTTACAATGTACACGAAAAAAATTGCCAGTTGAAGTCATGAGGAATCTCACAGGACTATATTTGTGATACAAAGTTACTATCCAGCATATTGGTTTTGCTCCACAAAGCAGAAGTGAGGAATTTCAGCTTCTCAGTTTTCTCAATTCATCTACCTAGGAATACATATACAGTCAAAGTAATCAGGAGAACTCCTCTTGGGAGTCTGGTCTGATATAAATCAATATACAGTAATGTAGTATTTTTTTTCTGATTTCCTCATCTTTTTCTACCTCAGTAGTTGCTCCCTGTCAGCCATCACAATTGCTCACCCTTGTAAGGTCCTTTATGCCTTCTATAAATCTGTCTCCCAATGAACATTTTTAGAAATTCTTTTCTCTTCATTGATACAAAGAGTTCTCATTAAAAGTTTTATGTGCAGATATCTCCACATCTTTCTGTTTTGTAAAGACATCTGTAATTTACTATTGGTTAAAAGCTGGTGAAGTTTCTCAGCCAGTAATAAGCAGCATGAAACACAAATATGTTGTATTAAATGACTGTCAAACTCTTCTGGATTCTGTAATATAGTTGCTAAAACTTTGAAAGTCCTCATTACAATTTTCTTAATCTAGACTGTGAATGCTGAAAATTATAGGCTGATGACAAGGAAACCACAGCCAAAGTTTCTGAAGAGTTGCAGAGCATTTTCTTTGAGAACTGGAGAATACTAAAGACATGAAAAGTTGCTTCAGACTGATGTAGAACTGGGATATTTGTCCAGCAGCAAGCATCTACGCTTTTCAATTAATGTTTTATAACAAATAATGTTTATTATTGCCAAATAAGGCAAACTCAGAGAAATCCTGTTCTTGTGCTTGGATATGCACTTTAATAACAGTTGCACATTTTCACAGCCATGTGTTTGACTTCAGAAGCCAAAATTTTGGAGTTCTACCTACCATTGTAAACCATATGATCAATCTAAACCCTCAGGTAACTGCTAAGCATAATAACCCTTGCGACAGTTTTGTCCTTGACACTGATGTTACCCTTAGAGATTAAGTGAGCCCTTCAAGCGCTCTCTCCTTCATATAGATCTGATTGAAAGAGAAACCTGTAAACTAGCTTTCCATCTCTTTATCTTCAATGCTGTGATCAAAAGAAATCCACGAGTGTCATCAGCATCTGCCTCTTTTCTCAGTCAGACTGGCAAGTTCCATTAACTTCACTGGATGTCACTGACATCAGTCTCTTTGGATAGAAGTATTGAACAAAAATGGTTAAAGTTTAACGCATCTTAAAGCTGTTGTGTGCAGATGCATACCCAGGACTCAGAAACGTTTATCCATTTAACTCAGGTCTAGTTTCTTCTCAAGAAACTAGGATAGAACCCTTATGGCAGGGAAAAACAAAACAAAACAAAAAACAACAAAAAAAAAACCAGGCCCAAACCATTTTGATGTTAGTTTGGAATGAAGTCGAAATTTTTTTGTTTTGTTTCTTTTTTCCCCTCAAAATGACAAACTGGCTTTTAAATTGCCAGGACTTTTTAAAGTTTAGAAAAATTGTAGACAAAACTCACTGACTGCTTGAATAAAGAAATACTTAGTTTTCTTTTTTTTTTTTTTTGATGATTTTTGCATGAATGATTGCCTCAACTTTTTTTTGTTATTTTGTTTTTTTTTTTTGTTTTGTGTAAATGCTAGAGAGCTCTGTTAAATTTCTTGCAGAATTTCCTATTTCAGCAGCATCTCACGAGCTGGATTATCTGTTTTGCTTTTCTCTCTCCCATAAACATTACAGTTTTCTTGAAATAAGTAAACAAACACAACAAGCAAATAAATAATCACACACACACTTTTTACCTCATAGTGAAATGTAGGATCCTGCTTTTAAAGAATGATGGCCAGAAGACTGCCAAGAACAGAATGTGCAAAACAGGTGACTCATGTTAAATCAAACATAACTGATTAACTCCACAGTAAACCTGAAGTCAACTAATATTTATATCAGTCTGTTGCACCAGTGAGTGATTATAGCTTAGCTATAGCCAAATACAAGCACTCACAGATAGAGACAAAATAGAATGGGTATAGAACGGGTAGAATAAGACAACACACACAGACATACACTCACACACACAGAGATTCCTAAAAGTAAAACAACCACACTGAACCTAAAACCAGGATGACTGCAGGCAGTAAATACTATTCTGTTTAGAAATTAAAGAGCTGGGAACAATTTTAGCAAACAAAAATGCTATAAAATGCAATGAAGAGGGAATGTCTTTATCCCTGTGTACCAGAAAAAAGAAGTGGCCATTGTTATGTATTTAACTGCTTTTCCCTCATTCTTCCTCCAAACAAGTGCTTGATATATCTTAACAACCCAAACTTCTCCAATACTGTTTGGAAACCCTGGTCTGAATTAGTTAGGTTTTGATCTCTATCTACGTGTTCCAGAAAAATGCACATCAGGTAAAGAGTTGTGCAATCTGATCAATAAAATATAAATAAATCTATTTTAAAATCTTTGTTTCAGTGACATGAAATAATTCCTGTTCATTTCAGTGTCTTTCAAAAAGGAGTAGCCATTTATTGTCACAATAGATAGATATGGAAATTATTTGTAATCCTAGTTTACCAAGACCATTTAATCTTTCAATACATTCTTCTTCCAACCTGTCAGCTTCAAGTTCATGTCGTTTCTGCTAGAGTTTTAAGACTCAGATCTAGATTGGAACAAGCCATAACCTTTTGATCTCATAATACTTTAAAATTCATCCTGCAATGAAAACATTATATATAAAAGGGAAGGGGTGCCCTTTAAAGATATATTAATAAAAATAATAATAGAAATAAACCCACAGTTCAACTCAGAGAGATGAAAACTGTTGTGGATTTAAACAGTACCTGTGAGCTTGGGACCCATTTATTTGAATCACCATATGCAGGAAATATTTACCGGTAAAAAGGTTACAGAGCTATGTTTCAGGAACCATCACTGACTGAGTGATGAAACACATCTTGATCTGGTCCATGACTAAGTTTTAGTTCTTCAGCCCAACAAAAAGGCTTTCTCTGATTTCTCTCATCAATAAATTACCACTGTAGTATCAAAAGGTAGTGTATACATCCAAAATTTAACCTGAAATTGAGGAAAAACAAACTAGTTGGAATGAATGAAATATGTAGATTTCACAGATAGGACAGCTGCAAATTTATTTTCAGTACTGAAAATTTTGCTGATAGTTTGAATTTTGTTCACCTAAAGATTTTTCTGCTATTTCAGCTTTCAGGACAAATACTGAAAATTTTGGTCAAGCAATTATCACACTGACTTAATTGACATAAACATATCTCTGATTCCATGCTGAGATTATTGTGGAATTTATACACAGAGTTTACCAATTCAAAGGTTCGTGACTTGAAGGAAACATGCTGCTCAGGCTTGTCTTTCTATTCTGTTACAAGCAGGTCAATTAATCATTATTTTCAATATCCCCTGAAACTTTAATTTTAGGACTAGACTTCAGATGCTTATAAAATAATTTATTCAGACTTTAACCAATTAAATTAAATTACCTCAAGCTGAATTTTTTATTATGCTAGGGGTACTTTTATCTTCTAACAAAAATACTTCAGCTATTTGATGAACATAAGGAAAAACCCTGTGGGTTTAATGTTTTGGGTCTTTTTAATGCTAGCAGGAATTCTGGCAATCTATTCTTTGGAATGCTGTTATAGCACCAAGCTGTAGGATAGGGACTTGAAATCTGGCAGCAAATTGAGTTTTGCATACTCTTTTTCTTTTTTTTTTTTTTTTTTGACATTCTTGTGAAAATTTGTCCTTGTTTGACCTAGCTATAAGCACAAGAAACACTGTAGTTTGCATATTCTTAGGAGAGACTTCCAAGAGGTTAAGTGTTAAAATCTCCATAAGTTTCAGTAAGTACTCTAAAGCTTTCTACAGCTGTTAGAAATGTGTAAGCCGCCACTTGACATCTAGCCAAGCATTACAGGTGCAAATCCATCACTCTCTCCTCTAGTGACCATTCTGGGTGAATCTGGGACCAGATTGCAGAAGAGAAATCAGGAGAGAAATCAAAGTCTTGTCTTTTGTGTACTTTTGGTAATTTGCTGCCACAGAAGGATGATGCTAACTTAGGACATGCTTCAATAAAAATATGGAATTCTACGACTAACATCAGCTGCTGCTTAGCTTTGGAGAGTTTTATCTGAGGTTTAGTGTTTTTAATATACTTCTGTTTAAAATCTCAGAACCTTAAAAACATAGAATCTGGAAGTTAAACTTTTATAGAATTTAGAGACGAGAAATCTAAAGAGAAGAAACAAGATACAGGCTCACTTCACAAAAAAATTAATTGTTATTGGAAATTTAATTAGCTAATTTATACAATCATCATGAAATGTCATGAAAAGCTTTTGGATACATTAACTGTCTGAAGAGAAAATAAGAGGTATGAGTTGATTTGCAATTCAGAGTCATCTTCCTGTGGCAAATTTTGAGATGTCAAAATTTGGATGAGTCTCACAGTCTGACAAGAAATTAAGTCTTAATAATTTATTTAAAGTTAAATATCCACATGCTGTTTCATATTGTCATTATCTACAGTTAAAATATGCTTTTAAATGTGTTTATAAAAATAACATCATCACATTCATAGTATTTTAATCGTAAAAGGAGTCATGAAAGTGATGATAGTGGTATGTTTCCGCTAATAATTTAAAAATAGAAGGAAGACCATTCTCTGAATGATGCTCTAAAATTAAATTTTTAAAAAAATCACCATATCTATAGCTTGCTGAGAAAGTTTCACTTTATTTTTAATTTATGCCTAATAATAAGTCAATATTTTCCATTCTGTGGGATGTTAGTCCTGTGTTATCGTTTCACTAGGGCTCATACGAAGATTGGTTTAAACAAAATCTTTATCAACACACCTGGCTGAACTAGAATGTGTCATATTTTGTGTTCCCCATCTGCAGTAAAGAATAAGACAGTATTTAGAATTCCAATAGTTTTCAGTCACAGAGACCCTGAGTCTCCAAAAATGTATGTATTTTTCTCACTTTTACAAACTGTGCATATAGCCAATGACATAAAAAATTATTCCATTTGCCAGAGCTCACTTGTTTTCTTTTCAGAGGCCCTTTTAAGATGGTCATAACAGTAGTGGACTTCTCCCATTCTCTAGCCTTTTTATTTTTTCATGATGGTGGTAATTTAATAGATTTAGTAGACAACAGGGGGAGAAAATAGATTTCGTGAATTATGTCATGGAAAAGGTGAGGGGGAAATTTGAGCCAAAATAATAATAGTAATAACAATTGTTATTATATTTAATAACATTCTATAAATACAACTAAAGCTAATAATAAATAACCTAATGTTTAATATTAATATTATATATCTCTCAATAGTATATTAACATTCTTGATATTTTTACAAATAAAAGTAATAATAATATACTCGTCCCTAAGGAATCATATGAAGGTTTGCAAAAGAGCTCATTCATCCAAAGAGTCCTGCTCAAAGCTGTGTTTATGTATGCTACCTTAAAAAAAAAAAAAAAGGGATGAATCAGGGAAAAGAGCCTTAGTTGGTCTTTTTCTAGCTGATGGGGCTGCTAGATAGCAGTCATGCTAGTTTTCACTTTTTCTGTTTCTGCTCCTGCCATTCCAGGATTCTCAGCTGCAGCTAATTATCTAGTTACTCAGTGGTAAAACTGGAGGAAAAGGACTCCACCCAGAGTATTTTTAGGCCTGATAAGGTAATAGAAGTGGAAAGTTGTTTTGGCTGAAATAAAATTACAGCCAACAGAATAATTAATTTTCCTAATCTGGGCTGTTTAACGTAAATGGCTGGGATTGTACCACTTTACGCTTGACAGAAGGCTACTGAACACATGGTGAAGATCAGATCCATTAAGTCCGCTGGGTATATCCTCTGAAAGGGGGATAGACAGACAGGTGTATGGATTAGGACAGACTTTACACAGGAAATTCCTCACGAGGCTGTGTCTTCTGTATCTGTGAGTGTACTCCTAATGTAGACATCACAGGAATCACAAGGGACAAGACAGAAATACTGTGTGAATTTATATGTGCTGTCATTGCATCTACCTCAAAATATCAAAGTAAAACAAGTAAATTAATCCATGCAGACCTCAACTAATTGCTTTCTGCTGTTAGCTCTAGCTCTTTGACACACTGATACTCAGCACACTCATTAGTGAATTGCAATCATGTCTTAAAGATCTGATGATTTCACTCTGAAAAGAATATAGTTTCTTCCTGCTCCCTTTCCCAATAAGAAATCAAGTCTTAGAAGCTAAACACAGCCTCAGAAATTATGCAGTATCATATTTTGATCTTCAGCATACTCACCCAAAACTGAAATAGAATTCAGCTCCAGATTGTAAATACCTAAATTTAGTAGTCTACAATCTGGAGCTGTATCCCATCATTAAATATAGATTTGTGCAATCTGGAATACCACCCCCTGTTACAGAAGGGTAAAATTCGTATTTCCAAACAACAAAAATTATTAAGGTATTAGAAGGAAGCACTGATGAGCTAAGATTAAAGCATCCACATTGCATAATTTAAAAAATTTATGATTGAGAAGATTACACAAAAGCAAATGACAACATATTTAGAAGGTTTACATAAATGCTAGAGGAAATTACTGCAACACACGTATTTATATATATAAATAGAAATTATGGAACCAACACTAAAATTTTCCATAAAGAAAAATTCACATCATGAGAATATCATGCAAAGAAAAAAATTAATAAAAAGACACTTGAGAATAAGGAAGAGGAAAAAAGCTTGGAAATGTGTCAATATGGGGAAAAGTCAACCTAGAGGTGTATTCACTCCAAGCAACTTTTCATCTTATTCTGCCATATGCTCTACCACAATAAAATGATTGATACGTTTATTTTAAATTCCTGTATGCACAGTGATTTCCAAGTGTAAAGATAAACATTCCTTTCATAATTTTTAAAATACAAAAAATGGTGGAAACATTGTCTTCTGTAAAGATTTAATGAGATTAGAAACCCATGGGCATTTAAGCATCAGGTAGATACCTCCTTCCTCTGTATATCACAAATATATCTCTGTACACATTCTTGAATCTAGAACTCTTGCAAAATAGTCAAATGCAATGTAGGAACTGAAAAGGAAACTGAACAGTAAAATCTTGGTTAATTTGAATCTTGCTATTACTGATAAAGGACCACACACTTTTCATCAACCTACTGAAAAGAGCATTAAGACTTGTCTAGTTTTGTCTTCATCTGAGATGATTTTAGCCAGGCTAAGGTGTAGTAGCAATTGTCTAACAGTGAAGTGAATAGATCCTAAATTTGCCTTGACTTAGTCCTAGTTTATGGCAATACCAAGTTTGAATATGAACTGTGTGGCCTGCAATTGAAATGTGCTGTGAAAGGGTACAGAAACAGAAACATGACAATGTTACATGATAACAGAAATCAGACAATACCTGACTATCCATTTATTACAAGTAAAAAGATCCTGTATGTAAAATACTATCCAAAACTACCACTTAGGTGTTGACCCAAAATGTATAAAAGAGAATATAATTGCTAACATGAACAATTATAGGTAGAACTGTTTCAATTGAGTGTGTATCTATGTAGGTCAGAGATTATTGTGAAGGGAACATTAAAAAGTGATAAATCAAACCAGCTTCAAACTTCAAAACATAACTTTACAAGACTGATATTGAGTAACAACACACACTACCAAAATATCGTTTTAATATTTTTGTATTTTAAGTCATAAAACTTTTAGAGGCATATCTTATACTATCTTCGAACATCCAAAGTTCACAGCTGGTGTCACACATTCCAGATCACAGTGGTCCTTGATGGTCTTAATCACTGACCTGATCAAGCTGAAAAGCCCTTCAAGGAGAGAATGCAGAAGAGCAGTGTGTGTGAATTCTTTGACCTCATGCCTCAATTTGGGATTTTGTTCTTTTATTAGACAGCTGATTTCCTTGGCAAATCCCAGCCTTCGGCCCCGTGTTTGGTGGGGTGAGATGGAGGTTGCTTAACTATTCTCACTAGTTGCCCTATGTTGTTCCTTCAGTCATTTGTTTTTATTTTTCATTTCATTTTCCTTTTCCCTTACTTAACCAATGCTCCTTTCCTTAAAGTAAAAGCTGTCTTATCCCATCTCTTTACCTTGAACTTCTTTTATGACCCGCACTTGACTGTCACTGAGCTCTTTATGCTTCTTGAGACTCTGCTTTTGATCTGTTTCATTTTCAAAGCTTTTTCTATTACTCCACTCTTAAACTGCACATTATGGCAAGAGAAACTTCGTACCAAGCTCACACAGCCAGTTCCCAGGGTAAATAGATAACAGCTGTTCAGAACTAGGGCCTCGCATCGTCACCCTAGGCATAGCCAATACAAGGGCTGTGTTCCTTCATGGGCAATGGCAATCCTGTTTTTCATGGAGCCACTAACTGTAACAATGTTTCTTGAGTTGTACTATATTGGAGGCCTTACCTTGAGGATCATAAGAAACTTCTATTAGATTTTCCTTGGTATGCTTCTAATTTAGGAGTGAAGGAAGTGTCTGCTTTACCTACAAACCATAGAATATGCTGATTAATATTACCTCAGTTATGAAAAGAACTAAGTTAAACATTAGCATTATGCTTCAGATCTGAAGCACTTTAAACATAAAGAAGAGGTAGAAGTGGGAGAAGTTTCTTCTGAGGGTGTGAGCCTGATGCAATCTTTTTTTTTCCCTGTTTCTTCTTTTTTTTTTTTTTTTAAATTAATGCCATCAGGTCATTAAAATAAGATATGATAACTTAATAAAGTACAGCAAGCTTACATATCTAAATTAGTGTATAGTTTAGTTTTTCATCAAAAGAAGATACTGAAGAGAATGTATTTTTATTTGGAGTGGCCAAGAACATCAATAATGTCATTAGTATGTGTGTCGTATAGGCTGTACCTCATGAAGCCATTCTAAACAGCTTATATTTAATTATGTTTTTAAACTTTTAAGTCAAATTTCCATGACATAATAAATCCATTCTTAGGACATGACCAAAAGCCTACATTTTACAAAGAAAAAGTATCCATTCAAATTTCTTACCACGTGTTCAAAGGGATCACCACAAGCTGGAACATACTAGGTCATTTACTATCAATAAATACCAACACAAATTTATGCCACATTGTGTTCCCACACAATACCTATTATTTTCTTTGGTTTCTTCAGCAAAGATGTGATTCTATGTTTGAATATGTTTAATGTTAATTTTATACTGATAGGTGGTCTGATACTATACATATCCAACTCAAATTGCCTTGGAAATCCATCACAAATTTATTTCCTACTTTTATTTTTAAAGACCCTTGTTTTTGCCTAGTAACACATTCATTTGTGACTCTTAATGGTCTTCTTATAAACTGTGGATAAAAATCTTTTTTACATTGGTTTTATGATTTATTATTTCATTAGGTAAACAGGTTTATTGCTTAGTTTGTCTTTTTTATATATAACCTTAATAGAATATTCACCATCGCATTTCAGTGACTTGAAAGATGCAACTGAAAATGCTGAGCATCAATGTGCAGTTTTTTATTTTTATGATGTCTGCTTTGTTCTCATTATCTTGTGCTACAAAAATTTATGTGAAATAGCAAGGAAAAGTATACCACAATGGCTTTTTATATTTCACTTTTGGAATGAAGTAGAAAATTATGTTCAGGATATGTTTACATTTGAATGATTAAGCTCTTTGAATGGGTTTACCTGGTTATCCTGAAATGTTCTTTTCAAAAAGGTCGACCGTTCCTAGAGACAATAAATCACATTTTTACCCTTCCAGTTTTACCCTTTTACCTCTCCCCAGTCCTGCTGGTAAAGGAGTGAGTGAGTGGCTGCATAGGGCTTGGTTTCTGACCAGGGTTAAACCACGACAAATCCCTATTTTCTCAGCACTAGGGAATAAATACTGCGAAAACCAGATGTATGTTACCATATTAGCAGTTTATCTACAGTATAATATACATTATTGCAGTATTTAAGTCTTTCTTTTACTAGTCAACTTACAATAAATGAATGATCATTAATTTAAAAAACAGCTTTGAGAACTAAAAATCAAAGATGGCAAATTTGTCTTTTTTTTTTTTCCCCAACAAATTTTTAAACAAGGAACAGCACCTATAATAATTGTTAACACCAAACTCTCAGTTGCTGCTGTTGCAAAGGCATCTTTTACTCTTAGAAATTATGAATTCATTTGTTTATAAAAAGAATGCTCTGATGAAGCTGGGGTTTTTTAATCCTTTTATCCTTAGAAATCATTAAATATTTCACAGTGTAGGATCTGATCTTCAAGGCATTACTCATCTGAGAAATCCTGGCTATGTAAATAATTACATTCTCTTGTAAAATCACTGGCTGCATGAGTAAAATGTGTATGATTGACCTTTTCTATTATGCTATTGCCTACTTCACAAAATGGAGAAAAATCTAAGAGCTCAAGGCTTCAACACGTCAGTCAGGGTTTTTCCATGGATTTCAGGAGAAGACAAGCAGGGTCTCAAAGACATCAAAAGAGCATTAACCATAATCTATATTACTGACTCACAGAAAACTTTGACCCCACTCAGTCTGGAACTTTGTCTCTTGAAAATATACCAATTTGATCTTTATTGAACATGGTGAACTTGCTGTTACATCTCACCTGGAAGAGATGAGCTTTTACTGTTCAAAGAACAGAACACAGCAGGTTAAACACAAACCTTATTTCAGTCTGTTGAGTAAAAATTTAATATTTATTGCCCCTTGTTAAATTTCACAAAATGAATGAAGAGTATTCTCAGGGTTCAGAAAGAAAGGCAGTTAGACATGCTCATATTCGGACTTCTTTTCAGCAGCTATTGATCCTTTGTACATTTCTACACTTAAGAACATGTAGTTGACTTTTTTTTTTTTTAGATGTGTGATAAAGAAGGGAAAAACATCATTCTGGTTTGACTGGTGCAGAAGTTCGAGGTACTGCAGTAGTATCTAGCATGCCACAGTGCTCTAACTGTACCATTTTTATTAGATAACCTAGAAAAGAACTGTCATTCAGTTTTAACTCTTTAAAACTCTAATGTTGGTAATATAATTTAACCTTCTACATCTTGAAGTCCCAAAACAACAATTATCAAGGCCCAGTCATTTCAAATCTCATTAAACCATATGTTCCCTTTGAGATAACCTAGGTAAAAAGAATAATGGTTTCCTTAGCAGCATTCTGTTTTCCTTCACAACGAGGAGTTCATGAGTTATAGTCTGTCAAGGACAGAATCTCTACCTGCACAAAATAGTAGTTTGAATTATGTAATTTAGAAGATAGCCAAAAGTGCTTTGCTTGATACCATCTGGAGAGAAGTCCATACATTACTTGCTATAGAAGAAGAAAATTTTTGCTTTTCTTTTCAGATATCTTCTTGATTAATGTTCCTAATATTACACTGATAGGATTATGCTGAAGATTGTAGAAGCTACACATCATTTTACTTGACTTATCTAGAAGAATCTTGAAACTGCACCAAAAATAGTCCTATAAAACTGATGGAGGGAAAAAGGTCCCTTTGAAGTCCTCAACTCTCATTTCCATGTCATTTAGAATATTCAGGGTTTCTGATTTTTGTGAGGTGCAGATTTTGATCCTGATTTTTTTTTATCAAATTAGTAACTATTAATGCTTTTGTGATCGTAGTACTTTAGTTATAAATAAATATATGCTCAGCTATTTCTGAGGTTAAGATAAGGCATGGGGAAAAAAAGGCAATTAAGAATGTTCTCTAGTTAATTTCATTACAAAATATTCAAATCCCAGGACACTGGTCCCTCTGTGTTAATATTCTTTTTGTTGCAAAACCAAACTGGTTTTAAGTTGTTTGCTAAACTGCCTTCTGATGAGTGAGTTACCTACTCTTACTCCGAAGTGGAGATGTCTGTTTAGCTGGTGAGTCAGACCACAGTGCCCAGAGAGCTAAGCAAGCTTACAGGGACTTTGGCTGTTTGCAGGACATTTTCCTGCAGTGAGTGCAAAGGGGATCTAGGAACTCTCCTCCACACCGTGAGAATGCATGCAATGGTGGTGTCCTCACCAGGGTCAGTGTCCAGCCTCAGCTGGAGTGAGAACCCTGGCACATTGGAGGTCATGGGTCCCACACATTGTCAGATGGAGGATGCTGCCTCCCAGGGCTCACATCTGTTGTATAATCTGGAGCAGGGTGGAGTGAGAGAGATGGTGGCCTCACTTGTGAAGGAAGGCAATCAGACAGTGAAATATCAGGGAGGATGAGTAGGAGCTTTGTATGATCATCATAGAGACTGCAGAGGCATGAGGCTGAGCTACAGAATGAAAGGAAAGAGCGACAATGAAAGATTATGCAGGAATAACTGTGGATGGCACTCCCAAGACAGAGATGGATGGGGACTTGTGCTTTCCGTCAGTGAGAGAACGGCTCTTTGGCTTCCAGATCTGAATTTACAGAATTCATACATTGCACTAATAGCCAAGGAAAAGAACTTCACTGAAATAGATTTCTGAGCCAGCTGGGCCTGAACCAAGAATTAGTGCTGAGAGGAAGCAGCTGGCAATGGTGTTTTGAGACTCTGTTCTGCAAGAGATAAAAGCACCCACCTGCCAACCAGAACTGCTGCCACAGGAGATTAATTCTTTGATGGGGCTTGGATCCAGAATGTTGCATAGAGGATAACGAGTCTCACTGGCCTTCAGATTTTTGCTTATCCATGTGTGTACTGGTAATACTGCCAAGGGAGACCTGGAGCAATCAGGAGTGAGTACAGAGAGATGAGGACAAAGATGGTTTTCCCCTTGGTCCTGTGGGCAATGGAAAAGCCTCAGGCAGAGGTTCCTGAGGTATCCTGAAATAACAAGCAGGTTAGTGGCATTGTCACAAGCAGTGCTTTGATTTTTTATGACAGGGATTTCTAAGAAATAAGGACTGCTAGTGAGACATGAGATCTATTTGACAAAGTGTGGATGAATCTTTTTGACAACAGGACTTGCCAGACTGATGTTGAAGACCACAAACGATTCATATCATCAGATGGTGATAAGAGTTTTTAGTTAGGTGAAGAAAGGTAAGACAAGGGTATACATACGGCAGGGTGATGGGTGTAAGGGGCGTCTTGTGAAGGATAAAGAACATTAGAAGCTGACCTACCTGACGTTCATGTGCACAAATGCACACAGCCTGGGAAATTCACAAGAGGAATTGATGTTCCATGAGTGAATGAAGAGCATTTACAATGCTGGTCTTGAAAGTGTCCAAGACTCAGCTGAATAAAGACTTAAAAACTTGGTATGAAATCAGTGTTGACCTGCCTTTAAATCAAAATTGGATTAGAGACCTCTTGACATCCCTTCCAACCTGGATAATTTTGTAATTCTCCAAATTCTGATAATCTACTGTAGCCTAACTAGTGAATACAATACCTTCAGTCTCTTTAGTTCAGTGTAGTGAGAAAACAGCATAATACTGTGCAAGGCCATGCAAGCTGTCTACAGAAAGACAAACAGACTTGTTAGTATATGCTTTGCTTCAATAAAGAAACTGATTCTGGAACGTAATTTATTGGGTTTGAGATGAAATTTATAGTTCAGGCACTAAAGATCTTGTGTGAAGCCAAGACTATAGGCTTGCAACACTTCTGCATCAGAGCTCCATGTTAGACAAGGTATTTAGAACTGATATAGGCTTTAGACTGGTAACCATCTTATCTCAAACAAAATAACAGACTTTTTTACAATTTCAGTAGAAGTTATTTTTGTATGAACTTTGAAACAGCTTAAGTGGCTTGCCCTCCAGAAATATTATCACATGCAAATTCAGTGTAAAATATTACTTTACAGTTTATCTAACTTCACCTTTTAAAATCAATTGAATCTCCAGCATTCAATGTTCTTTCTTTATGAAGAAGTGTTTGTACCACATTAACCCTCCGTCAATTCTATTTAAAGTCTCACATTCAGGATGGACGGTCCTGGTTTTCTGTAGATATAAGTGAACTGCACTAGTAGATATCAGTGGTGATCTTCCACTATTTTAAGCCACAAAAAGTCCTGAAAATTACCTTGGTGAGCTGAAATAAGCTGAGTTCTGTACAAGCAGAAAAAAAAACCTGAGAAAACTTTGAACAGGAATTTTACCACTATCGAAAAAACCCATATGTTCTATGCTAAGTTGAAATTGACCTTTATAAAGGTAATCATCTTTATTGTCACCAACTTGAATACGCAGAGTTTCTGGTTAGATGATATACTTAAAAATGACTAATACTATGCATGTGAGCTGTCCCAGATGGTACAATAATAATCTCATCATGACAGCAAAGCCGATATTTAATTGCTTTTAGAGTATGGCAAGAGCCTGTTATAAATGTTATGTATCTTCTTCTGAAATCAAAGTTTTCAGTTTCCTCACACAAGTAGGAAAAAAATTAATATTGAGAGGCCAGTGGCAGTAATAACACTGTTACTTTGCTTAGAAAACCAGTCAAACAAACGATACCCGAACTCAGCCTTCCTCCTCAACTTGCAAATTGTGCAACATTATCAGTTTGGAAACAGGAAGCTGCATTTATTGGAAGTACAGAAATTTGACTCTACTTTCTACTTAACCTGTTACACAAAATAATTTAAGCACTAGGAAAAGTAATTAACATATAGGCTTTAATTTCTTACTGAGCTGAAAAAATGAAGTTATATTTCCATTTTCTAAGGATAGAAGCCATGCAATTTGAGATCACCCTAAGATATCTTGCCTCATTTATTTGAACTAGTATAGTCAGTGGAGTATGGAGACCTGTTCTGCTGGCTGGATCTCAATGCCAATTGAAGCAGAGTAAAAATAGGTCTTCATCTTCTGCTGTCTGTCTGAGGGATGTGATTATCTCCCTCTTCTCTCCTCTTGTCCAGCTGTGTCTTACTTGGGGCCCCAACATATGAAAGACAGAGACCTGTTGGAACAAGTACAGAGGAGGACCACAAAAATGATCAAAGGGCTGGAGCACCTCTCCTGTGAAGAGAGGCTGAGAGTCAGGGTTGTTCAGCATGGAGAAGAGAAGGCTCCAGGGAGACCTTCCAGCAGCCTTCAAAAGGAGTCTGAAAGAAAGCTGGAGAGGGACTTTTTACAAAGGCATGTAGTGATAGGACAAGGGGGAATATTTTTAAATTGAAAGAGAGCAGCTTTAGATTTAAAATTAGGAATACTGTCTTCACTGAGAGGGTGGGGGGACACTGAAACAGGTTGCCAGGGAACTTGTGGATGCCCCATCCCTGGAGGTGTGGAAGTCCGTGTTGGATGGGACTTTGAGCAACGTTTTCTAGTGACAGGTCTCCCTGGCCGTGACAGCAGTGTTCAAACTAAATAATCTGTAATGTCCCTTCTATTTTTACAAAAAAATAAATATTATCTAACTCTCCAGACAATGAAAAGAAATAGCTACCTATAAGCAAATGTATGAACTTGAAGATTTTTTTCTTTTAAAAACATTTCCATATGTACTCTTTGGAGAGTAAATCCACAATGCATTAGTCACATATAATTTTCATACTTTAGTTCCATTTAGAACCAAAATTTAAAAAAAAGCAGGGGGGGTTTATTTTTCTTGGATGAAGAGAAGTGCACAGATTTACTCGTATACCTCAATTGAAAACCTATTTTTGTTTATTTCCATAGATTTTAACAGCCAAAGCTACATGAATACTATAACAAATAGATTAAAAAGGGAATTTTCACATCATAAAGTACAGAAGATGTTTAATGGACATAATTCTTAATATAGTTCTATATGTTTCAAAGCACTTTCATTAAAACTCTATGTTCAACAGTTCCCTAAAGAATTTATGCCTATTAAGTTCCATTAAAAAATTCAATGAAGGAAAATGCATTACAATAACTCATACATATTTAATATTTCTACCTCTTTAAACCTTGTACTCCTATAAGACTAGTACATATTTTCTGAGACTTCTTATCCCAGCTTTACTATGGCTTAGTAAGTCATATCTGAATCTTATCATTCAGCATTAGACTAGCATAATTCTAGGAATGAACATCAATTCTATAACTAAAATCCAGTTCATATCAGAAAACTAAAAATTTAAACATAATTTTTCCTCATTCTGTTTGGAGGAGCTAGTTTAGGAAGTTATTTTTGGTGAAGCATATAGGCACATCACAAAGCAATACAATACCTGTCTGATCAGTGATTTTCTCCTTCTCTAAAAAGCCTAACACTAAGAGTTTGATCCAGAGACCTATAATGCAAAATAAGGCTTCATTTAAATGTAAGCGTGACCATCTGTATATGCAGGATAGAAATCCTACTTTTAAATAAATACCTTTTGATGGAGAAAAGTATATATCTAGTCCACATTTTGCAGCACTTAAAAAAAGTAAAATCTCATTTTGGCAATGAAAAGAAATAAACAAAGAATTGACTTAAAAGACAAGATCTGAGATCTAAATAGGAGTACTTTTTAAGGAAAAAGGAGAAATTATAGCATAAGTTTTCTTTACCTTCCCTTATTCTTTACTAAACCCCTAAGCTTTCTTTTCTTGTGGTTACAAATAAGCTTCCATTATTGTCAAGAATTTTTTTCTTTGTTTCGTTTCTTAGCAACCCCTATTGTATGGCTAATGTATCACTGAGGTTTTCTTGCTAAATATCAAGGAGCATAGTGACAGTTATGCACCCATTTAGACTGTTATACTGGTGCTTTTATCTAGTAAAACTCTACACTTTTTCATATAATTTTTATCCTGCAGATGAAAGCATGAGTTATTGGATTTTTATACTGTAAAACTGACTCTTGCATGTATGTCTCTTGTCTTATGGGACTTTTACTGAAATGTAGGATGAGATTCTGCCATCTTTGTTGATCTTGCAGTATTCAGTCAAACTATTCAGACAGAAATCCAATTATGGTGAATGGCAGAGGAGAGAATAGACCTTTTTATATTTAACTTCATAAGACTATAATAGTATATTTCCTTATATTATTAAAGAGTTCTCCTTTCACAGCTCATGTGAATTAAACTGAATTTATGCAGGGGACATTTCAGAAAGATCCCAAGTCCATTTTATTTTCTTGTGCTGAAGTTGTCCTTGGGGCATACTCAGTTTCAATTACACTGACTAAAACATGCTTCTGCTCATGGCTTTTTTGTATTATTCTCTAAAGACTAAATATACCTAGAGGATAAACATTTCATTGCCTTTGAGATGTTCAGATGATCTTACTTTCCAGAATACTTTCAGTCACTGTAATGATCCTCGCCAGGAAGTTGCTGGAAGTAAGTAAAGGGATTAGTGATGCACAGTACAGGTAACCTGAGTAGGTGAAAGCCTCTGGTGCACTGTGCTGAATGTCCAGGGTGGTCTTCAGGCTCTGTTGAGCTGCACAAAACTCTTGGTTACAAATAAATGTAGAACAAAGAGCCTCCAGACAGCTCCCACTTGATACTGGCAATTACATCACTTACGCCTTGCCTTCATTTAAAATTGCAGCAAGAAGTTCTTATGTGAATGGCCTTTATGAAAACAGTTGTTTTCTTGTAAGACAGTTATGTAATATCCCACTGAGACATCTGAGGATCTGTGCAGCACTAAGTAGGAATATCCATCCCGTGTCCATCTGATGCTGCATGGATATTGCCCGAACGGGTTCTTCCTACACCCTTTCAAGGTGTGTAGTATCTACTTATCTATATTCCTCCTCTAATTCTGTCTTAATAGACAGATTTTATCTTGTTGTTGGATCCTTCTAATTAAAAGCCAGAAAGAAACCTGCAACATCTCTGCCTCTTTCTCAATACCCACCCTGCTCCTCCCTTTCCCTGGTACAGAACAGTCACTAAATATTTCTATGAATTCTCTATGAATGAAGAATTCTAAAATTTATTTTTAATTTTTTTCTACTTAAAAGAATATTTTTGCCTTCCATTCTTATATAATCTCTTATAAATACTGGCAGAACCCTAGGGAAAAAAAAAAATCTTTCAGATGCTAAATTACAAAACTTAGAATCCAAAATAATTCTTCCACTTTATAGAAGGCTAGATGGAGTGATGTTTTTCAAACCTCACTCTGATCTCTTGCGTCACTTATGTGGTGCTAGATCATGAATTTCTTTGTTGGATTTGTAGATAGTCAGTTTGCATCATTTACAAGGATATTGTTTTGAAATACCCAAAAATACTCATTTGACTTTCTTGTCAGGAGGGAGAAATCAAGCCATTTCAGTCTGAAGCAGTAAAATTAAAGAAAAAAATATTCTTAAGCATACTTTTAACTTCAAACATTCAACTTTCTAAGTGAAAGTCCAGTCTCTATGATTTAGCCTACACAGCATGAAATTAACAGAAACCTTAAAATAGGATTTGTAATAGTGAGTAGCATTCTTACTGGGTGCACTCTCATAACTTTTTCCAAATTTCTGTGAGTGTAACTGTAGTCAGAACTCAGCAAAATACACTGCAGGGAAAATCCAAGGCTAGATTTTCATTTACATCATTTCACAGTATGAAGTAGCACTGAAAAAAAAAATGCATTTCATTTTAAATGAATCTGACATGAGTACAATGGCATTCTGTGTCAGATCAGTGTAAGTGAGAAGAGGTCAGTAGATTGTTAACCCACTGTGTCTTCTTACTCCAAGAATACCAGTTAAGAATATTGTTTGCATTTTCAGTGCATGGAGTTTGTTTGAATTGGTGTTTTACATATAATTACCACAATTTTTGTGTGCTGGAGCCATTATCAAAACCCTTTTGTGTTTTTTCATAATGAAATATTAGCGGTTAATTTCTTTGTCTAAAGGAAAGTCTGTGTTGGAATCAGAGATCTCCTAAAGTACCTGGAATGTTCCCAGATTGTGGCAAGGTTAAATAAGAACCATTGCCTTTTGGAGGAGCATCTAGAGGCTTAGCAGTTTACACACAAACCTCTTCATGATGTACAAAATCAGGTGTGGCAACAGAACCAAGCCCTGACTAGAATTAGCAGGAAAAAAGATGGGCTCTAATGTGCATTAAGGGAATTAAAGGGAAAAAAAACCCACTAGATAGAAATTTTTAAAATGAAGGATGTAAACTTTTTGCTACACTTCTACTGACTGTATGTTTCAATCACAGTAGTTCAATTGCATTTGTTGAAGAATGACAGAAACCGACAGTTCTCTATGTAGATATGTATTCACGTTGCTTACATTTCATAAAGTCATAGAATCATAGAACATGTCGAGCTGGGAAGGACCCATCAGGATCACTGTATTCAGTGTAAACTTGCCCATACTTAGAAAAACAATACAGTTTAAAATGTTTCAGATTCTCTGTATCTCAGATAGTTTAAAAGTGAACCTACATCAAGTCTTCGGTCAGTACGATCAATGTTACCTTGAAAGCTGCTCATGTCACCCTAAATTAGGCACCTTCATTTGGTCTGCTGAATAGCTCTAAAGCTCCATTACCTATACTGATGAGGGACTTTATTAACTTGTCCATGTATATATGTATAGTGACAGCTGAGATCTGCAAAATTCTGTCAGATACAGCACAAGACTCCAGGAGACCCGTCCTCTCTGGAAAGCCAGATGGTGTATATATGGTGGGACAGCGTCATAAAAAAGATGGCACTGGACACCTTTGTTTAGGCAACAGATTTGAATGCACATGCACAGATTTATATTTATATTTATGTTTATGTTTATATTTCTATTTATATCTGCAGTTAAACAGCCTGACCTTGTATCCCATCTAACACATGCTTTTAAGTTATTCACAGACGCATAAACAGAGGTTTCATTGACCTATGCTTACATCATTCTCTTCCTCAGAGTGCAGGTCACCAGGAACCTTATATAAAATCAATTTTAATTTCGAAGGAATGCTTTTTATTCTTATCTTCACTAGAGAACTTGACTTCCACAGGTCAAATTTGTCACAACTTATTTATATTTTTCCTACCTGTAAAATTGTGGATATTTTCAGCCCCTTTTCAATTAACTTCGTAAAGAAAATTTATGTAACTATTCTCGGTTGATTTACTTTTTAATCTCTGCTGTCTGAACATTATTGTATTACTGGGCACAGAGCAGCTTACAGATTCTCAGGTCCAGATGTGTCCGTCATGTGCTCAAACCATATTGGTCTTTCTATTCTGTATTTAGGTTTCTACATAAATCAAACCAGTCAAAGCAAACTGAATAAGAGGTGTGACATCTACATGTAGATTCTTGACCTGGGTGGTTAGAAATAGCCCCAAGATTTTATCATAGATTTTGACAGTGTGTGAGTTTATTTCTGGCTTAATTTTATAACAAATGGGTTGAAATAGCAACCATATCTGTTTCCAGTATTTTTACACTACAAACACTTTTAATTTCTATAGCGCCATTTTTGTGAAATGCTCAAATCTGCTTCAGTCATACTTTGGAAAAAAAATGAATTAACAGAATAGCTTTTCTATGTGTGCAAAATTGGAAAGTGTGTAGAAATAAAAAGTGGTATTATTATGGTATTAATGCAGTAATATTGATCAGCAAAGAAGTCTACCATCAGGGAAAAGAACAAGCAGAATCTGCTTTCACGGGTGAAGACAGGACCCCTAGATAAATAATATGGAATCATACACGAGGAGTTCAAGAAAATGTCAAGAGTTTTTGCTTGCTTTCAGAGAAACACGGAAAAGCTGAAGAACATAATTTTTCAATTTTTCAGCAAACTCTGATTGCATCGATTTGGAGGGAGGGAGAAACAGATTTTAAAAACAGACATTTCAGCCTGAGATATGGAGAGAGAAAGCAAACTGTAATATTCAGAGAGATTTTCTAGCCTTAACCTCGAGCTAAAGCCATCAGGACTTGCTCAATAATGGTGACAGCACATGATTCATTTCACTTATTTCTTCTTGCCAAGGACAAGTGTACAAAGACGGGGGGGTAGGGGTGGAAAGCAGTCTATGCTTTTTCTTGTCTGTGACATTTCATAGGTGCCTTGAAAGTTAATATTTTTTTCACCAAATTCTGCAGATGAAAATGCTCAGGAAACAAACTAAAACTCAGTGACTGTTCTTTGTTTTTTACTATAGAAATTGTAAGAATTTGGAAAGTGTGGGAAATCCCATTAAAAGCTCTTGGTTTTATTTAACAACATTAGTCGCACTGTACAGCAATTCAAGTGGATGCCAAGTAGTTGAATGCTATTACATAAGCTTTTGAATTGTAGCATAGATAAATGAATCTGTGTGATGGTATTCTTTCAAGCATCATTATGAAGACATCTTGCGATACATCCTGCATAAGTTTGAATCCTTTAGCTTACCTCCAGTAAAATTATTCATAGCTCAGACTCACTGGTGCCAACTCTGTGTTCTTCTCACTAATGCAGCATGGGAATAACCTTCTTACATATTTCTTCTCATAATGCTGTTTTACTGAAGAAGTAAAATATTATCCCAAGTACACAACTAAGAAATTGCATTAGAGAAATATCAAAGCCTTAAGCCTACAATGGTTTAGACATCGAGGAACAAAATATTGGAAAGTTTCTTAATGCCTAAAAGCTTACTTGGCCCAAGATTCTGTTTTTCTTAATGTGTTGCTTGCAGAGAATGAATGAAATTGGATTACTCACCTTTTGGAACATTAGACCATTTGAATATTCAGCTTTTCTTTTGAAAAATGGGGGAGGGAGATAAGAAAAAGAAAAAACTGAAAAAGCAACAAAAAACAAACCAGTCTTTTCTTAAGAATATTTTGCAGCTGTGTTAACTTCTAAAAATCTTTCTGAGATTCGGTAAAATTCTACTCATATTTCATCATTAGCAAGCATTCTTCAGACCCATGTTGTTCAAGTAATTACAGAATGTGACATAAAGGACATAAGTCATAGGACTCTTTAAAGTCTCTGTGTACATACAGCTACGGATGATATCTTCAGCTTAATCTTCCTGATTCCTTGAAGAATCCACGTGGACAGATGAAAGCAGTGTAGAAATATTCTGCACTGGAAAAGAAAACAGACACTTAAAATCGTTTTGTTTGCCTGATGCACACCTGTGCTTTCTGAAATAGTTCTTCCAAGATATGTGACATTGGCAACACATAATTGCACAGTATGACCTTGTATCAAAACATGATTTGCTTTCAGACATTTAGATGATTTCTGTAACAATTTCTGTTTCTTCTAAACTTCCCTTTAATTATTTTTCTGTGGTGGCTATTTAAGAAGTCGATCATTGTCATGTAAGCAGTATTATGGAAGAGTCAGAGGTTTAGCAAACCCCTGATGTGTGTTCCAAATGGATATGAGATTACAGAGGTTCAAGAGCAGACCTTTTTTGCATACATTTTGAAATGCTCCTTGAAAATTGATCATTCCAGAGCAAGCACAACTATGTGAAGATAAGAAACAAGCTTTCCCACATTATGCAAATTTCCACCCAAGTCAGAGAATGTCACTTCGCTTCTGGAACAGAGAGGGTTTGCACATTTGAACTTCACAGAGTTCATCTCAGCTCTCTGTCCTTTTTTTTCCTTCTCAGTAATTATTCTTAACTGTGGTATTGTAGCTCTAAGATACGTGTGAGCAAGTGCATACAAAATCAATCTTCACTTAGGGTTTCTTTGGATATTTTTTATCTCTCTGTTCTTCCCACTAATGAGTAGGTTATGACATTTAAATGTGCTTATGTGTAGGGTTCAAATCAGTCATTTTTAGAGGTTAAGGAGTCATTGGTTGCAGCAAATGAATCCCACAACTGAGACAAGCTTTTCCGAGTGCAGTTTCCATTCTGTGTCACTCCAATCGTTGAAAAAATACATATCTGTAAAGTAAGGAAACTTTCTTTTTACTGACAGTTGGACTATTTACAATTCCTGATGCATAGGCATGGTAAAAACATAAAATGACTGTAAGAGACGGTCCGAAA
>VZTF01009060.1:586637-669404 GCA_013397755.1 Cnemophilus loriae | reverse complement strand
AAACCATTCCAGGATTCCGTGCTCCAGCACTGAGCCCATCCCCAGCAATGCCAGACAAACATTTGACTCTGCAAACAACGTGGGCAAAGGTGTTAAACGGCACCAAACGCTCTGCCAGCAGGGTTTTGTGAGCTGGGTTTTCAAGTGAGCCTTCCCAGGGGGGCACGGAGAGGTCAGGGCTGCTGCTGGGGAAGGCAGAGGGGGAAAGGAGCCCACAGACAGATGGGAACACAGGAGCTGTGACCGAGGTAAGCACTGTTTCATTTTAATGAGCTCTTAACATCCCAACCTGCTTCTGCTCTGCTCCTCAACAGCCACCCCGGTATTTGTCTGCAGGGTAGAGGCAGCAACAAGTAGCAAGCAGCCAAGCCAAACACTGGGGTTTTACAGTACTCCTATAATTACTGTGCCTTCCACTGTCCTCTTAATTGGTGTTTGCAGAGCTGGATTCCTGCAGTGCTGTCTGTGGGAATGCAGGACCCGAGCCAGCAGCAGCAAAGTGAATTGAACTTAATAAACTAAACCACTGCTGCCACTGCCCAGAATGGCAAATTCAGAGACTGAGCTCAGGTATCTCCACTGGGAGAAAAACACACATAGCTGAAATCACCGGCTATTCCCACACAGAATCATGGAATCATCAAGGTTGGAAAAGACCTCCAAGATGACCAAGCTGAGTCTTTGACAGAACAGCATCTTGCCCACTAAACTATGTCCCCAAGTCCTGCATCTCCTTGTTTTTTTGAACACTTGCAGGGATGGGGACTCCAAACCTCCCTGGGGAGCCTCTTCCAATGTTGAACCATCCTTTCCACGCAGAAATTCCTGCTGATGTCCAGCCTGAGCCTCCCCAGGCACAGCTTGAGGCCGCAGAGCCTGACCCCCCCCAGCTGCCCCCCTCCTGTCAGGGAGTTGTGCAGAGCCACAAGGTCCCCCCTGAGCCTCCTTTTCTCCAGGCTGAGCCCCTTTCCCAGCTCCCTCAGCCGCTCCTGGGGCTCCAGCCCCTTCCCCAGCTCCGTTCCCTGTCCTGGACACGCTCCAGCCCCTCCAAGGGTCTCTGGCCAGGAGGGCCCAGAACTGGACACGGCAGAGGCAGAAGATCCACAGATCCACAGCGAGGCAGATAAAAGGATGTGGTGATCCTTTAGGTCCCACAAAGGATCTGTTTTTAAGAAAAGGCAGCTCCAAAGCAGCTAATTTGGGTGACAGGGCACAGCTTTTCAGGCTATTTCACTTTCATACCGCACTAAACTCATGCAGTGCTCTGATTTGAAGGAAAACTAACGAGTTTGGCCATTAGACCTCAGGAGATGTTTAACAAAATGGTCTTATAGGTGCTGTTATAAATAAGAGGCTTCAGCAAAATAAAAAAAAATCAGGGAATTCACTGGAAGAGCTTCAGTAGGCAAGTAAAAAATGTGCTGCTTGTTAACGAACACAAAGCAGGGGAGACAGAGCTCAGAGCCTGAGCAGAGCCCTCCCTCTGAAGGCTCAGTGCCCACAGGCCCTGGATCACAGCTGCTGGGCTGTCACGAAGCTTTGTGCAGGTTCAGGGTTGGCATTCAGAGCCTCAGGTGCTCCGGCAGAGCTTGTCATAAATCACATTTCCGTGGCAGAGCTCTCGGCGTGCCCTGGCCCAGGCCGCGAAGTGCCACCCCGTCCCCTCTGGGGCTGCACACGAAACCCAGACGCTATGGCAGCAGCACATCCCACACACAGGAACCTGGGCACCTCTCCTTTGTCACAAAACGCTGCCAGCTTTGACACAGGGAATTAAACTACATTCTACAAATTTCTACAAATTACCTGCAGTGGTGCCAAAGCCTCTCTCTGTGGCAAAGCTGAGCTGTCCATCTCTGCCCCATGGAAAACATTTTGTGCTGAGAGCAAATTTCAGTCACTAAGTCCCGAAGTGTCCCCCCCACGAGTGCTGCAAACCCAGTGCCCTCAGCCACTCCCCTGTGGCCCCTCCAGACCCTTCCCATCCCCATGTCCCTCCTTTGGTCACTCTCTGGCACCTTTAGATCTTTTTTTGTACTGCGGTGCCCAAACTTCCCCCAGCACTCGAGGTGAGGAGATTCTCAAAATTCCAGAGAGAAACTGGACCTCACGTGAACATCACCGTGCTCTGAGCAGCAGTGCCAGCCTGGGAAGCTCCCGAGGTCCTTTCCAACCTGCACTATTCCACCTTGCTGTGATCAATCCCAAATGTGCCCTTTCCCCACAGCACGTAGAAGGTAATGAAAGCCTCCTGCTGATCCTGTGTTCTCTGCCCTCCCTGCTCCCATCTCATGAGCTCACTGCGGAGTCCTGCTGCTTTGTTTTGGATTAAATCCAGGAGTCGGTGATTCTTGCTGGCACAGGTAACTCAGGACCTTCTTTTCTGTGTCTGCAGCACCAGCTCTGCTGCCAGCCCGTGACCTGTCCAGCTCAGAGGGGCCTTTGTACCCGGAGGTACCCGGTGTCACCCAGGCAGAGCTCTGACTGTCCCCTGGCCACCTGCCTGTCCTGCTGAAATGAGACTGCACCTGCTGAAATGGCTCTTTGCATTTTCTTATTTGAAACAGATTCACTTGTGCCCTGTCCCTTCCTTTTTCCCCGAACAAAGAGTTCACAGTGAACTCATTTCTGGAGAATACGCACGGAGAGTTCTCTCGCCCCGCTCCCACTTGGACACTCCCCTCTGGATTCAGACTGCTGGGAGCACCTGCAGAGGGAAGGACAGATGAAAAGATGATCTCTTGCCTTGCCACCTTCAACTTTAATTAACCGAGGAGCCTCTTTTCCCAGCCTGACCAAAACTGTGCCCCAGATCCCCATTCTCCTGTTGCTCGTGGTGTCCCTGCTCCACCATAAACCCTGAGGCTATTCCTGATTCACCAGCAGAGTGTCCCAGCCTTCCCAGGCTGCTGCTCCATCCTCATCGTCATTCCAGCAGCTCCTCTGATTTGTTTTCCCCTTTCATGTGTGGCTTATCCCCCTCCTGTCCAGCTTTTCCAGGGAAACAGCTCCATCCTCCCTTTCCTGCCCCAAAGCCACTCCTCAGCCACACAACAGCTGCTTTCAGCCTGCAAATTTCTATGGGAACATTACTAAAATCTACTAAATCAGGCCCAGAATCAAGCTCTAAATGTTTCTTTTTACAGTTCTAGATCGACATGAACTTTGCCTAAATCTCCCCTCCCAGATTTCCTTGGGACTGGGTGATTAACTCGTAAACCTCTTTAAAAATCAGCTTTAGCCCACAGGCAAAAAGCAAACCGCCCCAAGTCAGAGTGGAAAATCAGCCATTCCCAGGCAAAGCAAACCATTTTCACACTGAATTTCTACACACCAACGCTTCAGAGAAGGGGAATGTTTAGCAAAAGGCTGTTTTCACCCCCAGTGCACTGTGACCATCCCATGTTGCTGATCCTGAGCCACTCAGTGTCATGCCAGGACCAAAAAATCTCGGAGAGGCTCCTTCAGGCAGATGAGCTGTGGCAGGAACGACCCAGGAGCAGCCTGGGGAGCTCAGTTTGTTAAACAGGAGCCCTGTTTCAGCAATTGCAGCCAATAGTGTCAATGTTTCGGTGGCAGCACATGTTTTGGGGTTGTTTTTGTAACAAATCAATACTTGAACACAGCTCAGAGCTGGATTACAGGCTGATTATAATCATCTATTGCAAGCCTCAGATCCTCAGGTCCCTACCCCAAACAAGATGCTGCTGACACAGGATGAAAAGCTGCCTAATGAGCTTTTCTTAACGATTAAAGCACATTAATAGAAAATTGATTTAATTACACTCTGATCTACTGGAAATCATCAACAGCTCCTTGTGAAAGCATTAGGTCTTGTGCTTTTCCTGCACAGAAGGGGGTGAATACCTCGGTAATGGAGTTCTGGTCTCAATTTTCCTGTTCTTTTTCCCTCAAGTTCTTAACCTTTAATACTGGCTGTGCATTAGAGACTGTTAGAATAACAAAACTCCCTTCAGAAATTGATTTGGCTGAGAATCAATTGCCAGGCAATTTGCATTGCAATTCGCTATTTCCTGAGGAGAAAAGGGAAGAGCTCCGTGAAATCCGAAACGCAATTCCCTGCTACCCCTAGGACAGAGCCTCTGTGTGCACAGAGACACATGGCCACACCCAGGCACCGGTAAATATTCCTGCTGTCACCTCCTACCAGCTGGATCGCAGGAGTATTGTGCTCTACTCAACCGCAGCACGAGGCAGTCGATACCAGAATCCAGTGGGATGCTCAGGGAGCACTGCTGGTGTCCCACCCTCTTCGGAGATACCCCAAAGCTCCAGATGGAATTATTATTTTACTCTGCTGACCTGAGAAGTAACACAGCTCCATGGAAAGGACTGGAAGCTGTGCCCACATGGATTGTGCCCTTCTCCAGGCAACAAGGGGGCACAGGCTCAGCAGACACTGAAGTTCTTGAGGGTCACACATCAGAGAAAGAATTGTAAAATTATGGAATAGCCTGAGCTGGAAGGGACTCACAGGGATCATGGATCCAACCCCTGGCCCTGCCCAGACACCCCAACAATCCCACCCTGTGCATCCCTGAGAGCGTTGTCCAAGCGCTCCTGGAGCTCTGGCAGCCTCGGGGCCGTGCCCATTCCCTGGGGAGCCTGGGCAGTGCCCAGCACCCTCTGGGAGAAGAGCCTTTCCCTGATCTCCAGCCTGAGCCTCCCTGGCCCAGCTCCAGCCGTTCCCTGGGTGCTGTCCCTGGCACAGAGAGCAGAGTTTGGAGCTGCAGCCCTTGGTGAGGTCTGACCTCAGTCTCCTCCAGCTGAACAAACCCAGTGCCCCCAGCTGCTCCTCACGTGGCCCCTCCAGACCCTTCCCCATCCCCGTGTCCCTCCTTTGGTCACTCTGGAAGAACAACTTTAGATCTTTTCTGTACTGAGGTGCCCAAACCGCTCCCAGGACAGGGATGTCCCTCCGGCTGCAGGGCACTGCTGACCCACATCTAACCTGCCAAGGACCAGGACCTGCTGGAGAAACCTGACACAGTTCTTCCACATTTCTGCCTCAAGAGACATTTGGCTCATATGTGACATCATCTCACAAGAATAAAAGCCCATCAAACAAAACCATCCTTACACCCTTCCAGGACCCCTGCGAGCTGGCAGGGGTGAGGCTGTGTCCGGTGAGGAGCTGGAGCACCCCTGGAGCTGCCGACACCATCCCAGGCAGCTGCACCTGCCCAGGCTGTCCCTGCTTTATCAGCTCAGCAACACTTCCAGCCTCATCCCATACATCTCCTGCACACGCTGCTGGCAATGTCCCCAAGTGAAGAAACAAGGCCTAGGGGGACCTGTTGGGGCAGATTTCCAGCTGAGTGAAGGGAATTGCTTTAATGAGCTCGCAAAGAGGGGACACGTGACAAATCTGGGCAATTTGTGTGCACATCTTCACAAGTATTTGGGACAACTGAGCTGAAGGCAGGAAAGGATCCACAAGGATTTGCTCCCTTATCCTGGGACTAGGGAGCAAAGGACATCCTTACGAGCTGCCAGCTGCCCGGCACCTGCTCTGCTCTCCCAGCCAGCATCCGCAACTCATCGCACTTCCAAGAGCCACTGCAAACCTTGCCTTGCTCCTGATGTGGAAAGGAATATCCCACCCACATTCCACCCCCACGGACCGGCACAGTGGCAACGCCACAGAAAATCACGGCACAAACAGGCAGTGAAAGCACAACAGCA
This sequence comes from Cnemophilus loriae, assembly GCA_013397755.1. NCBI lineage: Eukaryota > Metazoa > Chordata > Aves > Passeriformes > Corvidae > Cnemophilus > Cnemophilus loriae. The sequence goes on along the minus strand of VZTF01009060.1, from coordinate 663,698 downwards.
CAGCCAGACACTCCACTTGCTCCAGTTTCCTTCTCTCACCTAAATCTCAGCAAGGGACACTCCCACACTCAGCAGCTCCAGGAAGCACAGGCAGAAAGGTGCAATTTCAGCCCAGGATCACTGGGGAGCTGCCTAGTGAGGACCTCGTGGCAGAGCTGACTCCATGGCAATGCATATTCATAGCAAGGAAAGCTGAATCCACAGCAACAGCCTTCTCCTGGGACACTCCTACCCCCTGTGCATTAATGAGCTCTCAAAAGTTTACCATTAAATACCCAGGTCTGTTCCCAGGGATGCTCCCTGTGCAGCTTCCAGGTATTTATTCAGTTAGACATCCTGATGTCTGAGCTGTTTGCCATCGGTTTTGTGTTAAACTCATTCCAAAAGTTGTTTCCATGCTCACTGCTCCCTTCCTGCCCCATGTTCCTGCAGTGTTTCCAGGCACTTCCCACAGACACTTCTGGGAGATTCTCTCTGTTTTCCCTCGGATGGATCTGTCCAGGTCAGCCTGAAGTATCCCTAAGAAACACCACCTAACATCCCACCACACAGCTGAATTTGATCCAAGAACCCAAGTTTTCCACTAAAACACTTGCACGACTTCTCAGCCTGGTGTCCCCTCACACAGCTTGGAAGGACCAGAGAGCATAAAACACAGCAAGCTCCATGGAAAAAAATTCCAGACGGACCAAGTGAGGCTTGCTTGAGCTTGAAAAGGCTTCCCCAAGCACTCAGTGTTTAGTCCTTTGAGATGTGTCTTGAACGATAAACCCAAGCTAATCGCACACGTTAGGTCAGAGCACCAAAAGCATCCAAGATTTGAGTTGTTCCAGGGTTGTAATCCAAGATCAATCCAACTTCAAACACTTCAGAAAGAAATCAACTTCCATTTGCTGGCCATGGAGAAGGCTCCATCCCCTAAAAAAGCCCAGGGAGCCAGCACTGATAAGAAAAGCAAACCACAGTCCCCAGCAAGGAAGGATTCCCACATTTTCTGGGAGTCAGCAGCTGTGACAAACCCTGGGAGGGGCTGCCTGCACCCCACAAGATGCCTGACACACAGAATGGGTTTTAAAAAGTCCCCCACGCTCCCAGACCATTTGCGCATTTTCAAAACAGGACCTCAACTCCTCACCTCCAACAGACAAAAACACAAACGTGTTTCTAGGGGCTCGTTTCCAACAGTTTGCCAAAGAGAGGAGGAGCTGAGCTCCAGTATTTAATGCTCCTGTCTCACTTCCACTCGCTTCCACCAAAGTGCCTGCGTGAAAATTCATATCCTGTCTGATATCTTCAAATCCCTAAGCAGTCCAAGGCCAGCTCTTTGCTTCTGCTTCTTGTTTTTTTGGGAGGAGAAGGGAAATGAAGAATTTCACGCACGTAGGTCCCGCCAGCAGCATGGATCAAAGGCTCTGCTCCGCGGATGGGCACACAGGGGATGCCAGGGAAAGGCTGCCAGGATTGCCACGGGGCAGGGAACCCACGAGGGGAAATCTCAGTCAGATCTAAACACCTGCCTGAGCTTCCCTGCCTCCACAAGTTTATAACTTAATCAGAGCTTCAGAGCGAAGGTGAGCAGAGGGATGGCACCGAGCTCCCGGATCAACACCGAGAGGGATCCACAAGGATTTGCTCCCTTATCCTGGGACTAGGGAGCAAAGGACATCCTTACGAGCTGCCAGCTGCCCAGCACCTGCTCTGCTCTCCCAGTCAGCATCCGCAACTCATCACACTTCCAAGAGCCATCCCTGAACCCTCAACTCAGCCAAGGTGGGCGATTCCCATCCCTGCAAGTGTCCAAGGCCAGGCTGGATGGGGCTTGGAGCAGCCTGGGATAGTGGAAGGTGTCCCTGCCCGTGGCAGGGGCGGCACTGGATGGGCTTTGAGGTCCTTCCAATCCCAGTTTGGGTTCTCTGATTCTTTATCTGGGACCATCGTGTCCCTATAGGGAACACAGCAGGGGAGGAGCCAACTTGCTGCTCTCAGTGCTTCGTAAAGATAACAAACAAAAGTGGCCACATTTGCACTACCAGAGCCAACTCCAGCTCCTACCCATCCCTACAATACCCTGGGTTTTAGCAAAGCTTTTGCAGGAAGGAAAAATATGTGTGTAATTGGCTCATGAGGCCCCTGGGGGGTTAAGAAGAAGATGGAAAAACTCACAAAATTCATGCCTCGGTGTGGAAGTCATTTTCATGCTCCACTTTTTCAGCTGGGTAATGTTTCTTTTGGAAAACAGTCACTTACAAGTAAACTCCTGGGGATTTTTTTTTCCCCCTTAGAACAATAAATATTTCCTGTGAAGCAGTGTTCTGAAAATCTCAGCTGGTTTAGAGGTCCAGTTTTATGCAGATGAGCATCCAAGAGCTCAAGGCTCCTTTGATCTCCACCCCAGACTGGAAACCCTAAGAGAGAAAGCTTTCCTGCAGGATTTCCTCTATTCCTAAATTTTTTGCCAAGGTGTAAACAGCTTATTGCTTTTTATTTCCACCTTGGCTGCAAAAGAGACACAAGAATAATTTCAAGGGAGGAATTCAACTCAGAGATCTGCTCGGACATATAAAATACACTGGAAAAACACTCCTCTGGACACTGATCTTACAGGAATAGCTGGCAAAAAACAAGGCTTAACCTCCTTAAGGCATCCAAGAGCACGGGGATCTGCTCAGTCCAAGGACGGTGACCTTGCACAGACTCACACCTTCAGATCAAACAAGAGTGATATGTAAATATTTGATACCAAGCCCAGAGCCACCCTCAGGCCCTTCAAGCCCGGCTGCTGCTGCACCACAGGGGGTTAAGCCAAGTTGTTGTGCACCAACATTTCCAAACTTGCAGAAAAATGAGAGAAAATGAGAGAAATCTTCCTCTGCCACACAATTTCTGCTGCCAGGATTCCATCCCCCCCCATCCCAATGTGTGCTCCCGAAATGAAGGGCCTGCTGGTCCCTCCCTGCAGCCACCAACCCTCTGAAACCACTGATGGGGACAGCAGGGACCCAGTGTCACATTAATTAACGTCACGCATGGGCTCAGAAGGCCAGAAACACCCTTGGAGCTGCAGGATTATGCAGTGGAGAAGCTCCACCCGTTCCAAAGCACGGAGGAAATTCGTGTCTCAGTCCTGTTCTCCAGGAAAGGGCGGGGAAGGCAATCCAAGGATCTCCGCAGGCAGCAGGATGAGCTGGGTGTGAGCACCCAGCACCTCTGCTCAGAGGAGGGCAGGAAACCCTAGCCAGACGTGGGTCCTGCTCATTCCACTTGCTGGGGCACTTCCCACACACCTCCAGCATGGGATTTGTCGGGAGTGACCAGGAACAGGGAAGGGAGGGAGTTTGGGATGGCTGAGAGAGGTAGGGGNGGGGTGGCACTGGATGAGATTTAAGGTCCCTTCCAGCCCAAACCAGTCTGGAATTCTGTGATTTTGTCATGTGGGGCTTGGCCCTGCTTTGCCCATTGCACCACAAGACACAAAACTGATCAGGTGGATCTGGAATGAGGAAACCCAAACCTGACCCTGGCAGAAAATCACCTTCTCAGAGCTGCCTTGCAGGAACAGGAACGGGCAACACGAAGGGCTAATTTCAAATATATTAAAAAATCTATTTTGTATCATTTTCTACTGTTCTGGACTTGCTGTGGGTTAACACATTGGGAATGAAAGACATCTCAGCTGGTGGGTGTTACTGGGAGCTGGCACAGCCTGGGGGCAACAGAGACAGCCACCAGGTACCCAAAGCTGCTGCATTTAGCCCAAAACTATCCCTGTCCCCGTCACTTCTCCTCCGTGAGAACCCAGTGCCCTTCTCTCAGGCTTTAATTAGGGAAGTGTTCATAGCAGGGATGTTTAGATGCATCTCAAATGATGATTTTTTAACCCAGAAAGTTCACTGTTAAAAGGAATTATTCCTGTAATTTTTACTAGTTAAACTGCCTTTTTCAGCTGAACAAAATAATCCCACTGGGAGTGTGCGAACACTGTTCCTTCAGTGGCTCCATGATTTCATAAACCCCTCACCACTTTGAAATGTCCACTTGGCTCTGCTGTGCCAGCTGGGTTTTGCCTCATCTTCGCTGAACTCTGTGACCAAACTCTGTGCCAGAAGGCCCAAAAATACTTAAAATTCACCTTCTTTTCCCTCACGTTGGTGTGTCTGGGGCTGCTGCTGGCGCTGGCACTCGGAACACGGAGCAGAGGGAAAGAGCCATCCCTCTCCCTCCATTTCAAGCTCTGATTTCAAACCTTCCTCACCACAGAGCAGAGCTCCTGCTGTCCCACCTTCCCCGAGGCTGGAAACGCTGCATCCAAAGCAGAAACACCTTTGGGCAGCCGGAATGTTTCATTAGAAAGGAGCAGAAAAGCACAGCAGGAACCTGCAGGAGCCCACAAAGCCGTGACCCGACAGGGAGGGACCTTCTCCCACCCCACAGGCTGCGCCCTCCACGAGTTCTGCAACTTGTATTTCGTGTTTTGAGCTTTAACATCCATGGCCACTCGGCCATTAAATAATCACTTTTAGGATTGAGATCCTCAGTCAAAAATCCAGTGCTTGGAGGAACATCCAAGCCAGGAGCTCATGGAGGAGAAGGGATGAAAAAGGACAGCTCAGTGTCTCTGTGTCCAACACAGCCCGTCACGAAATACAATTTTGGGAGTAATTTAGTAAGCTTTGGACTTCAAAAAGCAGATGATTTTTGCAAGTCCAGTGATTTCTGAATTCATGGTTATTTTCCAAGAAAAATGTGGAAACACTTTAGGTTTCCAGGTGAAAATATTAAAAATAATCACAGAATCAGTAAGGTTGGAAAAGACCGCCAAGATCATTAAGTCCAACCAGCACCACCACCACTAAACCATGTCCCCAAGTGCCACATCCCCACGGCTTTGGAACGCATCCAGGGATGGTGACTCCACCATTTCCCTGCGCGGTTTGAAGCTACGAGGGGAATAAATAAAATTTATTTAAGTATTTCTTAGAGAAGTGAAATACATTGGGCAATTCTGAGCACAGTAAGTTGAGAAGGAGGTTTGGTGTTCACACTTTCTTTGGTGCTGATTGTTCTGCATCTGTCTATCCAAACTTACAAGGTGACAGCAGCCGAGATGTGCAGATGCCTTTTTTCCTTAGCTGGAAAATCGATATTTGATGTACTGGGATAATATTTCAGTTATCAAGGCTATTGGCTTATTAGCACACAGAAATAGCCACAAATGATGTGACATTTGTCACATCAAATGTGGCCCTTCTGCCTAATGCTCCCAGGATTTTTTTAATCCCCTTGGACCAATTTAAAGAATGGACACGGAATGTAAATGTGGCTTTTACCTGGTGCCTATTTCTGGCTGGTTTGGATTTGGTATTTATTTCATTTGGGTCGTGACTAATTGCTGGGATGCCACACCAGCGTGTCCAATCTTTGTGTACAGAGCTGTATTTTCAGCTCTTCTTCTGCGGGGCCTCTTCTTGTGGCCCGGGAATGCAGCAAAATGCTCAAAGCCAAGGAAAAAAACATCACCTTCCCAGCAAATCACCTGAAATAATCCCAGCAATGTGTCAACTAAACCAACAATCCATCACTTTCTTGCTTAGAAGCTTCGGTGGCGTTCAGGAAGCTGAAAATCCAAGGAGGGGGCTGAATTTGATTTTCCTTACAAGCTGTGGGCGCTGTCCACACCGATATTTCTGACTGTTGTACTTATTACAGGTGACATCTGCAGGAATTGAAGGGCTCCTTCCATCCACCAGAATGGGAGTATCTGATCTGACACTTTCCCCATATTCACATTTCTCTGTGTACAATTGAAAAAACACTTCAAACTGCCTTTGTTTTTTTCCTGTGGGATACCGAGTACTGCTCTAAGATGTTGTCCAGAAAGGTTGTGGATGCCTTTTCCCTGGACCAGGTTGGATGGGGCTTGGAGCCACCTGATTTAGTGAGTGGCATCCCTGCCCATGGCAGGGGGTAGAAGGAGATGACCTCTAAGGCCCTTCCCACCCAAACCATTCCATGATTCCATTGCATTGCTCCTTAATCTTTTTAATTTCATTCAGTAAAGGTCCCACCGCTCTGGACCAAACCCAAAACCTCATTTAATCTGCTTTTTAAAATTTATTAACCTATTCAGCTGCTGATTCTTAGAAACAGGAATGGAAATGTCTGGGGTGCTGAGAGGAAAGAAGGGAAGCGCAGGGAACAGCCCCCTTTGGAGCCCTCACCCTGACCCTGCCTGGGGGGCACTGCTGAGGGAGGAGCTGGCAGAAATCCTTTGAAATCTCTTGGATTTGGAGCCTGTCAGACAGGAGCAGTGCTGGGGAAAGACACAAGGCTAATAACCCATGTGAAATGTTGGCTTTTAAAGGGTAAAAAGATGCCAGCCTGCCTAAACTTTGGATTTCACATGGAGCTGTTCGGGCTGTTTGGGAAGAGTTGGATGTCAAGACAACTTCTGTGCGGAGCCACAGCTCTGTGTCTGCTCTCAGAGGTGGCTGGAGCAGGGCTGATCCCACCCAGACAACGGGAGAACACAGCACCAGCATTCATCCGTGGTTTATCCATGGTTTATCCACAGGAAAGTGCTCCTGGCCCACAGTGACACCCTGTTCAATATTGCACCCGAGAAGGATCCTGCAATCCAGTGAGGTCACGCTGTCTGCAACACTCCAAAAACATATTTAATCTCCTGGGAGCTGATGGGCATGGAATATAAACCACCTCTGCGGGTTTTCAATTCAAAAATCAGCAGAGTTGGAAGCTTTGAAATCGCTCTGGCCGCAGCATCCACCACATAAACCTTTGTAAGCTGGAAGCTGATCCCCAGCTCTCCCAAAATACAAGATTTTATCCATCTTGGGCTAAATTCCATCTTGGATGTGGTGATGAAGATTCACCCACATATCAGGTGAAGCCAGTCCTGCAGTGTGGCAAATTTAAAAGGAGTCACGGATCAAAGATGTAAAGATCTCACAGATCTCCCAGATGTAAAAGATTCCAAGCAGATCCCAGGCATCTCAGATCCTTCTAGTACCTAAAGGGGGTCTACAAAAAGGCTGGAGAGGGATTTTTCACAACGACCTGGAGTGCCAGGACACAGGGAATGGCTTCTCACTGCCAGAGGGCAGGGTCAGATGGGATATTAGGAAGGAATTGTTCCCTGGGAGGGTGGGGAGACCCTGCAATGGATTTCCCAGAGAAGCTGTGGCTGCCCCTGGATCCCTGGAAGTGTCCAAGGCCAGGCTGGACGGGGCTTGGAGCAGCCTGGGATAGTGGAAGATGTCCCTGCCCATGGCAGGGGTGGCACTGGATGGGCTTTAAGGTCCCTCCCAACCTAAACCCTCCAATGAATCCAGGATTCTATATTATTAAAAAGCTCTAAACCCTCACAGGAAAGTTTAGGAATGCTCCTGAAAGGACTGTCCTGGAGAATAAAACGCACTGCCGAGTGTTTCTCAGGGTGTGTGTTGGATCACAGCAAGCACGCAAAGAGAAAAAGAAATCCCCACCTCTAAAAGCTCCAATCAGGAGCAAATCCAACGGCTGGCACTTGCTCCAGTTCCAGGAAAATCACACTTTGTGCAGGCAGTCCTTGCTTTGGGCCTTGGACGCTGCCAGGGATCCAGGGGCAGCCACAGCTTCTCTGGGCACCCTGTGCCAGGGCCTGCCCACCCTCCCAGGGAACAATTCCTTCCCAATATCCCATCTAACCCTGCCCTCTGTTTAAAACCATTCCCCCTTCTTCTGGCACTATTGGCCTATTTAAAATTCCCTCTCCATTCACCTCGTGAAATCTCAATAGTGACCCTCAAGTGCTCTACCAGAGGAGATGGATAAAAAAGCAATAAATATAAATATATATAATACAGATATACACAGACAGCAGCTCCTCCAGGTCACGCCCCTGCCAAACGCAACCATATGTTAAATGCAACCACAACGAGCATCCCGACAAATTAATGAGCTAATTAACACCAGCACAGAAACACTGAGCAATCACACCCTGTCCTCCCACCTCCAGAGGAAGCAGGAGGAGAATCTCATCCAGAGAAACAGGGGATTTGGATGGAAAACTCCATTGTGACTGTGGCCCGCAAAGGAACCTCGAGATGCCCTCATTAGTTAGGAAAAGAGAACCACAAAAATGCCCCAAAATCCTTCTGACCTTCCCTAAAATCTACCAAAATAATATCCCTTGTGTTTAATCAAATGTAGTATTTTAAATATGAGCTTCGTTGAGCTGGTTAAAAACATAATATGAGCTTAATCACTCTGGGCAACTCACCTCTGCCACACTAAAAGCAAAAAGGAATTGACCTATTGTACCTCCAGAAAAAGCAGTTAATTGCTTAAAATACACAGCCTGATGTTTAGGAACAGCTTGAGTTTTTTTCCATCTGCACTGCAAACCATCTGTTCTGCATGAGAGATTTCATGACTTCCCAGGTCCATTTCTAAATTGAAATGGATGTTTTAATGATGAAAAATGGGGAGAAGTGATGAATACTTCATTAAAACACATTATTTCCCTGTCAACTTTCTATTCTCCTGACTGTAAGCAAAAATAATGTCTGAGCAGAGTTAATGTCTCGGGTTATCAGAGCTGCAGATGCCTCTTGGCATTTGCCTGAACAAATAAGCTATTTCATAAACCTGCAAACAGAAATGATTCAATAAATTGGAATTTCTTTCCCTTCTAATGAAAACCAGAGTTCTCCAACTCTTTCAATTACCTCCACGGAATGCAAAAGACACTAAAGAGAGGGTTTTTCTCCCTGTTTGCTTCATTCTTAGGACCGTAAAGGCGCATTAAAAACGTCAATACCTTCACAGGGGAGCCTCATCCACACTTCCTTTATTTAATTATTCCAGTAAGATGCAAGGATATCATTTCCTACCAACATGACGAGGAACCAAATTGTCCAAACCATTTGTATCTATCACACAAATAAACACTTTCTATAGCATTTCTCAGTGTATTTGCCGATTACATCGTATTTTTTGGACTGAAGCAAGTGTTTGCTGAAGCAAAGAGAAATGATAACAGAAATATCCAAGCAGGGCTCGATGTTGTGCTTAGGCAATTTATTAAAGCAACAAGACATTCCAGCATGCCACAAAAGAGAAAAACGACGGGCTGGAGGAGAGGGATGGTGTTGGAATTCTGAATAAACCACCAAAAGCCTTCAAAGGCATCGAGCAGGGAAAAGCAGGCAAGTCCCAAGGTGCTCTGCTGTCCCATGCTCTGCTTGATCCATGACTTCCCAAATTCATCTGATTTTCAGCATGTCCCCTTCTAGAAACACCCAGTGGTTCTTAAGAAGCTTCTTAAAAGCTTCTTAAGCTCTTTCTTGTTAAGGAAGAGGCTTCTTAAAACTCTCCAAATATTGAAAGGGTCTCTCTGGTGCCTTCCCCAATCAATTCCCTCTTCAGCCATCTAAAGGATCAATGGACATTTCTAGAAACCTGAGCTTGTTAACCCAGCTTTAAGTTTCTTCTTAAAGTCATTTTAGATGAAGAGATTCCCAATGACATAAAAGCCAAACCCAAAAGGTCAGGGGGGCTACCTCAAAGCCAACCCCTGGAAATAACAAGCCAAAATATTTGGGCTTTCCCCTGAGAACCTCCAGTCAAAACAATTCCACACAACCTCCTTGGTACAGAGTCCCTGATCCTCAGAGAGGCTTTGACAGAAATAATTCTGCTGGTTGGAATGTCAAAATTAAACTCATCCAGGAAAATCAAAGCAAATTCACTTTAGCCATCCAGATGTGAGACCCCAAACTCTGCCCTTGAGTCCTCCTCCCAGCAGGTTTAGGGAACAGCCCAGTGTCTGGAATTATTCCCAAATAATGAACAGAGCAAGAGCTCCACGAAGGTGCAACGGTGTTTTTGTTATTTAACCACAAAGTTCTACGATATGGGAAAAAACTCGATTGAAAATGCTGAATTTTAATTATAAACCCGATTGAACCAGGCAAATTCCAGCTCGCCAGCAGGCACAGAGCGATTAGGAACAAGGAATCTTCCTGGGTTTCTCCACGTTCATCGGAGCAGGGTATGAGGAGGAAAAGGATGACAGCAGAGACGCTGGGCGATCGATCCATAATGAAACAGCTCTAAAGCAATAATGTTTGCCTTGCTCCGTGCCTGGTTCTTTTCTTCGTAATTGATTTTGCACTGAAGGTCTCAGATTGCATAAGCAGCCTCAAAACCACTGCTGTGAGAACTGCCAGTTTCTTTTATTCCTCTCGTATCTTCTCCCAGCGAGTTAATCCCAGGTGGAAAACACTGCCCTGATAAAACCCAACACTCCCAGTGCTGGATTTTAAGGAGCATTTTCGCTCTGTTTCTCCAGCACAAGGGCTTTACAAATGAGTTCTCTTGCTCGTGGAGCTGGGCCAGGGCAGGGGCAGGCTGGAGAGCAGGGAAAGGCTCTTCCCCCAGAGGGTGCTGGGCACTGCCCAGGCTCCCCAGGGAACGGGCACGGCCCCGAGGCTGCCAGAGCTCCAGGAGCGCTTGGACACCACTGCCAGGGATGCACGGGGTGGGATTGCTGGGATCAGGAGTTGGATCAGTGATCCTTGTGGCTCCCTCCCAGCTCAGGATGTTCTGTGGTTCTACTCACACCCTCAGCTGGAGTCTGCCACTGCCATCTGCACCTCTGCTGGATGAAAACCCCACACATTTATTTGAAATATCCCATTTCACACACCCTTAAAGGAGGGGTTACGAGGGGATTATATCAAAAATACGGAAAATCCTTTCATGGCAGTGAAAAATATCATGGCAAGTGTACAGGTCATTGCCAAAGGCAAGGAGCAAAATGGGATCTGATTCCTGGGAGCTGCCTGCAGCCTTTGAAACCAGTTTTGGCACCACTATAAAACACATTTCTGTTGGTTCAGGGAAGGAGAAGCAACAGTGGAAACTGAGCTTTTGAACCAGATCTAAAAGAACTTGGCTGAAGAACTTAAAACATCTGGCTGTCATTAGAGTTCCTCTGCAGCACAAATCCTCCAGGCGACCCCAGATGTGTACGTTATATTGTATTTATTCTATTATTCACATTATAGCAGTCATTTCATACAGAAACTGCTGTGTTTGTCTTGGATCCAGACCTTAAACTTTTCTGACATAGTTTTAAAAGCCCCATTTGGAGCCAAAAGGATTTTCAGTTTGGGTTTATTTTCCTTTTGGTGAGTATATTCCATATATAGCCCTCCTTCCAAACTGGGAATTCTTCCATATGTAATATAAGAAGGAAGGCAAGATTTAGAAATACACCAACTCAGGCCAAAAGAATTCACCAAGATAAATGCACAAGCACAATACATTCTACCCTTTCTTTAAAAAAAAAAAAAAGAGAAAAATCAAGAATAAAGTATTGTCTCCAAACCAGTTTGCTTAATATATATATTTTTAAGCCAAGAAACCACCAAGTAGAAGTTGTTACTCAACTTATTCCATCACTTTAAAGAGCTGCATACCTAAAGGCTTCCAGTGGATCAAGTTTTCAAATGCCCTTTTCATGGAGCTGCCTGCCAAAATTTGTCTGGATTCCCACTGCAGACAAACTGTTCTTCCCCTGGACAAGTCAGGGAGAAAATTCCATATGAAAGCAGAGGAGGGAAGGACAGCTGAGACATCCGCAGTGAAAACCTGCTTAAATCACACTGTTATTAAACTTTAATGGAGAAACGAGAGCCCTAGCAGTGACAGCAGCCGTGTTTGCTGTGACAGTGCTCGGGGAAGGGATGGCCTAAGGTAACCCAGCTGCATTCACAGGTTGTAAAACAAGCCTGGGATCCTGGAAGCAAATCCTGGCCACTTCCAGCAGCCACTGGCTCAGTGTCGCTCGCTTCCCTAGCAGGAGACTGCCTTTAATTCCTAATTACCCAGGATTTGGGTGTAAACTTTTGGGGTGGGGCTCTGCTGCCACTTCTGGAATCTGCAGACACAGAATCCCACACTGGGTTGGGAGGAAAGGGACTTAAAGCCCATCCAGTGCCACCCCCTGCCATGGGCAGGGTCACCTTCCACTATCCCAGGCTGCTCCAAGCCCCATCCAGCCTGGCCTTGGACACTGCCAGGGATCCAGGGGCAGCCACAGCTTCTCTGGGCACCCTGTGCCAGGGCCTGCCCGCCCTCCCAGGGAACAATTCCTTCCCAGTATCTCACCTAAATCTCCCCTCTTTAGTTCAAAACCTTGTCCTGCCTCTCTGTGCCCATGTAAGGAGTGCCCCCGCTGTTTTTCCAGGCCCTGGAAGGCTGCAGTGAGTTCTGCCCTCACTCTCACTGCAAAGGCCACTGTGATTTTTCTCTCCACAAGCAATAAAAGAAAATAGCCAAGAGCCAGAGGCCACAGGGGAGGAGCAGAGCCCACTCTCAGCCAGCTCCCACTGCAGAAAAGTCTTCCATCATCAAAACAAAAGAGAGAATGAACCATTGTCTCCTGACTGCAGCACCAAGACCACACTTGTCAGATCTGCATGGAGAAAAGCGACACCACTGTTCCTAAATATATCGCAGTTCCTGGGGTTTGTAACCCAGCTCTCCAGCCTGTCCTTCATTGTGTGAGCCAGAAACCTGAGAAGTTCAGCCCTCATTCAGCACCTTGCTGTGCTCCCGCTGTCCTGGGGAGGAGGGGTTGATTTCCTGGGGTGATTGCCATTCTTTTCCATGGTTCCGGCAGCTGGCAGCAACGCTGTGCAGCTCGGTTCTGCTTCTCTCTGCCTCCACAACTGCATTTCTACCCTTACCCAGAGCTGGAATTCCTGGGCATTGATTCCTCTCAGGAGGAGGTTTTTAGGATACCAAACAAGGAGGAGAAAGGAGTGCCTGAAGGGAGCCTGCCAGGAAGATAAAGAGGGACTGGGGATGAGGACGTGGAGTGCCAGGACACAGGGAATGGCCTCCCACTGCCAGAGAGCAGGGTTAGATGGGATATTGGGAAGGAATTGTTCCCTGGGAGGGTGGCGAGGCCCTGGGATGGATTTCCCAGAGAAGCTGTGGCTGCCCCTGGATCCCTGGAAGTGTTGGACCAGGAACAACCTGGTCTATGGAAGGTGTCCCTGCCCATGGTCAGAACTGGATGGGTTTTAAGGTCTCTCCCAACCCAAACCCTTCCACGACTCCATAATTCCATAACCTTTACTATTAGCAGTTCTGTTGCAACTGCAGACCTCTGAGGAGATTTTTTCTCCTCACAAAATTTGTTACACCAATGTTATTTACAAGAATATTTCGGGCAGTGCTAGGCAAAGCCATTATTAAAGTAATTATTTTCCAATCCCAGTTTCTGAGGTTTGCAGGAACACACATTTTGCTGGGAAATGGATGCTGACAGGGAGATCAACAGGAAATATTCCTAAATGCCTTTCTCTAAGACTGGTAATTAGCATCAAAATCCATAACCTTTAGGGAAATAGGGACACTCCCTACACAAAAATTGTTCCTTTAAGGACACTGGCTCTGCCTGTTTGGGTTTCTGAGACCCTGAATCCCTGGAGACTTCCACTTGTGAGATGATTTCAGTGCAAGACACAGCAAGGCAGGCCTGATTTCCAAAAATACCAAACTGAGATTACATAAAATGAGTGGGAAGACTGACAAAAAATAAAAAAAGCAGGGTTTTGATCAAACAATTTATGGCATTTCTGACTGGGAATGCAAATGAATTAATCTCAGTGACCTTAAAAATGAACTGAAGCAAGGGGTCCTTGGAGGCACGGAGTGAGAAAAGGAGGCTTTTTTCTCAGAGGGTGAGATAATGCTTGGACTAGAGCTTTTTAATACATTGTGCTCAGGAAATTTAGCTCAGGGACAAAACTCCTGTGGAATATTTGATTTCTGGCATGGAAACTACTACACTGAATTCCTAAATCGTTCCGCAGTAAATCAGGTTTTGGAGGCTCCAGAACATTTATTTTCTGGAGATTTGTACTCACTCACTAATCACGTTCATAGGCATTAACGAATAAAGGCAGTTCTTCGGAAAAGTGCTTTATTTTTCTTTCTTATGCAAGAGCCATGTTCTGTTCCCATTTTTTCCCATAGGAAACTGCTGATCTTAGCAGTACCCAAACTTTGGAAGAAATGTCAATAGAGGAGACGTGGAAAAAATTCCCACTCTGTCGAACGTAATTTTTTCCTGTCTCACATAATACGTTCCCAAGAAACCCTGAAACATAATACAGCCATATTTACTTTGGTAGAGGTTATCCAGCTTCTGCAGCATTCCTCATGGGAATAAAGTGATGCTTTATCCTGGTTCATGTCTGGATCCCAACTTCCAAAGGAGACCTTGGCTGCAGGAGTTTGGGCAGGAAGCAGGAAATGGAGCCCCTTCAGCTGGCAGGTGCTTCCCAACACAGCACTCCAGGGTTTTTTTCCTACCCCTGCTCCAAAACTCTCCTTCTTTTCACACCAGCTGGCTTTGGCTGGCTTTGAGCAGCTAAATCCTGGAAAACACCTGGGATGGAGAGCCCACAGCCTCTCCAAACATCCCTGCTCTGGTTGTGCCTGGAGAAAGAGCCCAGGGAGCAAGGGATGGAAATCCACCTCACCTTGCTTGGCTTGGCTGATCCTCATTTGGCTTTCCACTAATTAGTGACCGTGGGGACCAGAGAAGTGCTAGAGTTGGAGGGATGAAGGAGAAGGTAATTTTCTTGCCCTTGTCCAGGATGGATGACGGACACTGGACATATTGAGAGTCAAAGCCTTTCCTCAGGCCACGCCAGCAGTTCTGCACAACAGAAACGCCTCCTAGCAAGGACAGAGGGGGAAATCCCTCATTATTTCTTGTCTCTATCTAAAGCCTCCTTCAGTCTAAGCTCACCAGCGACTCTGAATCACTCCCAGTTCGAGTGAAACATAAAAAAAGAAACCTCGGGACTACAAATACAGACACAGAATCTAAAATTAACAAAAGGAAAACCTCGACGCTGCCGTGGATTTTCTCGGAGCTCAGCAGCCCCTTCTCACCATCCCAAAGTGCCGATGATTTCCTCTCCCACATCCCGCAGAACCGTCTGCATCCCAGACAGGGCCCGCTCCGAGATTCCCAGGGGCTGTCCCTTCCCTTTCTCCAGCACTACTAAACATTGCTTTGAAAGAGCAATGGGATGTGTCATCTCCATGAGCTCCAGCAGCCCTCCTGCAGCCATCCCACGGTGTTTCAGTGATATCAGACACATCACAGTTATTCCTTCTGCTCCCTTCAAACAGGCTCCTCACCACTGCTGCTCTGCTGTTACCTATGGATGTGCAGCTGGCTCAGAAAACAGCTGAAAAACTCATCCAAAATGGAATTTCTACAGGGGAAACGCTGCGGTTTTACCTTCTGAAGCCTCATCAGTGGACAAAGCCTTCCTTTCACGCTGCTGCGTTTTTGAGGCGCGGTTGCTGCTGTGTTTCTGCATCAATCTGGATGCCAAGGAAAGAGTATTCCATTAAAACCACCAGTCAGGCCTTGGCAGCTGGCACAGCAGCTCTCCAAGGCACAGAGGAGTTTAAGGAGATGACAGCTACCCAGTTGCTTTCCAGCAGGGAAGCAGCAAAAATCATCTGCGTGCAGTGGGCAGGCTCCCGGTGCCAGCTGCAAATCCCTGCCAGTTAAGGCAAACAACCATTTAATTTTCGTGCAGAGAGGGACAGGATTGGCTTCCCATTCCAAGCAGCCCTGAGAAAGGTCAGCAGACACCAGGAAATACTGAAAAATCGTGTCAAAACCCAAGCCAAGATGAGTTTCAATGTGCTCCAAGGCAAAGGCTGAGATTCAACATCACCAAAATCCGAAGTGCAGAGGAGCTCCAGGAAATGGTAACAAATTCCATCAGGAACGCCTGGAACGCTTGCGATGCCTCAGCTCTACAACTGCCACACAATTCCTGCTCCCAGACAAACAGTTTATTCCTCTGCTCATGTTTTAAAAGGGAATTCCTCAGGTAAAAGCACTCTGTGCCCCCACTGCTAAACTCCTCAGCCACCTTCCCGGCTTCTCATGCCAAGGGATTTTGGACAACTTCTGCTGAAATGATGGTAAAATTTACACAGGAGCTCAGGGAATGTCAGCAATTACCAGCATGACCTCAAGGCTTAGAGAGGAATCGAGATTAGAGGGAGACTTGTTTTTCTGCAGTGATTTGGTAGCAGATGGTGACTTTTATTTAGCCCTTCTGAAGAAAAGTAGCCTTGAAACGGGCACTTTCCCAGCTTCATTAATGTGCTATTGAGAGAAATATCAAATGTCTAAAGCAGGGACAATTCCCAGAGCCTCACACAATCCTTAACAAATCCAAACTCTCGTGCTGCAATCTGCTTGGTGGCTTTTGGAGATGCGAGCCTCCAACTTCTGCTGCTTCTTCCTCCGTGCTTTCCAATTTTATTCTGCAGTGAAACCAGCTCAGCTTCTCCACTCTTTGCTTGTAAAATCCTGAGTATTTTCCAGGTCTCAGGAGAGGCTGAGACCACTCAGCTCTTCCACCTGCATTTTGTTTGCTGATAGGTAAAACAAATAACCAGCAGCTCTTCTCTTTGTAACGTGAGCATCTTCTCAACCCACCCTGAGCAGCCTCACTGAACCCTCCGGGCTTGCAACAGAACTGAAGTGACCCAAAGGCTTCAAAACTTTAAACTAAGAGCAAGGAAAGAGTCAAACAAGCCAAGGCTGAGGAAGCCAACAAAAGCCTGAATTTTAAGCACTTAATGAAGGGTCAGAAGTCACCAGCATCACATTCAGGAGGACAAACTGTGACCAAATAGTCAACATAAACCAGACATGCCTACAAATTCAAGAAAATACTGCTGTGTTTTGGCCCGTCTGGATTGAAAACACTCTTCTGGTTGGATAATTCTATCAGAAGTACCTGCCAGCCTCCCCCTGCCTGAAGAAAATCCATGCGCTGGCTGCTCCTGTGCCTGAGGCTCAGGAGGATGTGTTTACACCGGTGACATTTCACAAACTGTGTCCCCATTCCCCTCCCACTCAGTGCTTGACAGAGACAGCACCGAGCCTGGACTGATTCCTGCTAACAGGAATAAAAATGCTCCCTTGTCAGCTGATAAATGGGCACAGGTCAAGAAGGAATCAATTACAGACGAAAAATACACATTTCTAACCTGTACATTTAAACAACGCCTTTCTAAGTGCTGGGATACAGCTGAGATATCTTCAAATCTTTTTTACACTGCTAAAAACCCTGCGCTTCTTGCTGGCTTGCAGCAGCACATATGGCATGCCAGAAAGCACATGAAGGAATCATATGAACAAACAGCTCCTGCTACATAAATGAAGGCAAAATCAATTCTCCCTCCACTTATTGTTGAATGAAAACCATCCAGAACTATTGAACGCTACAGGGGAAAAAAGGCCCTAAAAAACTGAAAAGGAAATTGAAGAATTAAATTTGCTTGTTTAACTCAAATCACGTATTTCTGTTTTGCTGTAAGGTTTTTGATTTCACTGATCATGGAATCCCAGGATGGTTTGCCTGGGAAGGGACCTTAAGGACCATCCAGTTCCGTTATTCATATTCCCAACACTCCCTCACCCATCCTGCAGCTCCACAGCTTTTTAAATCTATTACCTTGTGTTTATTTATTCTGCAGTGCAATCCATAAAAACGCTCAGGTTAAACCTGCCCCATCAGAAATTCCAAGAGGCAATCTCCAGCCAAAGAAATTAGTTACTCAAAGTGCTCCCAGCTCCCAAAACGTGCGTATAAAACAAGTCAGCCCAATTTAAATCGTATCAGATTTGTACCCAAAAAAAATCCCGATTCCTGTCTGGAGCTGCCAGCCCTCATTAATCACGTCCTGATGAATGAAACCCTTTCCAGTGCTGGCAACAGAGATTTGCTCAGAAACGGTGGAAATGTTTCAGGTTAATCTTTTTGACAAAGCAGTCAATTCAGTGAAATAACTTCCTCCACATCCCCTGCATCCCCAGCTAGGATAAATCCAAGGAGCTGGGCTGGAGCTGACGAATCCAGGCTGATTTCTATCAGCTGTAGACCAAGCCAAAATTTTTTCCCTGTTTCAGTGCCTCGGTTAAAATCCTCAGGGAACCTTGGGACATATTTTTCACATGTTCAGCCGATGATCTGCTTGGAGAGGCTTCCAGATGGATTTGGGAAGACCAGCTGAAAAATGCATGGTCATGTTCTCCTCTAAAATGGTGCTGTGGGGGGGCTAAGCTGACCTTTGCTGAAGTGTATTTTAAGAACAAGAGTCACTTGGGGAATACTTCATGTCTTGGGATAAATATATTTAGCTGGAAACAAGACCTAAACAAGAACAGGATATTTAAAACTGGCTGTGTGTCATAGCCTACTGTACTTACAGTAGCTTTTCTTTACAAAAGAGGGCCACAAAAATGAGACTTTTGGTCCTGAAGTTTTCCTTGACCCTTTTAGAACTGAGCATGGGAAGTGCAGCATCACAGCACCAGAGCAGAGAATGTTTGATCAAAATGTTGTTTCTGATGGGAGACCCCACTCCTCATTTTAACAGGCCCCAAAAGGCATTTTTTTATACCACTTAGTGCTGAAACTTTATTGTACAACGCGTGTTTATCCTGAATTAAGCTTTTTCCACCTTACTGAAAACACTTCATGATAACAGTTAAGGTTTGGGTTTTTTTTCTTAACCTGCAATTCCTTAAACAGGCCTGGGACAGAGGCACCGGGAATATGAACAGTTTTTGAACCTCTCCAGGGATGGTGACTCCACCACTGCCCTGGGCTACTGAAAGGGAGGGCCAGAGCGGAACCTTCTATTTTATCAGCTCTCAGATTTAAAGTTAATTCTTTGCTATTCAAAAATCTAATCATCTCCTTCTCAGAATTGTAATTTGCAGGATTCTTCCTGAAAGGATCACTTGACACACACACCAAAAAAAATCGAATTATACACTTCTCTTCACTGCAAGTAGAAAGGGAAGTGTAAGGAAGGTCGTCCCTGAGTGGTGATGGCTGAAGGTCACTCTGCTCTGGCTGAGCTTTTAAATATCAGAAAAACCAACAGGGATCAGCAGCAGAGAGCTGAAGGTGACACTTATTAGTGAGACACAGCATTGCAGTGGGTGGAAGGGGACGTCTGGCTGCAAATATTTACACAAACTGGAACAGATTTAGGACAGGCTGAGCCAGCCCATCCAACCATGAGGCAAAGCAAGGCTTACTCTGAACAACCCCGAGTTTGATATTTACTGTGTCCTTTGGGGATTCAGGCCTGGCTTAGGCTAAGTCAGGTCAATAAAAATGAAGTCCGGCTCCCGAAGTCTGGTAATAACTCAGCAACTGAAAGGATTAGAAAGAGGAGGTTAATCCAGAGGCTAGAACTAGAAGCAGGGTGCCTGTGCTGAGCCCAAACCAGACAGTCTGGGCTCCTCAGCACAGCAGGGCCAGGGAGCTCCTGGAGCGGGGCCAGCGCAGGCTGCGGAGCTGAGGAAGGGCCTGGAGCATCTCCGTGCCCAGGAAAGGCCGAGGGAGCTGGGGCTGTTCAGCCTCGAGAGGAGCCCCAGCTGAGAGGGGCCCTCAGCCCTGGCTGTCCCTGTGTGCAGGGAGGGCTCCGAGCAGGGCCCAGGCTCTGCTCCGGGGGCCCAGCAATGGCACCAGAGCCACGGGCAGGGACTGATGCCAGCAATTCCCCCTGCACAGGAGGCACAACTTCTTCCCTGGCCAGTGCCCAGCCCTGACCAGATTGTCCAGAGAGGCTGTGGGGTCTCCTCCCTGGGGCTGTTGCAGAGCTGTGTGCACACAATCCTGTGCCCTGTGCTCTGGGATGGCCCTGCTGGAGCAGGGAGGTGCCACCAGGTGCCCACTGAGCTCCCTTCAGCCTGAGCCATGCTGTGACCCTGTGGAGTGAGGTGCAACGCCAACCCTGGAGACACCACCGTGGACACACGGCACCTCCAGTCCGGGTAAACACGGAAGCCCTTGGAAGCGTCTGCTCTACAGAGCTCTCCCAGCACTGCAGAACAGCCACGGCCATCCTGCCTGACCCTGGAAGCAGCTGCAGATCCTGCAGACCGCCTCTGCCTCTCCCACAGCCCCAAGTCCCTCAAGGCCTGCAGACCTCCAGGCTACCTGAACTCATCCATTTGTAAGCAGCTGCTACTTTGCAAACTTTTACCAAAACCTCACTTTGTGGGTGGAAGAAGGCAGCAAGAAGAGCAGAAACTTGTACTGCTTTGGAGACTATTAAACATTTCCCATCCTGTCTCAACCATTTTGTGTAACTCCCAGCTCACCCCCAACAGGAGAGCTCTTGGAGCCAGGCAGGAACCAAGGCTAAAATCCAGCTAAAATTCATCCTAACAGCAATACACACTGAATAAACTAGTTGGGCTTGTCACAGCAAATCCCTGCATCCAGGGCCTGGAGGGACAGCAAGGGAACACAAACACTCTGCCCTTTACCCATTGCTTTCCTAACCTCTGGCTGGGAACTGCACATCGTGGGGACAGGATGAAGTGGATTTTGTGACTGCAAAAAATACCCTGCCAGTGCTGTGCATCCAGTGCTGCGGATCACACACGGGTGGTTTGGTTGCTGCTGAGCAGGGCCTGCCCTCCTCAAGGACTCTGCAGTGTCCCGTGGGACAATCCATGTTTTCCACTGGGAATGGAGGGATGAGTGTTGAAGATGGAGGCAGAGAATGCATTGAACACCTCAGCCTTGTCTCTGTCCCCATTTTGTGAGGTGACCTTCCACACTTGCCCAGCCCATCCCAGCAGTGATCACCCTCTCCTGTCCCCAGCTTGCCCAGTTTCCAGACTCAGCAGGATGTTCTGGAATATCCCTCCGGCCAGTCCGCACAGGCTCCCCTGCCTGGACTCCCTCTCACCTCCTTGCCACCTCCTTGCTGGCACAGGAGGGGACATGGACTGTCCCATACAGAGTCCTTGAGGAAGGCAAGCCCTGTTCAGCTACAACCAGACCATCCACCTGTTATCCACAGCACTCCCAGCCTGAATCCAAACCCAGCGCCGTGCCACTTCCTGGGAAGAAGGGAACCCTATCCCAGTCAAATCCAGAGCAGTAGGAACACTCAGACAGCTCTGTGGGGAAATCCTGATTTATTTAACACTAATCCTACTTACAAGTCCTCTCCTGCCACCACAAACGTCCTCCTGGGGCCCGGTGCCCATCTCAGGGCAGCCTCCTGGAGACAGGTGAACCTCCTTGGTCTCGTCTCCTCCACCAAGCTTGGGCTGTTCCCAGCTGGCTCAGCTGCAGCTTCCTGGGAGCCCTGGGGTGGACATTGGTGGCTGCAGGACACTTGTTCTTCTGCTGCCTACTCCTGGGAATTCTTCCCTGGATCAGGCTGGGCTCCCATTCCTGCTTCTCGCTTTCCCTGGCCACATCCACATTCAGGGATGTACCGGTGGTGTTGATCCCCCTGAGATCTTGCTGATCTCTGAGGGAGCAGGGAGAGCTGTCCATGGGCTCCTCATGTTTCGCAGGCTGGCAGGGCTTCCTGAGACTCTCGGACAGACAGAGGCTTCCAGGAGCAACATTCTGAGCAGGGGGAAGGCACTTGGAGGGAGCGAAGCATCTTTGCAGGCAGAGAGGACCTTGAGGGGCTGGGGGCTCTCTGTGGGAATGGAGGCTGTTGGCCTCCCTGGTGCTCCCACGGATGGGGGCTCTCAGGGATGGGGAGGTTCTCAGAGGGAGGGAGGCTGTCAGGAGGGAGGCGCTCAAAAGCAGCAGGGGGCTTGGAGGTTTGAAGACCGTCAGAGGCAGAGGAGGCTCCTGGCACGATGGTGGCTCTCTGACGGCCTGAGGGTCCTGGATGGATGGCTGATCTCCGTTGGAATGCCATCTTTGAAGAGTTGGAGGCTCTCCCAGGGATGGCCATTCCCGGTGGGAGCAGCCTCTTGCAGGGACAGAGGTGCCTGGAGCAGCTGGCTGAGCCACAGCAGGCCAGGTGGCCTCGCTTCCCCAGCTCCTCCAGCAGTGCCCACAGCACCTGCCGCTCCTGGAATAAAGCGGAGGCGATGTCCTGTGGACCTACAGCAGCAGCAGCAGCTCCTGCAGCTCCTTGGCCACGGTCACGCAGGGGCCGCAACTGCAGGGGACCAAGGGGGGCTCGCGGGAGCATCCGGACACTTCCGAGGGGTTGCGCGAGACCTGGAGGCCTTTGGAGCCACAGAGGCTCCCCTGTGGGCCCCTGGCCTGGACCCCGAGGTGCTTTCACAGGTTCTGAGTCCCTGCCTGCCGCCCCCACGGTGCCCTGGGGCCAATGGCCCACCAGACAGCCACGGTGGCCAGCAGCAGGGCGAGTGCAGCCAGCAGGACACTGACATCGCTCACGGCTCTGGCGCGGCCCAGCGCCACTGCACTGGTGGCTGCGGGGGCTGGCCCGGCTTAGATGGGGATGGCACAGTGATGCCACAGTGCTGGGGCCAGGACACCGTGTGACACCACAGCCCTGCCTCACGCCACCGCCCTGCCCGCCTCGGGGGCAGCAGAACCGGCTCAGCCCTGGAGGTGCCCATGGCCGGAAAAAGCCTGGAAGTCAAAACGGGAGCCCAGCCCATGGCTCTGAAGCGTTCCCAGGAGCAAGGGGCACATCAGGAACAGGCCTGGTGCCACCAGTGCCCACTCACGGCTCCCAGGAGGGAGCTCCTGTGGCAGCTCCAGCTGGGAACAGCCTCTGCTCTGGGCTTGGGAAGATTCTGCAGACACAAAGGGAGCTGGAGTTCCCCCATCCCTGCTGAGCTCACCCGACCTGGATGGCAAGGGCCAGCAAGAGGTTCCTGTTTGCAGCTCCCCAGCTCCTGCAGAGCCTCTGTTCTAAACAAATCAGCATTTCCCAAGGAGCTCTCACAGTGCTCCCGTGCTCTGCTTCGCACTGGGATAGGGCTCCTTTCTTCGCAAGAGCTGGCACAGGCTGGGTTTGGAGTCAGGGTGGCTCAGGAAAGAGCTCCCATGATTTCCTTGGGAAAAAGTGATCATCTCTCAAAACATCAGCATTATTCTCACAGTGCAAATAAAAACACTGGGCTAGGTTCTTCATTTCTGGTATTAGTAGCAGCCCCCTGTCACACAGGAAGATATAAGCAGGAATTCCCAAAAATACAACATCTTAGCAGCCTTGTAACATCTTACTGCTACAGAGCAGTTTAATTCCTAGTTAGAAGATGACATTGGGAAACATGAACCTCACGGATTTTTTGGTACACAGCAGCAGTGGAAAAAAATGACATTTTTAATATTTATTCCTAGAAGTGCTGCACAAACCAAGAGCAAACAATTCCACCACCTACACAGGACATCTCTTATCCTGACAGCACAACAGAACGCTCCTTACCCAGGAAAAGGAGGGGGGAAAAGGCACCACACAATGCTCACATCATTTCTCCATCGCTGCCTCGCCCCCCTTAGTCAGAAACCACACACAACTCCCAGGCCTGGTGTTCAAAGCTTTGCCCCCACCAAAAAAAGAAGATTAGCAGACCTCCAAGACAGAAAAAGCCAAGAAGGAAATTCCAAAGTCAAACCCCACTTGCAAACATCCAAATTCTTGTGCTATTTAATACTCGGGGTAAGCAGAAATCCAAGGAAATTAAAGCTGCCATTTGGTGCAATCCAGCCACAATCATCACTTGAAGTGCTACAATTCCTGTTGGGTTTCTGACTCTTCTGAGCTGTAAGCAGAGCAAGCCCCGTGAGTTTTTTAATAGAAGAGCCAACTCATTTTGCCCAATATTATTTTACCTGATATCAATTAATTATTCTGATTAACAGGAGGGTAATGCCAAGTTGTGCTGCAAAAATGATGCCTGGGCTGGGCAGTTGCAGAGGGAAGGAAAAGCACAGGCACAGCCTGATTGTGCCCAGCTCCTCCTCATTTTTCCCCTCTAAACCAACAGAAGGACTGCAAACCTCCAAGCAGAGCAGCCCCTTTGCTGCCTGAGCATTCCCAGATCAATCCCACAGGAAATACTCCTGCTCTGTTCAAGCAAGTCTCGGGGCTCTGGGAAACATCACTGTGGCAGGCACTGGGGCTGCCTCAGTCCAGTAGGCTGCAGGAATTCCAGAGCAGCCATCCCAACAGGAATTGCCTGCCCAAAAGGCATCTCCCCAGCGCTGCCTCTCCTCTGTGGGCAGCAGCCATCCTTCCTGCACACCCTTCAGCCGAGTTTTCCCTGCTCCTTCAACCCAATCCTGGCCGTTGCTCTCTCTGCCACCCACATCCCAACCATCCAGTAATTCTGGAAGAACAAATATTTGCTTGTTTTTATTATCTTTTTCTTTTTTTTTTTTTTTAAATAATCTTTTCCTTTTTCCCACTTGCACTTTGAGGTTACTGCTTAATGAAGAACAGGCAAGGGAAATCCCAGAATCCCAGAAGNGGGCAGGCCCTGGCACAGGGTGCCCAGAGAAGCTGTGGCTGCCCCTGGATCCCTGGAAGTGTCCAAGGCCAGGCTGGACGGGGCTTGGAGCAGCCTGGGATGGTGGAAGGTGTCCCTGCCCATGGCAGGGGTGGCACTGGATGGGCTTTAAGGTCCCTTCCCACCCAAACCATTCTGAGACTCTGTGATCTGCACATCCCAGCAGGATGGAGCTCTCTGGCTGCTGCCTGCATCCCACAGTCAGTGACTCTCTCTCGTGTGCCATTTCTTGTGCTCAGGAGGCAGCGCAGAGACATCCTGAGGAGAAGAGAATTAGTCCAGTCAAAATTGAGTGCAAGGAAATCTTTCCAGAAAGGACTTGACTCAATGAGGTGATGAGAAAAGCAGTGCCTGATGAGCTGGCACACACACCTCGGGCAAGCCAGAGAAGAAAACAACTTTTCCTTTAGAGCTTGGAAACTTAAGGATTCTTTTGTCCTTAAAATATAGAAGCCAACAAATTCACAATATGTCCCTGCAAGAAGGATGCTGGAAAACATTGATTTCAGGATTATTCAATAACCCTTCTCTTCCCTGTTGTTCTGATGAATGAGAATTTGAGCTAATGTGCTGGAGTTAATTATTTATTGTTATGGAACCTTACGGCTCACAGATGGTCACTGTTATTGTAAGAATTGCAGGGGACCTGCAGCATTTTCCTGGGGCCTCTCCTGCTTTATTTAATTCCAGAAGAAAACAGAACTATCTGCCACTTCCCAAAAAACATCCATTCTCTCTGTATTACCACTGGAGCTATACCCTCTTCCCACTGCTGGCTGCTTCCCTTTTTCCAGCAAAAGGCCTCGAGTGCAGATGGGTTTCAAAGAGAGAGAATTAAGGCTCCATTCGTGGAGGAAAATGAACTCTCAGCAAGGAAACCCTGCTGTAACCAATATCACTCAAGGATTGTTCCTGCCTCTTCCAGCAACCATAACCCTCACTCCCAAGGACAGAGAATGCCACACACTCCAGTAAATAAATCTGAGATAATGCACAATTATGTGCCTCAGATTCCCCTAAAAATCTGCGCCATTGAGCTCACTGGCCCCATCCACCTCGGATTTGAGGCTTGGGCTTTGCCAGGAGGTGAAAAACCAGAGGGGTGAGGAACGCAGCAAACACTGGAGGTCTGTGACCCCTTCCCCAAACAAAAATATCAACAGCAGGAGAGCAGCAGGGCTCTGGTTTCACCCTGCAAGAGGCCAAAATGCTGCTCCTTGTGTTCCAGGAAGGGGAAAAAATGCGTGAGTGAAACAGCAGAGTTTCTTTGCGAGGTCTTGGAACATTAACCCCAGTAAGACAAGTGCCAGGATGGAGACTCGGGCAGCTGGCTCAGCTTCAGGAGACGTGGGAATCGCTCAGCTTCCCTTAAAACACTCAGTGACACAATATCATGGCGATATTCTTTTTTTAAATGAAGCATTTTGGGTTTTTTCTATAAAACATTCTTTTTCTTCACACGTAAATCTGATTATCAGCTACTCCAGCAAGAAAAAAAGGAGCAATTAGATTTGGAAAAGTGTAGCCAGCAGTGAATGTGCACACAGAATGATTCTGGAGTGTAAACAAAGCTGGTTTAAACCATTCTGCTTTATTCTTTTTCATTAGTTTGCAGAGATTATATTCAACTATTTGCTTTTTAATCACATTTGAAAACATTAATTTCCTATCAACAGTCCTGATTTCAAGTGCAAACACTGCTTAATTAGAACTTGTGGGAAAATGATTTTAGGTCCTGTGGACTTTGAGCCTGCTTTCATTTCACACAGAAAACCACTCACAGCCCAAAGGTTATTCCATTTATTCCTGGGGAAAATCCAAATGCCAAAGATGAAAACCAAAAATGCAGACACTGTGTGATGAGCATCAAGGTTCCCTCCAATTCTCGAGGACAAGGTAACTGGAGAGGTAAAAAGGATGTTCCAGCCATGGATGTTCCATCCATACCGCATGGAATCACACCTTTCAAAAATTCCAGAGCCTAGAAAAAGCAAATCCCACAGGGAAATAAAATTTACTGATAGGAAACCAATTTTAAAGGGGAAAAAAACTGCAGCCACAATAACAGGAAAAGCAGAACCTGAGGATCCAAAAGCTTTTTTAAAAAGTCAAGTGAGGATACAGTCTCTCTCTGCTCATTCCTGTGCTTTCTTCTGGTCGTGGAATCACAGAATAACCTGAGCTGGAAGGGACCCCCAAGGATCATCCAATCCCACTCCTGCCCAGACACCCCAACAATCCCACCCTGGGCATCCCTGGCAGCTGTCCAAACGCTCCTGGAGCTCTGGCAGCCTCGGAGCCGTGCCCATTCCCTGGGGAGCCTGGGCAGTGCCCAGCATCCTCTAGGGGAAGAACTTTTCCCTAATTTCCAAATTAAATCTTCCGTGGAAGGGAAAGAAGCTACTAAGCTGTGAATTACTGAGCTTTGCCTCAGCAGAACCAAATAGGAGGAGACACAGGCTCTAAAAGGCTGAACTTAATAGGACTGTAACAGATAACCTCAGTCGGTGCAGAAGGTGGACACGGGGAAGAGGTAATTAAATCAACCCACATTTACTTAAGGAAGTCAGATGCGACGTTATTTGGAATGAAGGAAAACAATACAAGAAGTAATGGGAGCTTTGAGGGAGACATATCCATAAAGCTCCCTCACCAAACAGCCCCTCTGGCCATTGGAGACCCCATGACTGCTGCTTAACCACCTCAATTACTGACTGCTGGATTTCCTGGAAATTCCCAGTGCTGCCCAGCTGGCAAAGCCTGGGCACAAACAGTCACAGCATCCCAGCATGGCTCAGGCTGAAGGGAGCTCAGTGGGCACCTGGTGGCACCTCCCTGCTCCAGCAGGGCCATCCCAGAGCACAGGGCACAGGGTTGTGTGCACACAGCTCTGCAACAGCCCCAGGGAGGAGACCCCACAGCCTCTCTGCACAATCTGGTCAGGGCTGGGCACTGGCCAGGGAAGAAGTTGTGCCTCCTGTGCAGGGGGAATTGCTGGCATCAGTCCCTGCCCGTGGCTCTGGTGCCATTGCTGGGCCCCCGGAGCAGAGCCTGGGCCCTGCTCGGAGCCCTCCCTGCACACAGGGACAGCCAGGGCTGAGGGCCCCTCTCAGCTGGGGCTCCTCTCGAGGCTGAGCAGCCCCAGCTCCCTCAGCCTTTTTCCTTGTGAGAGAAGGAAGGCAGCAGAGCCTCTTTTATCCCCCAGGATGTGTTGTAGTCTTGTTTCTCCAATTAAACAAACACTTCTCCTACAGATTACCAAAATACCCACTTGGAGCATCCAGCTACTGAGTGAAGCTCCAAGCACCGGAGCAGTCTGGCACAAATGTTTTCACTCAGCACAATCAATATCTTCCCTTGGCTTTTCTCCTCCTAGTTTGACAAGATCATAATGGAATGGAACAAAAGCAGTTGTGTCATTCCAGCTCTCTGGAACTTAGAGAAACAGAGGCTGTTTGACTCGGGTTTGCGTGGGACACAACACCCCAGGCTGATTATGCAGACAGAAGGGTGATCCTTGCCCCCAGATTCCTGCTTTTCCTTAGGTACTCTCAGCTGTCCTCACCACTGGCCGTTACCTCGTGCCTTGTCCTGTCATTTCTGGACTCTGGAGTTATTTGAAGAGCACAAATGAAGGTGCACAAGCACAGCTGACCTTCCTTTGAGTGCTCAGAAATGCTGTATCTGTAAGGGTACGAAACAGCCAGGAAATTTTTCATCTTTTATTCACCTGACTAGCTCTTACTGCAAAAGAATTGGGAAACTGAAAATTAGGAAGTCTGGACAGACCTGGGAAAGCAATTCAAATGCAAATACCAGCAGCTTGGTGCAAAGACAATGAAACTCAACACATGGACACTGAGTTACAACAAAAAATTCATTAGAAGAGGTGCCAGACCAGACAAAAAACTGAGTAACCTGGTTCAAAACACAATGGCAGAAATTGCAATAAACCTGCTTTACAAAATAATCAGGAACTAAATATTTAAAGGAAAGCTTCACCAGACACCTGGTGTGAAGGTGAAGTGTAAGGCTGGGGCCATGCCCTGGCTCTCCTGGGGTTTATCGCAGTTATAAAACCGTCTCTGTGCCCCACACAGGGAATTTCCGTGCGCCTCTCACTGGGAACACTTCGAGCAGTTAGCAAGGCTCTCATTTCTCTCCGAATCAGTCTGAATGGGTGAGCCTTCCATCAGCACAAAGGCTCTGCAGTGCAGCTCTCCAGCTGCTCGGCTCCCTGCTCTCCCCGCTCCGGGGTTATCAGTCCGTTCCCGAGTGTCCTTCGGGATGAAGATGCTATTTTGGCCTCCATCTCTCCACACTGCCTCATCCATCCTGCCAAAGCTTGATGAGATCATTGTCTTGAGAGATCCGAGGAGTGAAGAACACACCAATTTCCAGCCATGACTGCTGGCCCTGCATGCTAAGGGCTGGCTGGCTCGGGGGATGTCAGCCGGTGTCCCAAAGAGCTGCTGAGAACGGCAGGAAGGAAGCAGAAATTGCTCCTTGGACGCCTTGACCTCAAAGTTTGGAAACTCCGAGGTTTCACAAGTACAGTGTGAAATATGATTTAACGCAGGTGTTATTCACAGCATGGGAAGATGATCCAAAACCCACACTTGTCCCTGAGTGAAGCAAAGTCCTTGGCACAAGTGTCCCAGCACGACTTCAGGTGACATCGCCTGGCTCCATCAGCACTTGGGATAACTCAGAGAAATGGGAGGTAAAAATAGAAGTTGGCAGAAGCAGCAAGATCGGAGAGCTCCTTGCCCTGCTCCTGTACAAAGGCGTGGATTTCATTCCTGGCAAAGCCAAGGTTTTCCAGCTGCCCAGCGCTGCTGCGGAACTCGGCACATCCACTCTGGTGACTTCTGACTGTACTCAGGCTGTTTGCCCCAAAGGAACTCCCAACACCCCTCCTTCCAAATTC
This sequence comes from Cnemophilus loriae, assembly GCA_013397755.1. Lineage (NCBI taxonomy): Eukaryota > Metazoa > Chordata > Aves > Passeriformes > Corvidae > Cnemophilus > Cnemophilus loriae. The sequence goes on along the minus strand of VZTF01009060.1, from coordinate 634,371 downwards.
CAGTCACTTTTTACCAACCTGGTACATGAATGATACAACCAGGAGAAAATCCCAGAATCCCAGAATGGTTTGGGTTGGAAGAGACTTTAAAGTCCATCCCATCCCCCACCCTGACATGGGCAGAGACACCTTCCACTATCCCAGGTTGCTCCAAGCCCTGTCCAGCCTGGCCTCGGACACCTCCAGGGCTCTGGGGCAGCGAGTTCTCCATGTCTGGGATGTGTGACTGTGCTGCCCCAGCCCTTCCCCAGAGCCCAGAGACGCTCAGCATGGCCTGGAGATGCCATCAAGCTCCCTAGGCAGGACACACATCCAAAGTGCTGCATAAAACTCCAGCTCCTCCCCTTTTAAGGGACGCTGGGAGGAAAACTCCAGCTCCTCCCTTTTTGAGGGATGCTGGGAAGGTGTTTGACAGGCATGATGACCTTATTGTCCCATGCCCAGATCAGTAGCCAAGTATTTCTCCACACGATGCTTCCAAAGTCACGGCTATTTAAGAGCAATGAAGAAGAAAGGGGATAAGGATTTCGCTGTGCAAACATGATCTCAGCTTCCTCTGCCCTCCTCAAGGACCTCCAGCCAAAGTGATCTCCACAGAGATGAGATGTTTGCCATCTCTCCCCCCTAGACCTGCAGGCAGCTCAGCAGCCTCTCTCCTGGCAGCAAAATCCACTCAGTTTCAGTAAATACGCAAGAGAGAAGCCCGTGTTTTCTGAGAAGCTGAAAACGAGCATCTTCCAGAAAAACAAACCCATAATAAACAGCCCAATAATGCCTGACTGCTTTATCTCCATCATACGCAAGCAAAGCACAGTTTTTCTACTAGATCATATTCAATACACAAACCCATTTAAAAATAACAACTCATAAACATTGTTGCCATAAGTTTTGGGGGGTTGGTTTTGTCTGGGGCGTTTTTGTTGAAAGGACACAAACCCAGCAATCTTGAACGTCTGAAAGGCTGCAATTGCTGCCAAATCAGAACTGAATCAGCTATTAAACACCTCTACAAATTACCCTGATGTCAGGAAAACAAACCATGGCCATGTTAGCCAGAAACATTGGAGGCTTGGGGATGAATCACAGCGGTGACGTAGCTGCCGTGCTTGAAAGGACACAGTCATGACTTGGGGACGTCACCAGACGGCCCAGAACAATCACCCAAGACATGTTTTTTAGTAGCTGCTCTCCAGAGCTTTTCAGGTGCAAGGCTGGTGTGTGCTGTGATTTATTTTGGGGCTGGGAAAGCAGCAGTCTCACCTTATGGGATACTTTATCGACCCATTAAGTAGCAAATTCCTCTTAAATCTTGCTTTTTCTTTGAAGTACCTTCCAAAAAGTAAACAAAGGCAGTTAAAAGGTCAAAGACAGGTTTTCTTTCCTACACAGGAAAGATGTAGGCATTTTTAAGCCTGCCAATATTTTCCAAGCCAGTCTCCTGGACCGCCTCCAAATAGCTGGGAGAAGAGAAAATGTCTTTCTGCACCTGTATTTTCTCCCTCTGAATGAAAGGGTTGTTTCCTGACCCACTGAAAATTATGAAGTGGATCAAGGACAGAAAACGTTGTCAGGCTAAGGGAAAAGGGACTCCTGTAGGCAAATGTAACTCATCTGAGGAGAGGATGGCAGACTGGATCCGAAATAAATGAGGTGCTGAGCGATCTCACCGAGCCTGGAACGGCAATCATGTGAAATATTGGTGGACCCAAAAAGGGAGGCAGATGTTGGCATCGGCTTGTGTGCTGTGGAAAATCAGAACCTGCATCTCCTCGGGAGTTACTGCCCAGGTGAGACCCAGCAGGTGCAAAGCCATGAGGGAATGGATTAGGAAGGAAGGATGAAGGAGAAAAGCATGGCACTGCCAGAGGGGTGTTCCAGCACCCACATGTCCTACAAACACCACCTGGCCCACGCTCCATCGCGCAGAAAAGGAAGCCAAGATAATGGAGTGCAACTCCACAGCAGAAAATGGGATTTCTTTCCAAGCAAATAAGACTTGGAAGTACAATAAAACCTTTAGCCACTGGTCCCTTCCACAGGGTTCGGTCAGTAAAGCACGCCAAAACAAACAGGATGGTTTTTCCCTGGATTGCTGATGATTATGGAATTGCCCAGTATGGATTCACTAAGGAATATTCAACAAAGGGAGCCACTGACTAATTGTTGGTGTGCAGCTCATTGGGAACAGCTGCTTTGAATACTGATCACCTGAGCAGATTAATTCATAATTAACGTCTGCGTGGAACCTGGAGGCTTCTAAAAATAAATGTCTCGTCCCAGCCAGGGCAATTGGGGTTTGTTTTGTTCCTTTGGAGGTGAAACCCGGCTCTTTAGGAATGTGCTGTGCTTTTCCAGGCTGAGAGTGCTGGGGAGACCCACAAAAAAATATAATCCTTCAGATTTTGTCACTCTGCTGAATCCTGTTGGACTCTGCCTTGGAGACTCAGCCTCAACGTGCTTGCCAAGGTAATACTGGCTTGTTCACAGCACTGAGCGCTCCTCTTTCACCCTGCTCAGGGTTTACTCCATGGTTTGGGCAGGTTTACAGCTCATCCCAAGGCTGGGTGTCCCCACAGAGCACAGACTCCATCCCCACGCTTCCTCTAACAGGGAGTTTCTCCTCCTCCAAGCCCTGCCTTCCTTTCAGCCCCAAGCAGGTAAAATGACTTTATTAGCACGACCATTCTGCCATTCCGTTCCCGTAGTCAATAAAACCCTTTCTGTCTGTCTGTGCTGCTTTTCCTCAATGGCTTTATCTGTTTGCCGATCGTTTCTCCCCATTCACCGAGACACAAATCCCGCACACTGTTACTCCATTCCCCAGGTTCCCATAGCGCAGGAATCGATATCTTTTGAAAGACAAACCTAAACTGCCTTTTCCTGAGGCCAGCATTCCCTTCCCCTGCCCTCCCTGGGAGCCTTGGCGGTGTTGGCTGTGAGACAAAACCATTTTTGAGGTTATTAACCTGCTCAGGGGAGCCGATGGGAGAATTCTGCACATCCTCTAAAATGGATTCCTCTGGATTGCATAGCAGCCCAAGGAGTTGTTCCCTGGCACGAATAATAGGCCAAACACACCAGTGACTGTTTTCAGCCCACGTTTTAGGTTATGGAATTGCTTCTTGCTGAGGTTATTGTTGAAATTACGAGAGTTTCAGACTGCCTGGAAATGCAAATCCTTAGGGCAGCTTAGCAACAACAGCTCAGGGGGTGACTTGTAACAATGACAGAAGGAAGAAAATAGGAAGGATTGGTTAAAAAATCTCCTGCAAGACCTCTGTTAAAACTTTGTCAACAACAGAATCTGGCTGCTCTCCCCCTGTAAGAATTAGGTCTAACTTTGGTAAACACCACAAAAAACGCCTCATTTTGTCAGCTAAAATCATTTCATTTCCACACGCAGTACTTGGGTTATTGTATGGGGAAAGTCCTTAACAAAGCGACTCCTGATCGCATCAAGAAATTTGGGATGTATCTTGAGATCAAGACAAACAGTAAGGACTGTGTGGCAAAGAGCTCATTGTGATCAGGAGATCATTCAGGAAAGCTGCAGGGGAAAAATACAGATCTTTGCAAAGACGCAGAGAGATCACTTAGCCAAAGAGCAGAAAGTGCCCAGTGATGGTTGGGCTGGAGGTGCTTCCATCCAGACTTGCTGCAGGACAGCAGCCTGGCACATTTGGATTTTCAAATTCACTTAGCCTTGGTAATGGCTCCATTATCAATATTTTTAACTGGCAAAGTCCCTCCAGCTGAACTTCCCATAGCAAAGACAAGATGCATGCACTTCTTACACTTCAAGAAGTGGCCCTTAGCTCTGGAAAGGACAAAGTTTTAATCTCAAGTCCTAAATCATGCACTGAAGAGTAAAAATTCTGTGAAAAAAAAACACACAGTGAACCATTTCTGTCCAAGAGTGTATCAGAAGCACAGTGTTTATATTGCTATTTACCAGGAAGATCCCTTGTGTCCCAGTTGTTTCCTTTTGGTATTTTATGATGCCATTAGTCAGCCATGGGGGTGTGGGGCCTGAAGGGTGGAAATGTTCTCGATACTCCATCAGCAGCTCTCCAGACTCCCTACAACTGGGACTTTTAGCCCTATCCAACATGAGCTGGAGGAAAAATCACTCAGCTTCCCTGCTGGATGACTTGAGGCTTTCCCAGCCAGATGTTCCACCTGAACATCCCACCACAGAACAAGCAAGGAAAAAGCTGAGGCACTTTGCTTTAATCACCTTCATTAACAAACCAATCGTTAAAGTTTAATTTCTTCACCAGATGATAAATTCAGGCGTTGTTTTCTCCCAGCAAAGATCAGTTTGCAGGCTGGTTTTGGGATGGAAAGCCCTGAGGAGGAGCTGTGTTGTCCATTCCTCTGGGCAGCACCAAGGCAGGCTGGGTGAGCGAGCATCCCAGCAAACCTTTGTGCCCGGCTCACCATCGGGAACAGGGAAGGTGCAATTCCCTGCTAAAGCACTCAGGGAATTGGCCTGAACCACTGGAGCTGTGACAGAAGGCAGCAGTGCTTGATTGTGGAAAAACTCAGTCATTCAACAAACCCAGTTCTCTTTTCTCTGCCTGACTTTGATGTCCTGAAGACCTTGAGCCCCAGAAGGAGAAGCAGGGCGTTCTCCCAGCTCCCAGTCCTGCCCGTGTGAGGGGATGATGTTAGAATTCCAAGCAGGCTGGAGACAGCAGTAGCAGCAATATTCCAGCACATTAGCAATCATCTGCCATGGGGAGAGCTAATTTTTGCCTCATTAGAGCCTGATATGAATCTGTGATGTTGAACAGTTCCGTTTGCAGCTGCTCCCAACCTGTTCTGGCCAGGTTTTTGTGGTAATCATTAGGCTGAACCGGAGTGGGGATGTTGGGAAAGCGTTTCTTTCAAAAGAAACATGGTAGCTGTTAACGCACACCAAGATTCAATGAACCCTTCTGGTTCCGTAAGGGGTGCCTTTTCCATGCTTCAAATCTTTCCAGGGATCAGGAAGGACATCCAGGGATGAGCAAGGACAAGGTCTCACAAGCCATCAGGGATATATTCCAAATATCCTGCACATAGCGAAGCTGACAGAACAAATGCCAAGGAAGGAAATAGCTAAGTCAAATTAATAAAATTACACATTCCCTTAGGGATGGAATCATACTTGAAATGTAAAAGTGTCTAATTTCCTAAGGAATTGTTTATGTCATATTTGAATCCTGTCTTTTACCACTGAAGGAAAAAAAAGCTTTTTTTGCTCTTAGGACTTGTTGCCTATTTGGGTCTGCTGGTGACTCCTGATTCCCAGATGGTGGAAAGCCCTCTCACTCCTGGCACATTTCCATTCCCTATTCTCCTTCTCCACAATATGGAGCAACCTGCTCTGGTGGAAGCTGTCCCTGCCCACGGCAGGAGGTGGAACTGGATGAGCTTTAAGGCCCTGTCCAGCCTGGCCTTGGACACTTCCAGGGATTGGGAATCCACAACTTCTCTGGCAACCTGTGCCAGGACCTCCCCATTATGGGGAACAACGTCCTGAATAAACACAGGACAATCCAAATAAATCAGTCTGACAGGACTCTGAGAAACCTTAACACTGATGCTCATCACTCTCACAGCACTGCCACTGCATTAACTTGTTTATGATGAGCTTTTACAAACGGTGAGTCTTTCTGCTCCTTATGGAGCTCTTAAAATCACTAATTTGTAATATTAGAGTGAATACTCCCTGATTTCTATTCTGGCATCAGAGCGGTTCCTGATGCAGATATCCCACAGCCTGACAGCTGATCTGCATAATGTGGTGAATGTACTTATAACTCATCTCCAGACAGGGAAATAAATCTCCAGCACCTCTTTTTGCCGCGCGCTGCAGCACAATGCACAGTTCTGGAAACGCCTCCTGAGTGCCAATTCTGACTTGTAGGGTTCAGAAAATTAAAACTGTGTCAGAAAACAGATCATTTTCATCGCTTACTCAGGGGGAACAAAAGCCCAGGAAGAGTTTTTAACTCTTAACCTGTTTAGACATCGGTGACCCTAAGGAATGGGATTTATCCCTTCCATGGGACCCAGCACAGGGAGGACGTGGAGCTGCTGAAGAGAGTCCAGAGGAGCACCAGGATGATCAGAGGGATGGAGCAGCTCTGCTGGGAGGAAAGGCTGGGAGAGCTGGGATTGTTCAGCCTGGAGAGGAGAAGCTTTGGGGCGACCTCACTGTGGCCTTCCAGGACCTGAAAGAGCTCCAAGAAACACGGAGAGACACTCTTTACAAGGGATGGAAGGACAGGACAAGGGGGAATGGCTTCCCACTGCCAAAGGGCAGGGGTAGATGGGATATTGGGAAGGAATTGTTCCCTGGGAGGGTGGGGATAAACTGGCACAGGGTGCCCAGAGAAGCTGGGGCTGCCCCTGGATCCCTGGAAGTGTCCAAGGCCAGGCTGGACGGGGCTTGGAGCAGCCTGGGATAGTGGAAGGGGTCCCTTTGAGGTCCCTTCCAACCCAAGCCATTCCATAACCCCATGATGTTGTTGTTTGAATTAACAAACCCTTTGTGCTCCTTCCTGACTTGGCCCGATCAGCACTGAACGGTCCTCGGTGGAAGTCCCCACATCCCATTCCACGCTCCATTGCCTCCCATCAGCTTTCATTTACTGTGAGATTTTATGTTCTGCTTTGGCCCCAGCTCTCATTCTCTTTTTCAGCTGCCTTTTTTGAGGCCAGAGCACGAAGGAAAGGTTTCACTTACTGCTCATCTTCCTCTGGTAAATAACGACGTTAAACAGAGCATGGAGACAGCAGCTCGGTGACAGATGGGGCTGTGCTGGTTTGTGTCACCCAAGGCCCTGGCTCGGAATGCTAACACATGGAAATCACCCGGCTACGGAACTGGGAAGCAAATCCAGGGACCAGCAAGAGGGATAAAGGGCTCCAGCCCTGCTTTTTTTGTCAGCTAAGTCAGAGGCTTCCCTGCAAATGTCCGAGGACGGGTTGGAGCACCCTGGGATAATGGAAGGTGTCCCTGCCCATGGCAGGGAATGAGATGTTCTTTAAGGTCCCTCCCAGCCCCAGTCATTCTGGGATCTGGGATTTATTTTGCCAAAGTAAGATAGAAAACCGAGACTACCATTAAAATTTAAAAGGCAAGGCAGCACAAGAAGCTGTTGGGACTTCTCAGCACTCCCCAACTCGCTGATCTTCCCAACCACCACCCAAAGCTCCTGAGGAAACCCAAATGCTTTTTGTTCCAGTCGACAGAGCACAAGAGCAGGAAATAAATGATCCTCCCAGCAGCAGTGATGAGCAAAGTAAGTTCTGCAGTGTTAAATACGTTCAGCCAAGTGGGGTCTGTGAAAAAGGCCTGGTTTTTCCAAGAAGGAAAACAATGTCCTGGAGAGAGCTGACAAATGATAATAAGCAGAAGCTGCTGGTGGAAAGCAGAAAATAAACTTCCTTTCTTTTCATTCATCATGCAGCAGGTCTACTTGTTCCCTCCAGACGAACATTCCCAAGGACATCTCCTTCTCTTATCTTGTACTAACCAGGAACAAAAACATTCCTTGCTTAAAAAAAAAATGATCTTCCTTGGTTTATTCAGTCTAAATTTGAAGACAGGAGCCCAGTGTTAAATGGAGATCTCTGGAGCTGGTTCTCATTTCAGGGCACATTCACCAGTTAGCTCTGAAGAAACTCTATCGTGGGACCTGACACTTGGGGGTTTTCCTCAGCCACTGGAATTTTTACCACACAGGTTACTACAAACCTCCAGGGATCGCTGGCAAACTTAAATTTGAGCAGTGATGTCAGTTTTCCATCTTACTTCTGCCAAATAAATCCTAAAATTTGGGTTGGAAGGAACACTAAAGCTCAGCTCATTCCACCCCCTGCCATGGGTTACAGGTTTACGGGCACAAATGGCTCCATAATCTTTAGGAATATTTTTTGCAGAGACACCTGCAGTAAATTCCTAAATTATTCACCGTTTTCAATGGCCACAATCCTGTGCCAGGTGCTCTGGGATGACCCTGCTGGAACAGGGAGGTGGCACCAGATGTCCCTTCCACCCTGACTTGTCCCATGATCCTGAAGGCAGCAGGGCTTTGCCACAACCAGTTCCTTACTCCCCACTGCACATCTTTAATCCAGATTATAACTGGACTTCCCTTTTCCAAGGGGAACAACAGTCACAAGGGAACAGGGCAAAAGAACACAATGTTTTGGGCTGACAACTCTGGGGGGAAAAAACCCTCATTTAAGTCAGATTTCGCATAGTTATAAAAAAAGACCTTCTAAAAGCTCCTGGACCTCTCCATCCCCCCCAAAAATTAATGAGAGGAAAGAGCTGGGAAACAGAAGAACAACAAGCAACACAAAATGCAATTAACTTTAAGAAGCCTGTGAAGTTACATATCACTACCAGTAAAAATTTTTTAAAAACCCACAATCCAGGCAGAAAATGACTTCAAGTTACCTCCTACTCCAAGATAACAGTTTACAGAGTTTCAGCAATGATAAAGAGTCCCTTGTGGAGCTCCACTGGAAGGATGGGGCTGCAGAACTACCCTGGGATTATTGCTTTTCCAGATCTGCAGCATCTCCAACCTCAGCTGCTGATGCTATTTAGAATATGAGAAAGCCTACCCACTGTTATTTCATGTTCTGGTAGCTCCACTAAATAGCTTTTGCAGTCAGAACCGAGAGGTTATGAAAATATTTAGCACAAGGATGGCAAACATCTTATTTTTATTAGTTTTTCCATCTTAAATCCAACGTGTTCTGATTGCATTTAATTATCATCTGTGCCTGGATGTGCGAGGAGCAGCAGCTGCTGGGATACACTGTAATTTCCATTATTTTAGATAAATACAGTGCAAACATTGATCTGACATTTTGATTTGTTTCCTAAGAGCAGAATTCTCATTTTTCCCCCAAACCCATCTGCCAGGGCTGCAAAGAAGTTGCAGATCAAGACCCTGCACATCAAAGCACAGGAAAAATCAGAGAACTTTGCCAAATAATGCAATGCAAACACCTCCCCCACCTCCCAGTTTTATCCTTTTGTTTGGATTTATTCTCAGACCTGTCCCTGTCAAACCTCTGGGCTGCACAGAGCCTTGGCCACAAAAATCCATGGGAGGTTTTTCCCACCAATAAAAGGAGAAGAAGCCTCAGTGGAGAAGAAAATGCAGAAAATGTTCACATGAGCTTCCCCTGGGGTGAAGAGATGTTCAACCAAGGTGAAGCGTCTAAGGAACATGGAAAAATTCCCTGGGACCAAGAGGAATGGTTTCCCCATTTCACCCATTCTTGCCTGCAACAGCAGTGATGAAGTCACTACTCAGCATCTCTCTGGGATGAGCTCCTACAGGAAACTCTGCAGAATCCCAGGTGAACCAGGAGCTGATCCTGATGAGATCCTTTCCAGCTCAGGCTGTTCTATGATGGTACAATTCTGACCCAGCCTCTCTTTCCTTCCCCTTCCCAAAATTGGTGATTTTGAGCACTCTCCACACAGCCGAGAGCAGAACAAAGGGCACAGAGCTCCCATGGTCTGGTTATTTTTGTAGATGAGCTTTCCAAGCAAACAAGTAATCCAAAGCCAGTGGAGCCCACCCAAAGGGAACCTTCCCTTCACTGGTCCTTTCATGATAGTTTGGATTCTAACACTGGAATTTTTTTATCTGCACGCACAGCCTGAGTTACAGAGCCCTGGAGCTGAAGGGGCACAGGCAAAGGTCAGAATCCAGGCTCCTCCATGTTCACTGAAAAGTCCTTTTATTTCACATTTCACTTGTGGGAGCCGCAACAAAAGGGAGTCATGGAACAGTGCGGGGGGACCAGGAAGACATTTGTGCCTCCCTTTCCAGCTGCTATTATTAATAAAATGAATGAGGCTTTATCTCCCCAATTTCTTTGGTGAATAAAATCCCCTTCGCCACAAACCAGTCTGTGCGTAACTGCTGAGCAGTACAAAAATAAATGGCACGTCAGCTATGATCTTATGCGGGGGAAAAAATCCACTATAATTACGTTTGCCATGCAGTAGGAATTGTTTTGGAGGAGGTTACACCTATCCACTGTTTTCCCTGCAGAGGAGAAGTTGCATATCTGGCTGCCTGGGGATAAACCAGGTTGTAGGAAAGCATTTATGGAATAATTTATCTGTTTGATAAACTCCTCCCCAGCAATGAATTCTTTCAGCTTTTGCCAAGGCTGCCCCAGTTTTGTGTCAGTACCACACTGCAGAAAGACTCAGAGAGGCCCAGGTAATGATTAAAGGAACGGCAAGAGGAGTAAATCACTGTGAATACGAGCAGATCCCAAAGAAAGCCAGGCATTCACTGGGAAAATGAAAGGAATTCTCAGGTCAGCTCGACACTCGCACTTTTACAGCCCTGCAGAAGAACCTGCCAGCAGGCCCCTCTCATCCAGTTCCAACGGGAATTTGTGCTGGCAGCAGGGCTTGGCTGAGGCCAGAGACACCAGACACAGCTATTTGGGGGATTTATATCTGTATCAATCAGCAAATACCCTCCAGTCGCTCTTCTCCTCTGCCAGTCCAGCAACACCTTCACAAATTTGCGAAGTCTGGAGTCATCAGTCCCAGCTTGGATTCCATTTTCTTATCCTCCCTACCAAATATTGGCTTAGATTAACCAAAGGTTAGGTTTTCCTTGCTGAAAAGGAATGACTTCACCGTTATTTCTTATCGCATTTGCAGTGCTATGGTTTAGTTGTGCAGCTTTAAAAATAACTGCTGTATCCAGAATATCAAACCACATCTGACACATGCCCAATCATCCTTTCATATCCCGTTTCATCTCATGAACATTTCATGAAATAAGTGCAAGAAATGCTTAATTCCCCATCGCTAATATGGGTAAACAATACTCTTGGAAGAGTTAATTATTAAGACGTCAAATTAAAATAACAAGCTGGTAACAGTGGAAGATTTGCATTCCATTGCCCTGGATATGGCAGGAAAACCCAACTTCTCCAAGAGGCAGGAAACCCACGAAGCCTGCAGGATTCCAGAGAGGAGCAGAGGAAAAAACCCTGCTCTGACTCCCATCCAACCCTGCAACATCAGGATGAAGGAAACAAAAATGAATACGCCAAAAGCAGATGAAAACATGAAACAGGAGAGCAAAGAAGAAACTGCTGCCACAGGACATTTTCCCAAACCCCACGGAAAGTCTGGGAAAGGCAGGCTCCTCGGAGGACAGTGATTTGTTGGCAGGCTGTGCAGAAATTCCCACTTTGCCGTAATTTCTAATTGATTCCTTGCCACACCGAGCTCCTCTGGACACTGAGTGAATGCTCTCCAGTCTCCAGAGCCCACACCTGTGCAGTGAGATGCTACCTTGGACATTTGCTTGGGAAAGCAGATCCAGACCCCTCCAGAGGAGGTTTGGAGGCTCGGGTAGGGCCCAAAATACCTGCTCTGAGAGGCAGAATAAGTCCTGGAAGCAGAAAGGCCTCGATTGTGTTGGAAAAGCCCTGACTGCAATGGACGTTGTTGTTATCACCTTCCTCATGTCCCCGGGAGATGCGGAGAGCTGGGAATCAGCAACATTATCAGGAGTATACTTGGGAAAAGCACTCAAAACTGCCTGGTCCTCCACCAAAAAGGAAGGAATTTCCCGGAGGAAGCCTAGCAAGGACAGTATTTGGGCCCACAGGACAAACTACACTGTGCAGCCAGGAAAATCCCACCTGCAGGGGCTCAGCTCCATCTCTCCAGGTGTGATCCCAAAGCATGATTGTGACCCAAAACACCCCAGCACACAGAGTTCAGCCAAACCTGTGCCAGGGCCTGCCCACCCTCCCAGGGAACAATTCCTTCTCAATATCCCATCTATCCCTGCCCTCTGGCACTGGGAAGCCATTCCCTGTGTCCTGTCCCTCCATCCTTTGTCCCAAGTCCCTCTCCAGCTCTCCTGGAGCCCCTTTAGGCCCTGGAAGGAGCTCTGAGATCTCCCTGGAGCCTTCCCTTCTCCAGGTGAACAATTCCAGCTCTCCCAGCCTTTCCTCACATCCCTCAGATCATTTATGCTCCTTAAATCCAAAACAGGTCTCTGTTCTCCACAGTTTTTTCATTTTGAAGTATCAGTCCCACCAGGGCCTTTCCCTGAGAGGAGCAGGATCTGACTCACAAAATCCTACAAGGGAATTAGTCCTGTTAAATCAGATCCGTAAAAAGAGAGGAAGGAGGGGTCAGAGGGAGGTGACACAAAGACTGAACACGGCATTTGGGGATGACTGCACAGAGCATACAAGAGCCTGCAGTGATCCTGAGGGGAAAGCAAGGGACTGCCCAGGCGGGAAAAGCCAACAGGAGGGAAAAGGGAGATGTGGGAAGTGAGAAGTGTCAGTGCCAACGCACCGAGGATGAATCCTTAGGGCACAGGCTGTGCAGGCAGGAGGAACACAGACAGCATCCATGAGCCTGCTTTGCTTTGGATTCAACAGGAAAAACCTCCGGAGCCTCCCAGAGGAGCGTTTCACCCCTCTGAGACCCCATGGAAGGGCTGCCACGGCCTCCCATTTGTCTCTGTAGTTCAAACAGCCACAGGGACTTTGTTTGCCTTCCCTTATCAACACCCAGCGGGATGTCCTGGCAGATCCCACAGTTTCCAGGAATACACTGCTTCCCAAGCCTCCCAGAAACCCACGTTCCCATGGGAAATCACAGTTAGATCCTTCCTTTGGAGGAGCTACCAAGAAGGAAGCAAGAGACAAAGTCACCTTTAAAAATAAAAGGCAAATCCCCACGACTGGAGACAAAAATAAAAGGAAATTTAAGAGGAGAGGAAAAACTACTAAAACAAGGGCTGGGGGAAGTGTGGGCTGGTTCTCAACATGGTTCTTAAAAAGCAGCTTCTTCTTTTTCCATGCCTGCAGAAGCAGGAGCACACAGGGGATCTTTCTTCCCTCAGCTTCTCCAGGTGCGTGCAGAGGTGCAGCCTCAGAATTCGTTTGCAGCGCCCACTGCCAATGGAAAATCATGAGCCACAAAAGAGTTAATCCAAGGAATTCCCCCTTCCTCTTCCCCCTGTGTGTCTGAATCGTTTCTTCCATGCTTTATGGGAATGGCACCAACCCTAAAGGGAGAACTCTTTACACCTATTACTAAAGTTTCTAAAAGACTCAGAATATCTGGTTATTCGCAGGAGAGCCTCAAGCCTGGACCTCGTCACCTGATCTCTCCACAGGATCTTCCTGCCCTAATCCAAGCTGACACCCTGCAGCTGACAGGCTCAGCCAGAGGAGACATTTGAGGTCGGAGGTGGGATATCACATTTATCCTCATCACCCATACCCAACACCAGCCTGTCAACACGGCCCAGATCTGAGGTGAATCCCTCTCAAAACACCTCTCCAGGCTGCCACATTTTTAAGTGCTTTCAGAACAATTTTAGGAACGTTGTGAAGTCAGCAAATGCAAACCTGCAAAACTACCACCTGGAAAATGTTTAGGTTTTTTCCTTTAACAAAAAAAAAAAAAAAATGGAGGTGTCAGTTTTATTCATTTATTCAATTATTCATTTATGAATAATTGACAAGAACTTTTTTTGGCTCTAAAAGCCCTCCACTTGAAGACAAAAAATCTGTTGAACCCCTCTCAGAGCAGCAAACTTTCTCCCAGGAAAGGGAATATATCCAATAGAAAAGTTTATTTTCCTCTCACAATTGTTTTCCTTGCAGAGCCGACAGTGCCAGTGTGGAGTAGTTTAAGGCAGAGCATCACTCATCCCCCTTTTCACTCCCAGCCTCACAGCCTGGAGGAATATTCCTGCTGGAGGGATGCTTAGTGCTGCCAGCAATTTCAGCCCCTGATGGATACTTGTCACATCACAAACACATTTATTCCCACCTTCAAAGCACAGCTGTAAGGGAATTTTTTTGGTGTAGCTCAAGGTTTAGGGCATCTCTTGACCCATTTCAGTTAATAAGGAAAAGTTGAGGGGGTTTCTTGCTGCTTTTTGAACACAAGAGAATCAAGAGGTGTTCCCAAAGGGCTGAAGTAACAGCACAGGCAGGGTGAAGCCAATAAATAATAAATAAATAAAAAGCCAGAGAAATAAAGTGTTTTAAAGAACTGCATGTGGTGGGGCCAGCACCTGAAAGCCTGAACCGGGCGCCCTCATATCCCTAGAGGTGGGAATTTGGCCAGCAGACTGTGGCTGAAGTTACCCCAGAATACAAAACAAAAGCTTATTAAACTTGTTAAAACAAAGAAGCTCTAAATTCAGGGTTCTGCTTGCTGAGAACTTTCAGCTTCAGCTTCTGACTCAAAGCTCTGCTTTTTCTCACTACCAGCTCAAAGGAGAGCAAGAGCCCAAGGAAGGAAGGAAAAAGGAATTAATGGAAGGAAGACAGCATTTATTTGATTTTTGAGAAAACATCTCCCAGCAATACTCAAAGATGGGTCTCTCCAGTAGAGTTTTGTAAAGAACAGAGTTTATATTTGGGTTTATTGTGTTAATAATTGAGAGGACACAGAATGATAAACCAAAGTGAGCTCTCATAACCATAGCCCAACCTATTTGATAATGTCCTCTCCCATTTCCATGGCTTCATCATCACTCATTGCATTATGTCTAAACATAGACTATAAACTCTCCATAATTGGGTTTGCAAAGCATTATGCATATTTAGGGAGCTATCTAAATAATCTTAAATTAAGTTACAAGGCCAAGGGAAGAGCCAAGTCGTGCCCTCACACAGGGCTGCCAGGAGAACATGGAAAACCTCAAGTGGCCAAAAACCACAAAACTTGGTTTTGACACACATTTGTTGCACACTCATTACCACATGGCCACATCTGATAAATAATAACCATAAATACAATAAAATCTATCAGCAAGAAAGGGTCATCTGAGTACCAAGCCGTGCTCAATACCCCAAACCATGCTGGAAACAGCTCTGCCCCTAAATCTCCCCCAAAATCCTCACCAGGGAATGGGAAGAGGCTGAGCAGGAGATAAATACACCCTGATTCCAACATGTCCTGTTCTTATGGGGCTTTTTCAAGGGACAACATTGAACACAACATCCCAAAAGCAGCCCGGCAGCAAAAACCCCATGAGCAAACCTCTGGTGTGGGGGGAATTTGGGAAGCAAGCACAGAACTGCACAGTGCAAATCCTCCACATTTCCACTAGGAAGAAAATACTATGCAAGGATTATTTTAAAGCAGTTTTTTATCATCGCCAGAACAGATTCTGCACCTCAAAGTAGTCTCTGTATTCAGAGGACTGAAAACCTTAAATCTTTCCACGCAGTGCTGAGGGTGGAAACACATAATTTGCTTTGGCACCCCCCACTTCACAGAAAAACCATTTCAATGTGCAAAACTTAAAACTATGAAAAGCCAGAGGAATTAAACCTGTGCCTTGAGAAAGGACTTAACCTTAAAAGGACAGAAGCTTCAAGTTGTTTTGGGAAAGCAGTGAGGAGCATCTGCAACTATACAGCATGAGGAATTTGGCAGGAAAGCTTGTTTAAAGGATGGCTTACTGCCTTGGAAAGATTTTTGTTTAAAAGAACAATTTAAGATATTAAAATATAGATGGGCAAGTGAAAAACCTCCACTCCCCTTAGGTGTTATCTGGCCAAAATGTTTGAGTCCACCAGATAGTTCTGGTGAGGAGCAAGAAGAATTTGATAAGCATTTATGCATTGTGGTACCAAAGCACACCAAAATCACAGGAAGGAAAATGGGGATATCTCCCTCAGAACTCAGGATCAGCCACTCGAGGAGAGGGATGCTGCATGCACACAAGGTTTGATCCAGCTCACCAACTCTCACAGCTGACATGCACTTCCTTAAAAATAAACAGCACAAATATACCCGAAATATGCTTAATTTGACACGTGGAGAGCGAGAGAACCTGGAAAGAAGACGACACCAAAGACAAGGAGCTGGGATTTTGGAGAGGTAGAGCACTGGCAACATCAGTTAGATGATTTTTACAAAGCTGAACACCCCCTGCTCTGGTGTTCCCTAAAAAAACCAAGCCCTGCCCCAGCAGACCCTGTGACAAATCAGATCGAGCACAGGGGCTGCACTCCCTTTGTGCCCAGCATGCACCAACACCGTTCTCCATCCTCCCAAGCACAGCTCCTGTGGAGAGCCCCACGTGCTGTACCAACATTTACACCTGGGAGGAGGCTGTGACCACGTTCTCCCTGTTCCACAGCCGCTTCCCATCTCCACACCACCGTTCCTTCTGTTAAATCCCTCGTTTACCCAGCAAACCATCGCCTCCAAGTGCAGGAACTCTGGTCAGGGGAGGTTTATTCCAGTGCACGGTTAACAGCTTTCACCTCCTCTCTTTGCCCAGGCAGGCACACAAATCCAGGCAGAATTTTCCAGGCAAAAGCAGTCCACACAATTTTTAAGCAACCATATTTAGACAACCTCTTTCTCCGAAACCGTTTTTCCCACTAAAGTTTTAGTCTCTAAGCGTTGAAAGAAAGGAATAAATCAGATCTTTCCCAACCCTACCTTCCATGACGTAGACCAGGGAACCCACATCTCCCTCCTTGATGATGCAGCTGTCCTTGCCATACTCCACGGGGTACATACAATCCACAATCTCCTGGATCTGGGACAATTCCAGGTTCTTCATGAAGTCATTGTCAAGGATCGCTTCCTTTATTAGCTCCTTGGACCTGGGGCACAAATAAATTAAAAAAAAAAAAAAAATCAGTATTTTCCCTAAAAATGTGCAGAGGAGTAAAAAAAAAAAAAAATTACAAAGATGTGAACTTGCAATTATTTTTTGTAAATAAGCTTTAGATACATCCAGCATTGAAATCAAAATAGATTTCACAGAGTTGCAAAATCCTCTTTTAGCTACAAGTTTCACATCTACAAAAACACGGCTACTTGGAATATCTTCCATACACAAAACTGAAAGCAAGCACAAACAAGAAGGTAACGGATTTATTACTTGGTTTATTATATTTTCTATTAATTATACAAACTGGAGCACACCAAAGGGTGACACTGCATGGATTCTCCGATATTTATGTTATAATCACTACAGGAGGCATTTGGCAGAAAATTCCTAAAGCCGCTTGTGCAGGTGGATAACTGAAAACGTTAAATCCTGATTTAGACCAAGACTAAAGGCCCAAAAACACCTCCAGGCTGGACAGCAGCTCCTCAGCCCTTCATTCCTCACCCTGGGGGCTGAAGTGTTCACAGCCAGCAGCTCCCTGCAGAGCCTGAGCACTCAGGAGGGTTTTAGCTATCGGAAAGATGAATATGAAGCAAGGTTTTCAAAGAAAAGCACTTTAATGGGTTGTGTCTCCTTGAAAAAGAGCCAAACTGCGACTTGAGGAGACCCAAACCAGCCCAGCCTTGGGGATACCACGGTCCTGGCACAGGGTTAGCAGCAGCTCAGGGTTCCACCCACCGCAGAGCCAGCTCGGTGATGTTTAAGATTCTTTTTCTGCCTTTGATAGTTTGGAGGTTATTTCAACACAGCTCATTGCACTGGACACCAGAGGCCACCCGAACTGACCGTGCTGAAGGGCAGGAGGGGAGGGGACCAGGCCAGGACGAGGCGGGCTCGGGGTGCCACAAAACCACTCCCTGAGAGTCTGGATCTGCCTTCACACCAATTCCCGACTGCCACTCCAGCTCCTCCTGCGTGCAAATAAGGCCCCCCAGGAAAACCTGCACCTGGGGGACACCTTCCTTTCGGCAAAGCTGGGGATTTGTAAGGCTGACCGGGTGCTGGATAACGCCATTTCCTCACCCCACCTCCTGTGCCAAGCCAGACCGTGCTGTCCCTGCTGTGCCTTGACTCAGCACTGCTCTTCTGGTCTCAGCCACCCCAAATGCTCATAACAAGGAGCTTGTTACCAGTGTTGCCCAACTGCCCACCAAAGAAAGCCTAATCAAAGCTTTCGTGCTCATCATATCAACCTGCATTCCAATTTCAGGCATTTATTTCATTCCAAGGCTCAAAATTTACTTCATTTCATTTCTCCTCGATGAAGTCAGGCTTTCAAGTGGAGTTGTTGCAAGAATACCCAAAAAGACTGTGGGGAATTCCTGGCCCAAGTCAAACTTCCCTCTGGATGTAGAGATCCTCAGCACAAAACAATGCTCTCCTCGTTGGAATTGAACACGAGAAAGGATTTGAGGAGGAGTTGGGAAATTTGGTCCAAACAGCAAAGGAACAGGAAAACTCGGTTGGACTCAATGAGCTTAAAGGTCTTTTTCAACCTTTGATTCTAGCTGGGGGAAAAGCAGCAAAACACACCCAACTTGAACAAATTCAGGGAATTCAAGAGCTTAGTAATACTATCAATATTATATTATTGTTAATAATAATATAATATCGGATGTGTTAGAGCACATCTGAACCACCTGATTCAGCCTCTGTCCTCAATGCAGGGATATCAGAGCAAGCTCAGGGACCCCTGAGTCATCCAAATCCTTTTAACCACCCCACAAAATACATCATTATGAAGGAAAACACGTTGGCTGGGACATCAATGAAACACAGCTTCATCTCTGCCACATCTGAGCATCCTACAATTAAATACCCACACTGGGAAAGGGCCGGATAATAACTCAGTCATGCTTGAATGTGAGCAAAATAGGCTTTATTAGTAAGGATAATTGGTTAAAATGAGACTTTGACTACAAAGCCTGTGAGAAAAGCACCTCCAGCTGCCCTTAAACAGGTCTGGCTAGAGGAGCAAAACCACCCTGCAAGCCAGCTGCTTATTTATCAGAGTATTTCATAGAATCCCAGACTGCTTTGGGTTGGAAAAAACCTTAAAAATCATCTCCTTCCACCCCTCCCACCACAGACTAAACCACCCTCCATGGTTTGGCAGCTCCAAACCCCTTCCAGCCGGAAATATCCCATCCATCTTTTAGAATCAAGTAAAAAAAAAAAGCTGAGTTTGACATACTTGAAAAGGAGTTGGTACTAAAAATACAACGTATCAGAGCTACAAGCGGAGCTCCTCTATTGTTCCCTGCGAGAGAATATTTGTCACTCTTAATAATTCAGAAAAATTATTCATGCACCGTGGCTTGCCAGTCTCACACACTCGCACATGCCAGGCCTTCAGCAACTTCCACACTATTTTATTTTTATTATTAGCTTTTCTTTCCCTGTAATTCCTAGGTGTCATTTCAGATAAACAGGCTTTTTTCTATTGTGTTTATTCTTATGTACAATCCCAGGATCACTGAGGTGGGAAAAGCCCTCCCAGACCATCGAGTCCAACCTGTGCCCAATCCCCACCTTGTCACCAGCCCGGAAACACATGAAACTCAGAGCACGTGAATTAACTCATAGTTCCCAATTATTCCGTAATAAATGCTTCTCCAAACCACTCCATTCCTTAATCATCACCATTCTTTCAAAACAGCAGCTATACCACACATGTGAATACAGGAATCTACCCAGTAATACAGAATAAAAGGGATTTAAAACGGTTAAAAAATCACACTCCTACCACGGCGAGTAAGTGCTTTAAACAAGATACAGCTGTTCCATTACCTCTTATTTGCCAGCAGCGTTTCTTCCGTACTTTCTGGTTCAGGTTTCTAATAGGAACAACGCACAAACAAAATAAACTCCAATATTTGTACGGCAGCAGGACCCTTTCCAAATGAGCCTGTCTGAAGGGGGAGGATTTCCATGAATATTTGCTTAGCACTGCAGTGAACAGCTCTGCCTTCAGAGGGTCAGTCAGAGTGGAGAGCAGTTATTGCCATCTTTCCTCTCCAGAGCAAGCAGCCTGGCACCAAGCCACCCCTGTTTTCCTGAAAGATTAATGACCAACTGTGCTGGAGACTTGATGAAGAGTTTAAAAAGAGGGCACAATCCTCTGCGATACATCCTGTCCCAAATCAGTTTAGGTCCATCACGGTAATTAATAAGGCAACAGGAGGAAGAAGCTAATTGCATTCGAATTTGCAGAAGTCATGCAAAAAGAACCTTAATAAGCTGGCTATAAATACGCTTTAATACATAAAAACCTGGCTGTGCTGCCTTCTCAGGAGCAAAGCACACGGAGGGGTGTCCATCCACACACCTCCCAGTGCTGCACTGGGGGTGCTCTGCTCCCCCAGCCCGTCCAGAGCCAGCCACCAGCATCCCAACAAGCCCAAAAAATTCAGTTTTTTGTCCCAACAAACACGGCCCTGCACAGAAGCTGTGCTGAGCTGTGGAAAGCCTCGTGTTAAAGGTTTGCAGTGGCCATAAAATGTTGAATTTCAAACCCTGCTGTGAACATCCACTGACACAAAGGCAGGAGATAAATAAAAATATTGGTTTGTGGTGGGTGGGAAATAAAACCCCTGAGATGCATCGCCACCAGTGTGGGGAGCTTGAGAGAGGGGATTCTGCCCCACTCAGGTGAGACCCCACCTGCAGAGCTGCCCCAGCCCTGGGGCTCAGCACAGGAGGGACCTGGAGCTGCTGGAGAGAGTCCAGAGGAGGCACCAGGATGATCAGAGGGATGGAGCAGCTCTGCTGGGAGGAAAGGCTGGGAGAGTTGGGATTGTTCAGCCTGGAGAGAAGAAGGCTCCAGAGAGACCTCTGAGCCTCTTCCAGGGCCTAAAGGGGCTCCAGGAGAGCTGGAGAGGGACTTGGGATAAGGGATGGAGTGACAGGACACAGGGAATGGCTTCCCACTGCCAGAGGGCAGGGGTAGATGGGATATTGGGAAGGAATTGTTCCCTGGGAGGGTGGGCAGGCCCTGGCACAGGGGGCCCAGAGCAGCTGGGGCTGCCCCTGGATCCCTGGAAGTGTCCAAGGCCAGGCTGGACAGGGCTTGGAGCAGCCTGGGATAGTGGAAGGTGGAACTGGAGGGGGGTGGAACAGGATGAGCTTTAAGGTCCCTTCCAGCTCAGTTCTGGGATGCTTTGCAGCCCAGTTTAATCCACAATAGAACACTGAACCCTGCAGCACCGCGTGCTGTTATCCCGACAGGAATTCCCATTTTCCAAGGAACACAATGAACGCTCATCCCAGGCTCCTCCCTCACAGCAACAAAAGCCACGTTCCCTACGCTGGGTTTGTACCTTGTGGCATGTACAATAAATACCAGAACACAAAGTTAATCTTCATCTCAGAAGGGCTCATTTCAACATGGAAAAGCCACTTGCTGGGTTTAAGGAAGGGAAGAATTTAGGAGCACATGGAAAAACTTCTGACAGACCCATCCAGGGATGCTGCCAGAAACCAAAGCCCTCCCAGCACACTCTGTACTGGTGCAGCCCCAGTTTGCAATGGAGCCTACAGGAACCTGAGGAAAGCGACCCAGGAATCATTCCCCAGGGAATCTGCTGCTGGCAAGAGCTGCTTAAACAGGCTATATCCACAGAGGTGGATCAGGAAAAATAAGAAATTAAGAGTTCAATTTAGAGATTAGTGACACAATTCTGAATTTTAGGGTGTTCACCACCACAGCTTTGCAGCAAAACCATTTGAAAGTACCAGTAAGGAAAATGAAAAGCAATGTGCTGGTTGGACAGGCTGGAAGATGCCTGCAAAAACAGGGAAGAAAAAGCACACTTAGGAGTGACAAAAATAAGCAAGACCATTTCTTGAGCTGTTTCCATCTCCAAACTTTGAGCAAAACTTTTCAATATGCCAATACTAACAGGGAGAAGGAGTATTTTTTCTGGAGTTTCCCCCATTAGGAATTAACAAATACTACTAATAAACTAAATCTCCATATTTAGGAAGGAAACATCCAAAGGAATTTGACCAAGCAGGCAGAGGGAGCTCAGGTTTACAGCAGTAAAAGTGCAGGGCCCTGGGAGATGAGAACTCCTTATTTACTCACACAATAAACCCTGTTCAAAGCTACTACAACTAGTGGCACCTTTTTGGGCTGGGTCATCACTGCTGTAAAAATCCAAATTATTTGTAGAAACTCATGCCCAAAAGAACTACTTTTTTGGGATCTTCCATATCCCTGCCCAAGGAATTGAGCTGATTTTCAGAGATAAGAAGTATGGAAAAAATATCTGCAGCCTCTGCCCCCGAATCTGATGAGGGATACCAGAATCCAGCCAACCCCTACAACAACCATCTGTTTAAAATCCACACCGTGAAATGTTTAAAAGTGTTTACTTCTACAAAATGTGGCCATGGAAAAAGAAAAAAAAAAAAAAAAAAAACCTTCCTTAAAAAGGGAAAACACAGCCAAGGATTCTGCCTGCTCCAGCTTTCCAGAAACTATCCAGCAGGATACGAATACAAGGCAAGAAGTGTTAGACAGATTTTTTTCTTCAAGCCGTCCTCAGACATTTCCAAAGGGGGTGTCCATTCCAAGTGGCACAAAAAGCCAAGGCTGCAAGTTTCCAGCAGGGCTGGGGAAGCTTTTTGCTCAAAGCTCACCTCTGTAGAGCTTCTAACTCTGTTTTAGGCCCTTGTGTACTTCAAAGAGGAGGTAAGACTAAAACACACATTCAGCTCTGCTCTAGAATAGAATCCCAGAATGGTTTGGGTTGGAAGGGACCTTAAAATCACCTCTTTCTACCCACCTTGGGCTGTCCCAAACACCTTCCACTATCCCAGGCTGCTCCAAGCCCCGCCCAGCCTGGCCTTGAACACTTCCAGGGATCCAGGGGCAGCCACAGCTTCTCTGTGCCAGGGCCTCCCCGCCCTCACAGGGAAGAGTTTATTCTGTATATGGAACCTAAGTTTCCTCTCTGGCAGTCTGAACCCATTCCCCCTGTCCTGGCACTCCAGTTCCTGTTACAGGGTCCCTCTCCAGTTTCCCTGTAGCCATTCAGACCCTGGAAGGAGCTGTGAGGTCTCCACACAACCTTCTCTTCTCCAGGCTGAACATTCCCAGCTCTCCCAGCCTGGCTCCAGAGGGAAGCTGCTCCAGTCCCCTCAGCAATTTCAGGCGTTGCTCCAACAGTTCCATGTCCTCCTTACATTGAAGTATCTGTGTAACTCATCTCCTGTGGCCTGGCCACGCATCCAGAGGTTCCAAACTGGCAGCTGAGAACCACAAAGCCTTCAGTGATGCCAAAATGAGCATCATCGAGAGAGAGCACTCCAAACCATTCCTGGCACTCCTCCCTTCCCAGCAGTTACAGGTTATGGATTGCTGTCAGCTCCTAGGTTCCCATCTAAGAACCAGAGGTAGGAAATAGAACTTCCAGGATTATTATTTGATCCCTCAACCACCAGCTTGAAGGCCACACCCTTCAGCAAAGCTGCTTTTGCAACGGAAGTGAAATTCTTGGTGCCAAGGTGAGGTGGAGGGTCCTCCCTGAGTGCCTTTAGTGCCAAAGCTCCCGGAGCAGGAACAAGCCCCCAGCACAGGGCACTTCCTGAAGGGCGAAATGCTGGATAATGCCTTCAGATCCCAAAACCTGCAAGGGAACAAATGGATCTTTCCATCACTCACTCCGAGGAGCAGAGGAGCAGAGGAAAGCTCAGACTTTTGGGTAAAATTTGGGGCTTGTTTGGACTCCAGTGCCATTAATAGCTGATAACTCTGCATTAGCTGTTTGTTTTGGCTCTGGATAAAGCCCACTTTGGATGCTCCTCCAAGGGAATTTCAAATATAACTCCAGAGAGCTATTCTTGTCTCTGTAACTGGGAATAAGAGTAGGATTCAAGAGTGGGACCAAGTAACACGAAGGCCCTTAAATACAATTGTGGATTTTCTTTACAGTGCTTCCCTTTCCCACAACACACAACCCACAGCCCATTGTCAGGTTTTAGAGGAAATTTCTGAGCAGGATCTTGTGCATCTTCAGCAAGGCTGCTCCTGAATAGCTGGATGGAAGAATGTTCTTCACAAGAGTGCACTAAAATTTTAAACCCAAATGCCAATTTAAAAAGAGGTTAAGAAATTCTGCCCTGATATAAACCTGTAAACCAGGAAAAAAAGTTCCACATTTCCAGGTTTTCTTGTATTTCAATACAACTTAGAGTTGCAGAATCGAGTTGCTCTGCAGAGAATGCTGCTCAGACAGCTCCACTTAGGATTTCTAAATATATCAGTACACTGCTGTTCATTATATCATATTTTGGCATTCGACATTTAAAAAGAAAAATCATTTCAGCAAAAAAAGTATTCAAATCTCCTTTCACCTACGCTGAAAATTGTTGTTGGTATAAAAATACTGTAGGGAAGAGTTGGTTAACTTGCATTTTAACATGTCTCACCCCACAGATCTTAATTTACCACCCTTTTTTAGGCTCCTATTTTGCATCCTACAAAGCCCCAGGTTTAGATACCAGAAATGTTGGCAAGCTCAGGCAGGAGAAGAAGTTGGCTCTTGCCAACACAATTTGCCTCCTCCTGCAATCTCTGACAGCTCCGAGGAGCTCCCACATGAGCTGCATTTTGAGAAACCACTACCAAGCCCTCAGAGCACGATTAAGCAGCTCCTTGATTACCTGAAGCAAACAGCAGAAGTTCTGGGCAGCTAATTAGAGGTGAAAAACATGAAATCAGAGAAGCATTGGCGTTGGAAAAGATCTCAAAGGCCATGGAGTCCAAGCTGTGCCCGATGCCCACCTTGTCCCCAGCCCAGAGCACTGAGTGCCACCTCCAGGCCTTCCTTGGACACCTCCAGGCATGGAGACTCCAAACCTCCCTGGGCAGCCCCTGCCAAGGCCTGAGCACCCTTTCCAGGAAGAATTCTTCCAGAACACAGAGCAAACTCATGGTGAAGGGGGGAGGGGTGTGTCTCAGGGATGCCAAAACCAAGCAGACTTTCGAGGGGTGTTACCCCGTGCATTTCACAGTTTCAGCGCTCACATCCAGCACAACTGTGCTGGAGCCTTTTTGCACCTACAAAAATAGCAGAGAAAACAGTTCTCCATATGTCTCCACACCCAGGGACCCAGAAACAACCCAAAACTCCTCCAGAAGGAGCTCAGTGAGCAAGACAGAGTCACAGAGACCCAGACAACACAGCCTGAAGGTCACAACAATCCATCTTGAAAAGAACCATGTAGTTGAAAGGCAGGAGTTTCTCCATCCATCAAACCATTATCTATGTGGGCTTCCAGTCCTGGCAGCTCCACGCAGTGACCCCTGGCTAGAGGCAGGGATGAGGAGCGGAGCTAAATGGCAACTCCCAGAGTTCTCCTAAGTTTATTAGTGCCTTTGGAGCTCTGCGTGGCTCCCTGGGCATAAATGGAGGTGTGGACAGCAAGCTGCACCCAGATTCCCTGGAGAAGGGAGTTACTGATGGCCACCACAGAGATGGCTTCACCCTGGTGCAATAGGCAGGAAATCTGCCAAGGGGATGATAACCTAATTTACATAGATGCAGAAATCCAATTAGAGATCCTCTGAGCAGAGACAGCTCACTCTGCTCTCCTGGATTAGAGGCTGAGAACACGTCAGGAGCTCCTCCAAACGCACTGTGGGCCAGGAGAGATGGATGTGCTCTGCAAAAGCACTCTCCTCCTCCCTGACATAAACACATCCACAGGGAATGCTGTCACAGCCAGGGAAATATAGAGCTGCTCCAGTGAAAGTTTAGGAGGGGGATTCACAGGAACTGTGATGGATGGGGAGGGGAGAAAAGCGACAGAGATTTCACATCCCTCACTCTGATTCACCCAACACTTGTGATGGATGGGACTGTCACCAGGGAAGTTCCATCAGCTCTCTCCAGCCTGGAGGAGTCCCTGGCTGAAATGCCATAGGTGTGTGACAGTGGAATGCAGACAGCACTAGGAGCCTCAGTGTTCCAATAAATATTCTCGGGGATTTTAGGGAGAACTATTTCTTCCTACTTCACGAGCCAGCAGGAGGCCTGACGTTTGCAGGCAGGCTTTGGGACATAAATATTTGCAAGATGTGCGGCATTATCCAAATAACTCCCCCCGCCAAGCGCCAAGGAGCAGCCGGCGGGGATGCAAGGGCAAGATGTGCCTTCTCCCAGAAGGGTCACTCCGGGATACAGCCGTGGAAGCACATCCTGCAGGCTCTGTCTAGCCTGCCAATAAACCAGATTAGAGCTGAACAAGCACCTTGCGGCAGGCAAGATGAACTCTGAGCAGCCACACAACTTGATAACGTTTAACTGGAGAAAGAGCAGCAGCAGGAAGCTCAGGAGGTGTCTGTGGAAAAGCAGGAGGATGGGGCTGGGAGCAGGGCAGTGCTGCTGCTGCTTTCCTTCCGTTCAAAAGCAGGTGGGGGAGAGGCTGGCACATTCCAAATATTATTTTCTCATTCCTATTTCTACTGCGTGAGCATTGACCGTGACAATCCTGGTGAGTTTTGAAGAATATGCCAACAACAACAACTGCTCTGCACAACCCCCTGACAGGAATCCAGGGAACAAGGGACAGGACAAGGGGAAACGGCCTCAAGCTGTGCCAGGGGAGGCTCAGGTTGGACACCAGGAGGAATTTCTGCATGGAAAGGGTGCTCAGGCCTTGGCAGGGACTGCCCAGGGAGGTTTGGAGCCCCATTGCTGGAGGTGTCCAAGGAAGGCCTGGAGGTGGCACTCAGTGCTCTGGGCTGGGGACAAGGTGGGCATCGGGCACAGCTTGGACTTGATGACCCTGGAGAGCTTTTCCAACCTTAACGACTCTGTGATACTAAAACAAAACGAGGCTTTTGCTCAGAAATGCTCTTGCTCTTCTTGTTTTAGGAATTCCACTACGAATCCCACGGTTGTGATGTTGACTTTGGCTGTAACCAAAAAAGGAACCAAAAGTCTGAAGCAGGAGGAGACAGCCCTCAGCACTGTCCTCACAGAGGGGAGATCCCACAGCCACAGCAGGGGTGCCCAGCACAGCAGGAATGAGAGCAGCACAAGGCAAACACCTCCAGAGAACCCCTCTCACCAAAAAAAACACAACACAAAAAAACCCACAAAAAACACAACCCAACCCCAGGCATGGAAAGCTCCAGTCTCAGGGCAAAGTCTTCATAAAATCCCAGATTGTAAAGAACAATCTGCAGGGGGCAATTGGTGGTGGGTTGGGGATTCAAAGAAATTTCCCTAATTCCCATAAACGATTTAAGACAAACTCCAGGGATACCTGCAGTCATCCAGCCACATATAAACACAAGACAGAGAGAACTTAAGGGAATTGTTTTGAAGAATAATAGTGACAAATGTGCTAGGAGAAAACAGGCACCAAATTCTGATGGAAGGCAAGGAAAAGATGAAGAGCTTTGCATTTGAAGGACTTTAGGAAACAGCCCTTTTCTTTGATCAAAATAACTCTCCTCCAGAGGCACTGAATGTTTCCAGGAATTTCAGCCGGGAAGGATACTAAAGGGGAAACATCCTATTTCTAGCAAATGGAAGGATATTTTTGAATGAGTAGTAACCTCACATTTCATGGCATCACTTGTCCTCAGGGAATCCTGAGGGAATGGACACACGGAGGTAAAAGAAGGATGCAGCAAGGCAAAAGGTGCTGCCCAAGGAAAGCTAAGGAATGGCATGGAAACTGGGGAAATCACAGAACCAGTTAGGCTGGAAAAGCCCTCCAGGATCATCCAAGTCCAAGCTGTGCCCGATGCCCACCCTGTCCCCAGCCCAGAGCACTGAGTGCCACCTCTAGGAACGGGGGCTCCAAACCTCCCTGGGCAGCCCCTGCCAAGGCCTGAGCACCCTTTCCATGCAGAAATTCCTCCTGATGTCCAACCTGAGCCTCCCCTGGCACAGCTTGAGGCCGTTTCCCCTTGTCCTGTCCCTGTTCCCTGGGAGCAGAGCCCGACCCCCCCTGGCTGCCCCCTCCTGTCAGGGAGTTGTGCAGAGCCACAAGGTCCCTCCTGAGCCTCCGTTGCTCCAGGCTGAGCCCCTTTCCCAGCTCCCTCAGCTGCTCCTCACAGGATTCACGTTCCAGACCCTGAGCAAGTTTTGGAGATGACTCAGTATGGTCTTTAGGAGCAACTGTGACCTCGTGGTGTTACAGCCTGGCAAGCCAGAACCCCAGCGTGGGATCCACTGAGGTATTCCCAAGGGAAAGCTCTCCCCTTTCCAAACAGGGCCATTTCAAGGGGAAACAGGAGCAGCACTTGTTTCTGGAGGACAGACAGCAACAGGCATTAAGGGACATGGTTCTTCTGCCTCCCTCAGCAAGCCAGGAAAGCCCCAAAATGTACAGTTCAAATGTGCTGCCACTCTGCTGCCCAGGTCCTCAACAAAACACCTTTGGTTCACAGGGAAGCTCCAAACAGGGCACCAGAGAAAAGAACCAGGTCTCGAGGCTGAGAACTGGGACAGAAAAATAAGCCAGAGGAGGGCAGAGAATTAAGTTACCTTTATCTGCATCACGAGCAGAAAAGGAAGTTTGCTGCCATAATGTAGTGCTGGGATTGCTTTCTTTCCCTTGCATTACTATCCTGCACTTAACTCTCCCCTTTTCCACCACCCTCATGTCTCATCACCTTCCCACACCATCTCCCAGCTCCAAAATGCTTGCTCCCATTGCAGCAACTCTGGATCGCGTTCCTTTTTCGTCTGAGTGCCTCACTTGACATTCCTAGTGCAGAGCACCATGGATTTCTCTTTCCTTTCCTTCCACCATCCTCCCAAATGCTTTCTCCCCTCCTGCTCGCCCTGCAAGTCCCTGCCCCTTGCTATTTCACTGCTTCCACGGGGCAGTTCAACAAATATCAGCCAAAACACATCAGAAAGCTGAGCCCCAGACCAGGAGAAATCCTCTGGTTGGAAATTGGGCTACAAAAAGCCAGAAGAACCCCAAGGGGTTAATATGGCAGAAGAGGAAAGGAAGAAGGAAATAACAGAGGTACCTTGCATCAGATTTGGTGAGATATTGGGAAGGAATCCTTCCCTGGGAGGGTGGGGAGGCCCCAGCACAGGGTGCCCAGAGCAGCCCCTGGATCCCTGGAAGTGTCCAAGGCCAGGCTGGATAGGGCTTGGAGCAGCCTGGGATAGTGGAAGGTGTCCCTGCCCATGGCAGGGGGTGGGCACTGGATGGGCTTTAAGGCCCCTTCCAACCCAAACCAATCTGTGATTCCATGATAATGAAGAAAAAGAAAAACCACAAAAAAAAAGGCAGAACAGGACATCAGTGCATCCCATGGAGACAGAAACGGTGTTTCTTCCAGTACAGCACATGTGGGCTTCTTGGGAAACAGTTCCTTTCCTCTGTCCCAAATACTCCACAGGACTAGGAAAGAAACCTTGTTCACTTTCTGAAAAGCACTGCTACAACTCTTCCACGGTCTGAGTCTGTTCCACGCTCCACAGGCTGCACTGAGGAAATATTTACATGAAGGAATACACAGAAAGAGCTAAAAAGAGATGGAGAAAACGAGCCTGCCAAGGAGCAGAGTTATTTCAGTGGAGGAAACAGGAACTACTGGAGGGAACTGAAATAATTCAGATCCAGCTTAATCCCAACAGGCCCAAAAAGTGTCATTTGACATTTAAGTGCATTTTAAAGATAACAATTCTTTTTTAAAGTAAAAAGCAGACACAAGCTGTTTGCATGAATGCGAATATCCCAGATATCCAGGAATGCAGGTAATTGGAAAGATCAGCCCAAGCCTGTGTTAAACACTGAACAAAGAAATTAACTGGCACTGGAATTTTGAGATTAAGGAAAAAAACATTTCAGCCTTTCAAGTCAGTGAGAAAACAGCACAATTTTGAGCATTCTTTTTTAAAATCTAAATTCAGCCTGTTCTCCCAAACAGCAACAGCAGACAGAGCTAAAAGGAAAACTCAAACCCAAGGAAAAGCAGCCAAACCCTGTGCGGGTTTGTTCATCCTGGGGCCTGCACTTCCACACCTCCTTTTGCAGCAGGTTGGAAAAATCCCTTATTTCCAATGGAATTCAGTTTATTTATCTCTATTTCATCCACTAAGAGCCACCTTATCTGAAATGGAACACCTCTGCTCACCTAACAAAGCATTTCAGGCAGCTGTGATGCACAGGCAGATTTTGGAAAAGCATTTTAACTGCGTCCCTACAAGACAGTTTCCCTCCAGGAACGAGAACTCCTGGGATTTTCTATTATGGAACACTAAGGAGAGGACTCCACCTCTTCCACCTAAGAGGACTGGGACATTCTGCTTGCTTGGACCCACTTTGTAGTGCCAGGACACAGGGAATGGCTTCCCACTGCCAGAGGGCAGGGATAGATGGGATATTGGGAAGGAATTGTTCCCTGGGAGGGTGGGCAGGCCCTGGCACAGGGTGCCCAGAGAAGCTGTGGCTGCCCCTGGATCCCTGGAAGGGTCCAAGGCCAGGCTGGACGGGGCTTGGAGCAGCCTGGGATAGTGGGAGGTGTCCCTGCCCAGGGCAGGGGGGGCACTGGATGGGCTTTAAGGTCCCTTCCAACGCAATCCGTTCCATGATTCCATGATTTTCTCCATCTATTCCAAGAATAAAATTACCAGGTCTTTAATAATCTGTAGCCTCAGTGTCCTTCAGGTGCAGTGGTTCTAAACGGGTGCTAAAAGCAACACTGAGATTTAAATTCCCATGGATTTTCCCCTCTCCAGTGTGTGATTCCAGCAGCTGGAGGCATTCACTTCCCATCACAGAACCAGTGAGGCTGGAAAAGCCCTCTAAGATCGAGTCCAACCATCAGCCCAGCACCACCACATTCACCAAATGTCCCCAAGTACCACGTCCAGGCCTTCCTTGGACACCTCCAGGGATGGAGCCCTTTCCAATGCCTGACCACCCTTTCCATGGAGAACTTTTTTCTATATCCAATCTAAACCTCCCCTGGCACAGTTTGAGGCCAACTTCACAAGGTGCTCAACTATCCCAGCATTTCCTTGTTCCCAAGGTGTAACTCTTGCAGGAGGCCTCAGGAATATGACACTTTCCACCTGCCACTTTCATGGATCTGCTTTTTTTTTTTTTTTGGCAGCCATCCCAAAAAGCTGCTGTATGTGGTGCTATTCTCTCCAAATCCTCCTTGGACAATTTGCCTTCCTGCTCAAGGAATAAAACCTAACAATTCCTCTCTGTGCTGGTTGATAAATCTGCATGCTGCTTTCAGGGGTGGTTTTTTTTTTTTTGTTTTGTTTTCCAATAGAGAGACAAGGCTGTTCTATTTATAAAGGTCAAGTAAATTGTGTGCAGTCTGTGGAGCCTTAACAACTCTGTGTTATTAAAACAGAATATTTCATTTAAACAGCCCCTTTCAGAGAGACAAAGAAATCTCTCCCAATGATGTCTCTTCCCCCTCCATTCTGAGTTAAGGTCTGTGCACACGGAGGCAAATGCAAGTGTTTGTTTGTTCTTCACTTGAATTATAACAACTATTATTTTTTAAACACTCTATAACACTTTTACAGGTTGTTTGGATAAGCCACAGCCATAAATCCTGCTCGGCTGTCACGCCAGGAAAAAGCCTGCCATTATCTTGTGGGCAGGGAGAAAAGCTGCCAGGAACAGCAAAGGGGGCTGGGGCTGAGGAGGGGCTTAAACAAGGTTTAAGAGGCTTAACCTGGACAAAAACGTTGCCTTCAGACATATCTCTGCCATCTTCCTGTACTGGAATGATGTCCTGAGAGACTGGTACTTCCACATGAATTTCACATGAGGTCAGACAAGGATTCAAGAGCTGCCAGTGCTCAAACCTTCCTCAGTTCTGTGAGAAGCAGCAGACTGGTTTAATCTTTATCCACTGAACAACAGTCACAAATAAACAGGTTTTGTGGTCAGAGTGGTGATTATGGCACAGCAAAATTGGGCAGGCAGCTTAAATCTGAGGTAACAGCACCTGAGGAGCTGCTGGCACTGCACAAAGCCCATCCAGGGCCCCCAGGAAAGCAGCAAACCAAGGAGCAAACACAGAAATCCCATCTAAGCCCATCCCAATCACAGCATTCGCAGTTGAACGCTGTGCCTTGCACTGAAACCACAGTGCCGGAGACATTCCTCAGCTGGACCTGCTTAGGAACCTGAATTCTTGATGACATTTTGTGTTTGATGATCTCCACCATGGGCTGGTGGCTGTCTGAGAGCTGAGGGCTGTCCTGTGCCACCGAGCCAACATCAAAGAACACAGCTACAACCAAAACCAGAGCTGAGCAAGGGATCTCCCAAGTTTGGTTATCAGATTCTCCCCCAGAGCAGCTCAGAGAAGTCTGGAAAGGCAGGACAAAGAAGTGCCAGGCAGAATTCCTCCCTGCAGGTGCTTCAATTCCATTTTTCTGGACAGATATGCCCAGCATTGCCAGCTGGAAGCTCAGCAGCAGAAACCCCGAGAGATCAGCTCTGCCCCCCAACAACCAAGCTGGGCTCCACAAAGCCTTGAGATTAACAAAAGAAAAACAAGACAAAAAAACGCCAAATAAAGTTTCTAACCTGAGCTTTAACTATTCCAAACTCTTCACATCATTAGCATACCTCTAATAGACATAAACCCGATTCTGAAGATCACTGTGTGATTTACTCTCAGGTTAATAGGAAAAGAAAGCCTTAAACAAACCTGCTATTTACCTATATCTGCATTAACGTTTGTTCTTTAGGTGGAAATTTGAGGAAAGCTTTTCTGCCTGTGAAAATCAATGTCCCTTAAATGAGAACACTGGAATTTTAAGTGTCCTGTTTTTGTTAGAGACTATGCCTTGCTATTTAATCAGGAATGAAAAGTAATTTCTAATCACCAAGTGCCTGTGCTTATGAAGCAATTATAGTTAAGGTGTTCTCTGGGATAGAAAAACTCATCAGCACCAAAAGCCAGACAGATCAAAGCCTGCAGTGATGGGCAGAGCAAACCTTGTGCTGACCACAATTCTCTCCTCCTCAGGCACAACACTGGGTGCCCCAAACTCCCCAACTCGTTGTAAATTAGGAGGCAAAAACACATCAACAGCATAAGTATGTCTGAAGAGGAAAAAATAAAGGAATAAATGAACTTCCTACTGCTCTCTGGCCACCCCTGAGGCTGCAAGCAGCACTTCAAGCAGGCTGATGAAATCCTCGTCGTCAAAGGCAGCAGAGGAGTGTTGTGATCGGCACACTCCCTCTCCTAATCTGTTCTGGCAAGGCGATTACAGGAGCTGCTTCCTTTAAAAGAAGTCAAATTTATGCACACGCGAATAAAGGGCTAACTGTACAATCAGTCCCAACAGCAGTGCCAGGAAAAGAGCCTGCTGCAAGGGGAAAATGGGATGCAAAATGCAGCATGGAAGGGAAGATGATGATTTTTCGGCTCCTGCTTTATATGGATCAGTAAGGCCACAAAGGTCACAGGATTCCGGAATAGTATGGTTGGAAGGGACCTTAAATCCCATCCAGTGCCACCCCCTGCCATGGGCAGGGACACCTTCCACTATCCCAGGCTGCTCCAAGCCCCGTCCAGCCTGGCCTTGGACACTGCCAGGGATCCAGGGGCAGCCACAGCTTCTCTGGGCACCCTGTGCCAGGGCCTGCCCACCCTCCCAGAGAACAATTCCTTCCCAATATCCAATCTAGCCCTACCCTCTGGCACTGGGAAGCCATCCCCTGTGTCCTGTCCCTCCATCCCTTGTAAAGAGTCTCTCTCCATCTTTCCTGTAGCTCCTTCAGGCACTGGAAGGCCACAGTGAGGTCACCCCACAGCTTCTTTCCAGGCTGAACAATCCCAGCTCTCCCAGCCTTTCTTCCCAGCAGAGCTGCTCTATCCCTCTGATCATCCTGGTACCTCCTCTGGGCTCTCTCCAGCAGCTCCAGGTCCCTCCTGTGCTGGGCCCCAGGGCTGGGGCAGCTCTGCAGGTGGGGTCTCACCTGAGCTGGGCAGAGGGGCAGAATCCCCCCCTCCGCTGCTGCCCATGCTGGGGGCTCAGCCCAGGGCACGGGGGGGTTCTGGGTCCCAACTCTCACCCACAGCACCCCCAGGTCCTTCTCCCAGGGCTGCTCCAGCTGCTCATCCCCAGCCTGGACTGACCTCGGGGGCTGTCCTGACCCAGGGGCAGCACCAGCACCTGGCCTTGTTAAACCCCAGGAGATTCTCAAGGGCCCACATGGAGAAGAGTTTGGGGGGGGTTAGGGTTTTGTACCTCAGCCAGCCTGTGCAGACAGTGCTGAGGAAGGACTGAGGAGGGAACAAGGCTGGAGACAGGGACTGTGTGCCCGGCCCTCGCCTTTTCCACATTCAGCTGGGACAGATGTCCCTCCCCTACCGCTCCCAATCACTCTTCTTGCAGGGAACAGCAGCCACCAACAGCCAAGACATTTGCAGACAGCCCAAGAAGCAGTTTTGAGGGTGTGAGGGGGAGGGTCAGAAGCAGAAATCTGTTTATTTGGCACCTAAATATAGCCCAGTTAACTCAGCAAACATTTTCTCTCTACTACATTGCTATTTTGTCTGCGTGCAGAGGCTGCAAGGAACCAGCTGCAGCATCACCAGTTGATTACATTCTCTGATGAGGAATTTGCTTTTGTTC
The DNA here is from genome assembly GCA_013397755.1 of Cnemophilus loriae. Lineage (NCBI taxonomy): Eukaryota > Metazoa > Chordata > Aves > Passeriformes > Corvidae > Cnemophilus > Cnemophilus loriae. The sequence continues at coordinate 600,023 of VZTF01009060.1, read as the reverse complement.
CTCAGCAGAAATTTCTGCCACTACGTGCCTGTGACCACTCTCCTGAGCCTTGGGTATGAAAATTCAGTTTTCTGCTAAAGCCCCAGCAGAAAGAAGCAGCTTTTCACCTCAGCCTTACACAAAAGAGCTCAGCTCAGCCATGCCTGGCAGGGAACCAAGCCCCTGATAATCAAACAGGACACATCAGGTGGCTGCTCTTCCAGGTTGGCCACAGGCTGATTAATTATTTCATTCCACACCAGGTTTATTAAGTTCTCTCGTTCCACACCAGGTTAATTAATTCTTTCATTCCACACGACCCAGCTGCTGCTAAAAGGGAGGTTTCTCAACCAGCTGCATTCAGAGTGGAGGCTGCGTCTCAGAAAAGCCTTCATGGACAGCAACCAAAAATAAGATTGGACATTTTGAGATTCCTGTTTAAAAAGCATTATAACCCCTTGGAGTATTTTCAGGGGTTTTTTTGCCTTTTTGTTACCTTTTTTTTTTTTTTTGTAGTAGGACTGCACACCTGGACACCTGTAGCATGTAGAGGAAAACTTTTTTCATTATGAAAATTAGAATAGAATCATAGAACCCCAGAATGGTTTGGGTTGGAAAGGACCTTAAAGCCCATCCAGTGCCACTCCTGCCATGGGCAGGGACACCTTCCACTATCCCAGGCTGCTCCAAGCCCTGTCCAACCTGGTCTTGGACACTTCCAGGGATCCAGGGGCAGCCACAGCTTCTCTGAGCACCTTGTGCCAGGGCCTCACCGCTCTTAAAATAAAGAATTTATTCATAATTTCTAATCCAAACCCACCCCCATCAGCTCAAGGCCATTCCCCCTTGTCCTGTCCCTCCATCCCTTGTCCCACGTCCCTCTCCAGCTCTCTTGGAGCCCCTTTAGGCACTGGAAAGGGCTCGAAGGTCTACCCAGAGCCTTCTTTCCCAGGCTGAACCCCCAGCTCTCCCTGCCTTTCCTCCCAGGAGAGGTTTAAAATGATCCATGACTGTTTTTTTTTTTTCCAGAATCACTTAAATCCAACCTTGCCTGAAGTCTTACCACGCAGGCAGATCCCTGTCAATGCAGCATCTGACTTACCCTGCAGATGAGTCCACAAACAGACAACTGATTTAACTTTTAAAAGGCCTCCTTGTACAACAAATACTCTTTTAAAAGCACAGGCCACGGGCAGAAGGAGAGATTTTGACTCTAAAAAAGCCCAAAGCACCAAAATACACATCTACAGTTCTTCTGCAGTGCTTTCACACTAATTTGCTGAGGTGGCTGCCTTTTATCCTCAATGTTTGTATTGCAGCGAAGTGCACTTGAGTCGACACAGCAATCCCAGAGAAAATGGTGTCAGGGCACCGAGTGGCTGTGGCTGAGCAATCTCAGGCTCCCCAGCCCAAACAGATTAAAAAAAAAAAAAAACAGTTTTTAGGTCTTCTGAAACCACTGAGCACAAGAAAGGTTTAAAACGAGCAGATATTGGTGGAAGGAAAAAAACCTTGTTGAGCAGCGAGAGATGTGCCAGCGGTGGGTCTGAAGCATCAGCAAGGGATGCTCAGAGTCTGCATCCTGCACTCCTGCCCTGCCTGTCCCTCGGCGTCCAAGGGATTTGATGGCACCTGGTGGCTGCAGACACTTGGAATTTAGGGTGGGATGGTCCCTCTCATCATTTTACTGGGAAGTCACAAGGAGAGAGCCAAGGCAGCTCTAAAGCAGCCGCAGAGCAAACAACCTGACAGCCAGGCAGCCTTTTTGTGCGTCCTGTTCTTCAGTGGAACTGATAAAAATTCCATTAAGAAGCTTGGAATAAGCATGGAATATTATCTCCCCGTGATATATCATTTCTTCAGTATGAGCAAAGTCACAAAATATTTCAGCTGCTGACCAAGGAAATCAGGATAGGTAATGGAGCTGAAGGCACCCCAGGAAGCACTTAAGCCTCCAGAAGGCTCCTCCAGCATATATTAAAACTCCAAATCCCCATGAAGATCCCATTCTGGGTACATTGCACAAGCATCCATATTTTCCACAGTTAACCTGAGCTTCTGCTTGGCTCCAGTGCCCCAGGCAGCTGTCCCAAGTCACCCTTCCTGATCCTGCACCCTGCCAGCAGAGGTTCGCTGAGTTTTACCTTTTGTTTGCTACATATTCATGGATTTTCCATCAATTTAACGACTCTGAATATTGCTCAGCTGTATTTATTAAGCAGCAGCCTCCTTCAGAACCCTGCAGCCAAAATTTTTGTGCCCAGCCAGCTTAAACAAATCATGTGACTCCAACTTATAACGCTTGCCCATCACAGAGCACAGCAAGAACCTTTTGTGGTGGAAAACGTTGAAAAAACAAGTGGATATAGAGTAAATCTGCCATCGAAAAAGTCCTTTATAGCTCACAGATGGAATTTCAGTCAAAACAAGGAGAGGGTGGAGAGCCACTGTGCTCCAGAGGTGACATGGACTCATGTCCCTGGCTCTGCCCCGTTTCCAGCAGGTCTCCCACATGTCTGGCCTCACCCAACAGCTTCAATCCCTATGGAAACATCTCCATTTGTACCTGCAGATAGTGGGATAATGCTTAACCCAGATTTGTACATCCCAAGTGATGCTCTTAGCACCACACTAGTGGGTTCCCATTTGAGTTATTTCTGGCTTTCAAATTAAAAAACCATTTCCAAAAATTCCTAACGCCTGTTTTGTCTGTGCAAGAGTAACGGCACAAACCCAAAGAGCTGAGATTTGATTGATGATCTCCCTTTTGGAGTCACTTTGCCTACCTAGGTCACGCTAACACTCATCCTTGCACAAAGTCCAAAGGGGAAAAACTTGGGGATTTATGAGGGAAGGGATCATTTGTTCCTAGTCATGGACAAGACACGAAGCACCTGGCAGGGTGGTGGATGAGAAAATAACAGCGCTTGCAAAACAGAAGGTGAAGCAGGCAGAGGTCAGGTCTGTCACCTCACAGAGCCCAGGTCTGTCACCTCACAGAGCCCAAAGTCACTCTTCCCAGTGCCAGATCCCAAAAAACAGCAGTGGCACACGGAACACACCTGTGCTGGCAGTCACTGTGCTCAGGTATCCCAGCTTGCCTGCAGGCACAGTAACAAATCCAGCATATGAACGGAGGGAGATTGGATGGATAGTTAACGTTCCCTTGGGAATCCAGACTGCACTACAGCATCCACCCAGAACTGATCCAGAAAAAGGCCACAGGAGCCTTCCTGCCAAGGCAAGCTTGACTCTGAGATACCTGTCAAAGTCACTTAAAAAGCAGCAGAATGTCACCAGAATGTGTGCAAGCACAGCTGTCCCAGCTGCGTCCCTCCTCCGAGCAGGAGCAGGGACACTTCAACCACAGTCCAACTTCAAGCAGCTCTGGCTTCCTCCCAGCCGTGCCCTCGAACAAGGGAAGGTCAGGGAAAACAGGAGGATCTGCCTGCCTTATGCTATCCCAACGTTCTCATTATCCTGGTATCCCAGTCCGAGGGTTTGGGCACAGTGCTAATGGAGAAAAGCCTTCTCCTCTCCACACTTCGTTTCCCTCCTGTGCCCCGCAGAGCCGGGCTTCTACCAGGAGAACAGAGAGCAATCACGGATCTGACGAGCAGGAGATATTCTCCTCTTTGTGCGATCGCTGTCCGAACAGGATTTACATGTGCAAGGAGGCGTAAGGAGAAACAAGAGGTATTATGCACACACCCCAGTTAGTTTTCAAACATCTGCCAAGTTTGGATGCACAGCCCTGTTCCAGGACTCAGACACAGGCTGTGTACGAAGGCGCACACACACTCCCACATTTCTAACGGATTTATCCCACTCTTCGTCTGGATATTCCCCACCACTGAGACCTGGCTGTTGTTTGGTCCACAGGCAGGACTGTAATGAGGACAAGCAATGCTGAACACTTAACACAGAGCCTCTGGAGCTGGGGCAGGACACAGAGGTCCCCAGGATGTCACTGAGCCAGCGCAGGGCGCGCAGAGGGACATTGTGACAATACAGCTCAAAGTCACTGCCACTGAAGGGGCTGACACTGCAGAGAAGCCTTCCCCTGCTCCCAGCAAGGGATTCCTGCTGCAGTAATTCCTATGAGGTATAACTCAAATCCTGAGATATAACTTAAAGCTGTATCCATTGCTGTTTCCACCCCGGTCTCTTTGGACCAGACTGTGAAGTTTAACATTGCACTCGCTCCCACTTGGGCCTATCCAGACACCCCAGTCCCTTAGGGATGTACCTGCTCCAGCTGGAGCCTTATCCATCAACCAGTCTCTCCAAGGGTTTACCTGCTGTGGTGTATTTATCCACAGCCACACTCACTCTGAGGTGCTCCTGTTCCAGTACCACCTTCTCTAGGAGCCACAGGCCCTGCAGGAATGAACCTGCTCCAGGAATGAACCTGCTCCAACATGGATTTATCCACAGCCACAGTCCCTCCAGGAATGAACCTGCTCCAGGAATGAACCTGCTCCAGCATGGATTTACCCACAGCCACAGTCGCTCCAGGAATGAACCTGCTCCAGCATGGATTTACCCACAGCCACAGTCCCTCCAGGAATGACCCTGCTCCAGCATGGATTTACCCACAGCCACAGTCCCTCCAGGAATGACTCTGCTGTGCCATGAGCTTATCCATGGCCTCATGCACAGCCACTGATGCCTCAAGGTGTTCCTGCTCCGGGACCTATCCTTGGGCCACAATCCCTTTGGAGGTACAGACACTGTGAGATGTTCCTGCTGGAGGTGTAAGGCCAGCACCACAACTCGCTTACAGCCCTCTCCCCAGCTGGGATGGGGGAGACAATCAGAAAGGCAAAAGGGAAAAAACCCGTGGGTAGATATAAAGGCAGTTCAATAGGTAAAGCAAAAGCCACAAGGAATTCATTCCGTGTTTTCCATGGGCAGGTGGGTGTTCAGCCATTCCCAGGAATGCAGGGCTCCATCCTGTGCAGCAGTGACTTGGGAAGACAAATGCCATCACTCCAAACATTTCCCAGTCCATCCATCCTCCTGCCCCCAGCTCCACATGCTGATCATGACACCATATGGTTTGGGACACTCCTTGGGCAGTTGGGATCAGCTGTCCAGGCTCTTTCCCCTCCCAGTTTCTTGTGTACCCCCTGCCTGCTCGCTGGTGGGGCAGGTGAGGAGCAGAAAAGGCCTTGGCACACCAGAAAAGCTGGACTGGCAGGAAAATCCAGCCTCCTGTGGTATCTTGTGCTCCAGTCACTGGAGGTTCTCTGCCTCCGGATATACACAGGAAACAAGGCTGTTTTTTTAGGGAGATGTAAAGTCTGGACCCTGCTGGATGGGATAGCTGTGTAGAAGGAAGAGCTTTTGGGTTGTGAGGCAAGAGAATAAGCAGCATCCATGGGAAGAGAGAAAAATCTTGCGCAGAAGGAGGAGCAGGAACAAGACACCCAGGGAAGTAACCAAGGGCTCAGAAGAAAGGGAGAAGAGGATGGTGCTCCACACCACAAAACACAGGAGCTGCTAAAGGATGTTCATCTTCTCCAGCTGACCATGTCCACCCTTAAGCGTCACACAACCTTTACTAATGTAGGCAATACTGCGATTTCGAGGCAAAGAGCTGGCGGCTAACTCCGTATTTCCAGGATGCCTGATCTTCCATTTCACCTACAGGAATTTCTCAGGAGTTTAAGAGCCTGATTTTGAAGGAGTCTCTATAGCTGAAGCCAGGTATCGTTTCCAACGAGCCTTAAGGTACAGCTGAGTGGCATTATTTGCATCACATTTGCTTTATCTACACCTTCCTGAAGTGCTTGGCCACTGCCCCGATGTGCTGCTGGCAGTCCCAGGGCCATTGATTTCCTCTATTCACCAGAAATATCACCCACCAAGAAGGTTATTTTCCTCATTTAGCCTGTGGACTCCAAGAGCAGTAATGAATTCCCCTCAGCCGCCGGATCTCTGCACACAAATGACATCAAATAGGCAGTTTAAATCCTAACAAGCACTGACACATCCCAGGGACCCATTTCCACTGAGGACAGGGAACAGTGGTTCTCCCTTTCCATCACACCTATGTTATTTACTCCTTTGCTCCTGAATCTCAATGATACTCTGTGGTCACGGAAACCAACAGCATTTCCACATTTGGATTTGAAGGGACCTTAAAAATCACCTCGTTCGTGGGCAGTGCCACCTTCCACTAGACCAGGATGCGTTCTCACAGTCCTGCTGGCTCTGTAAAAAATTCCCTCTACTCCACTGATATTAAAGCCTGACTATTTTCCCTCCTAATAAAAGTGTATTTGCATGAATGCAGTACTCCCCTACATGTGCCAAATACGTGAGTGCACACACATGTCATTATATGTATATTTGTCTTCACATTCAACACAGAGTATGTGTGCATTTACAAGACTCCTATTTAATTTTCCAGCAACCCAGGCAGCTCCATTATGATTTCTCCTCTTTGTTCACATCACCCAGAGCTACCACCTCAGAGAACATTAAGCAGGTGAACAAAACAAGCTGGCCTGGGCTGGGCAGTTTCCAAATCCACATCAAGCACAAGTCGAAGACCTGCTGTGCAGCTTTCCTGACACAGCTGGGGTGTTTGACAGGAAACACCCCCAATAAATGTGCTCACAAACCGAATCAAAGAAGGGAATTTGGGGAAAGAAGCACCGCTCCAGGCAGGAAGTGTTGCAGCCTGACAAGGAGCTTTGTTTCACTGATACCCTACTTCAAGTTTGCTCCTAATAAGCAAGCCCCGAACACAGCCCAGAGACCCCAGACTTCTGAAAGTCTGACAGCCCATTTTCGACTTGGAAAGCAGGCACGGGTGTTGAAGTTTGGCTCTCCCTGCTCAGGCTCTGGTTTCCAAGGAAACCAGTGGCTGCTAGAGCCTTGCAAAACGCCAGTCCTGTGCTCCTGCTCGGAGCACGCTGTGCTGGAGCTTCCCCTGACACAAACCCTGCCAGGCAGGGGCTTTAGCAGCGTTTCTGAACCACCTGGATGCAATTCCAAGCGTTCAGGACGTCAGGATACACAGAGCATACCCGACTGATTGCACACTTACACCAAACCACTTTCTGTAGATGCTGAGAGGAGAAAGGTATTCTTGCCGTGGTTTAGGTTCCAGTGTAGCAACAAATACTTTTGTTTTTTCCTGTTCTCTTTGCCCTTCAAAACAAAGACAAGCTGCACAAAACGCGAATGTCAGGCACTTCTCTGCCTGCACGTACCCTCTAGAAACGGCAAAGCAGCAGATGAAAAGCATTTACAGAAATATTTATACTTCATCCTGATGCATATGCAAGGATTTGGGCCCTGTGAAGAGCCAAAAGCAAAGACCAGGAGCACAGGCAGCCAGGACTATCACTGATGGCAGTGAGTGGCGTTTAACCCACCCCCATCTCCAGCTCAGCCTCCCTGGACCCCTTCCCTCAGGAAGATGTTTGTATTCAGTAACTCCTATCATCCTACGGCATCTAGCTCAAACATGATAACCACAGAAACTGATACGTAACAATCCACTGTATCCTTTTTAGCTCTCTAAAGAAACAAATCTTCCCCTTGACTCCTATTTTCCATCTGGTGCTCAGCAAGTTCAGGACTCACGGAATCTCCTCTCCTTCCAGGGGCAGCTGGCCAGGCTAAATTCTGTGCTACTACGGCCATGTCTGCTCAGTTTCAGAACTCTGATCTGGCTTTTTTATTATTATTATTAATTTCACACACGTAAGACACATCCTGTTTAGGAACATGGGATGCTGAAGCTCAGGAATGCTTTCGCTGGGGCTAGAGAGAAGGAATTCGTGTCCGTGGCCTGGGGACCTCATTTTGTGTTGAAGCACTTTAAAACTCTCCACCTACAGCATTCATACAGCTAAGGATGAACGTAACACAGCTCAGAGGAGTACTGGTAATTATTCCAGAAGTACAGATAAAAGGAAATAAGTTAATTCTGCAGAAAATGAAATTATGGAGCTGTACTACAATTAAAAGAAGAGTCTGTATGTTAATTACCAGCTGTTAGTTTGCTCAGAGCTACTGTACTTGCTGAATAGTGTTGTTTTGCATATAACCACCATGAAAATGTCACTGTAGTTTCTGACAAGACTACTTTGCTTTAAAACACAGTTTACTGACACCACATTGGTAGAATTAATCTCCAAAAGCAGCAGAAAAACTCAGGGAAGTCTGTGTTGCTCGCTGAACAGAACTAAGGATAACTGACATTGCAGTGATGTTTCATCTTGCAATTAAACTCATCTCAGCAAGAACCAGACAGAAGATGACAAAACAACTACGTGGCTTTAATAACTTTATTGGGAGATTTGTTTTGTAGCTTCCTTTGAGTCAAACCCCTCTGGACTTTACACTCAGCATAAACATCACCCACCTGAATAAGCATGTTGAGAGATGACCCAAAACACTACCTCAACAGAGAAAAATTGTAGTTCTCTGCTTAACAGCCTCACACTACACGGCCACCCCTACTACTGTGAGTAACCCAAACCTCAGAGGGTTGTGATGTATTACACAAAGAGCTGCGCTGTCACAATGTCCCCTTGTCACTTCCCGAGGCATTAAAGCCGCTCGGAGTGTGAGTCACACGAGTGCACAGAGGGGAGCCCCATCACCACAACCACTGCCAAGCCAGACCTGTCAAAACATGGGAAAATCACACTTGGCTGCCTTGCTCCAGCACTACCCTTCCCGTGTTCACAGCTCTGTCAGGGAGAGCATCATCCCTCACAGCAAAACTTCATCCCTGCGGAGCACCAGGCATCCTCCCCCACCAGTAGTGCCCCAGCACCACTCAACACATGGCAATACAATCCTGACCCTAAATCCTGACCCTTCAAATGCACCGAAAAACCCCACTGACATCAGTGGATTTTTGTCCATCAGCTTAAACTACATTCAGATGAATTCGACATTAGAGCACATCAAAGCAACCGCAGCATTGAACAGCTCTCGCAACAAATGATAAATGCATTTCAATTAATTGCTCGCTGGACACATCAGAGCGGACTGACACCAAAAAAAATGAAGGTTGCACCACTGCATCCATTTCTGCTGACTGCTCAGGGCAAGATACTTCACCAGAAAGCAACAGGACTCAAGAGGCCACCGCGATCCCAGCTCCTGCCCCGCATTCCAGGAAACCATCACTGCAGCAGTGTGCCTCAGTTCCTCCCCCCATCACCTCAACCACCAGTTCCCAGTGGTTTCATCATGTACCAACCATCCCCCAAATTACTGTAGGAAGAGGAGAGCGTGGGGGTTGAGGGAAGAGGGGTTTGGGTTGTTTCAGGGGTTTTTAGATGAACGGCTCCTGGGTACTGCAGCACACTGACAAACACCAGAAGAGCACTTCATGCCAACACCCTAAATACAAAGTGCTTTTCAAGTATTTCTGGGGCTTTTATGACTATTATGATCACTTAAAACATGCCTCTAGCCCCCCGAGGATGTGCACATTCATCTTCAAAGAACCCATCCGGCCATTGCAGGGATTTTGTTAAATCTCTTGTATGGATGTTGTACTTTCCCTAAGGCTATGCGACCAAGTATTTTATATTTCTTCAACCAGACCTCTTAAATACAACTCACAGGCTGCTCCTCCCCTCACAAACGAGTCTCTGGGATTTTGGCAGATTCCCCAAAAGTCTGTTAACTCCCCAAACCAAGTTATTTTTCATTTTACTCAACATTTCTTACAAATGACACAGCACTTTGCTGTTGTCTCTGTTAACAACAGAGCTCATACCACCTCAGCCAAGAGATCAGGCCCTTCACACTCATGAGCTCCGTGCTTTGTTCTACATTTCTTTTTTTTCTCCCCTCTAGAAAAGAAAACACGCTGATTACACAGCCTTCCAGAAAGGCAAACAGCTGTTGCCGATCCCTGAACAAAGCAGCCTGTTAAAATTAAAGTCCTGGGTATTTTCCCATGGCAAGAACGAGGCAGGGAAAGGGAAGAGCTGCAGCTTGCTGGTTAAAAAGGCTTCTCTTTGCTTGGCTGCTCTGTAGAATTTTAACTGCAAAGGCAGTTGGTACGAACTAGGTCTCCCAGTATTCCCTCCGTGCTGACAGGCTGTTAACAGCCAGGATATACCCAGCGAGAGGTCAGAGGTGTGGAAAAACAAACACGAGCAGCAATTTGGGATGATGAAGAGGAGAGAAAGATTTGTCACGGCATTTTTTTCTGCCGCGGAAAACCAGCCAGCTTTCTCTCCAGTCTGTGCCCTCTTACTCAGTCACTTCTTGCAAGTTATTTCCTTCGGGAGGGGAGGGAAGAAAAAAGCCACTTATTTTAAATAGCTGGCTTCTAGTCACTTGAACAGGAAGACTGATAAAGATGCTAATGGCCAATTCCTCTCACTAGCCTCGTGGGCTTTAGCTCCTCATGTCAGCCCACAAAGTCCTGTTTCACTTTTAAAAACACTTTAGAGGCAAAACAAGCCCAACCCTGCAACAGCAACTACAACTCTTACAGCTCTGAAAAAGCGATTTTATTTAGCCATATGCATCTTAAATGGGGACAGGGGGAGGGGCTGTGTGTAAGAGAAGATCCTTGAAATTTAATGGTATTTGTCCACACAAGGCAATTAAATTTACTTTCACACTCTGAAAACCATTCCTAGAATCCCAGAGTGGTTTGGGTTGGAAGGGACCTTAAAGCCCATCCAGTGCCACCCCCTGCCATGGGCAGGGACACCTTCCACTATCCCAGGCTGCTCCAAGCCCCTTCCAGCCTGGCCTCGGACCCTTTCCAGGGATCCAGGGGCAGCCACAGCTTCTCTGGGCACCCTGTGCCAGGGCCTGCCCACCCTCACAGGGAACAATTCCTTCCCAATATCCCATCTATCCCTGGCCTCTGGCACTGGGAAGCCATTCCCTCTTGTGCTATCACTCTAAGCCCTTGTCCCAAGTCCCCCTCCAGCTCTCTTACACTCATTCGGAGTTCAACCACTCTGTAACCCAGAATCTTCTGCGTGGCATCACAACAGCTTCCACCACCACAGACCCTCAAGTATCTACCATGACTCTCATGATAATTCAGTTCCAACAGATTTTCTGCTACTATGGATCCCACCCATCTCCAGCCACCTCTGCCAGATCAGGAGAGCAAATCCAGCACCATCTAACTACAAAAACCCCCCACAGGCTACTTTAGAATCATTTTGGTTGGAAAACGTCTCTAAAATCATTGAGTCCAACCATTCTCCTAGCGCTGCCAAGGCCAGCACTAACCAATGTCCCCAAGTGCCACAGCCACCTGCCTTCTGAACACTTCCTGGTGGCTTCACAAAACCAAAGGTTAGGTGCCATTACCTCGAGAGTCACTGAGGTTCAGCGTGAACAAGGGAAAAAAAGCCAACCCTCCTTTGCATGTTTTGTTATTTCCAGGTCCTCACCACAACCAGGAGTTATCTTGACCACCGGGCTCTTAGGGCTGACACAGAGCACTCAACACTTCCCAGAGCCACGTACACTCCCAAAATCATTAACAAGGATCTTTTCCTGTAATCACCAACTGGTCTGGGTTGGAAGAGATCCTAAAACTTATCTCGTTCCAACCCCCTGCCATGGGCAAGGACACCTTCCACTATCCCAGGCTGCTCCAAACCCCTGGAATGCCCCACCTGAGCGATTACAACCTGCAGCCACAAGTTGACTTCAATATTGTAAATAATGTTAGGAGTATTGTCCATGGGTGACCAACATGAAACACTCCTTCAGAGGAGTGGCACGTGTTACACCTCACACCAGACTGGGAGGCGGCTTTTACACAAGGAGCAATTAAAATTCCAGCTGGAAAACATTAATCCAAGGCTTTGCCAGGCTTCCTACATATTTCCCTGGATAAGGCAGAGGCTGCTGAGTCGCCCTACTGAAACCTGTGGCGCTTCCCGGAGCTCCATTTGCACTTCAAAGGCGCCGGGGGACAACGACACTGACAAGGAAACCAACATGTTTGGGGTTTTTCGCTTTCCCAGAGGCAGCTAACACCGTGGGATGCCTTATCCCACCTTGGATGTTTACCACACACGCACCAGAGATTTCACAGACCGCTCGCCCGCCTGGCCTCAGCCCCACCCTGTCCTGACAGCCCCCAGCGTGCACTTTTTGGGGTGTTTTATTCGTTCTGGGGGGCTGCGGGGAGGCATTCCCCGCGCCACCGCCGTTCCTCCCCTGACATCCTTTTGAACGCGCGGCCAGACGCCTTAAAAGGACAAAATATCTGTGGCGGTGGGAACAGGGGGGCGGGAAGGGGAATGTGGGACTGGAAGCGTGGCGGGAGGCAGCGGGAACGGGAAGCGGCGGGGCGGCGTGAGGGGCACACGCGGCCCGGCCCGGGGTCCGGCCATGGCGGCCGCCCTGAGGGCGGGCAGTTGCCTGGAGACGGCGGGGCCCCGCCATGGCGGCGGGAGAGGGCTGAGGCTGCGCGGGGAGCGGGGCCGGCCCCGGCAGGCTCCCTGAGGGGACGCTCCAGCCGGGTCCCCGAGCCCCGCCACCCCTGCCCGGGCACCGTCCCTGTGCCCCGCCACGCCGGCCCGGGCACCGTCCCTGTGCCCCGCCACGCCGGCCCGGGCACCGTCCCCGTGCCGCCCGCCCCGTCCCCCGCGGGGCTCCGCAGGGTGCCCGCATCCCGGAGCCCACCTGGCACACGCGCACCCCACTACCGGGATGGCTCCGGGGATCCGCCAGCGCTCCCGGTTATAATTCCACGAGGACGATGCCGGCCGCGGAGGGGAGGCGGGTTTGCCCATCGACGGGGAGGTCGCGCCCCGTCCCCGCACACGGAGCCCGGCGCGGCGAGCATCCGCTCATCACCTCTTCCCTCCTCCTTTTTTTAATCCCTTGAGGAGCGCTGAACCAAAGGCACGGCGGTTTATCGGCCGGGAAAAGGCACTGAGCGAGGGAGAGCGATCCCGCTCCCGCGAGGGCTCCGTTTCCCCATTAAGGCGCTCTAATTGCCCTAATCTGCGGCAGGTGTGAAACCGGGGCAGCGCATCCCCCGGCGCGCCAGCACCTGAGGATCCCCGCAACTTTCCCTGCCCCCCGCACACCCTCCGGCGCATCAGGACTCTGAAACAAGCTCCTGCTACTGCCAAACCTCCCCTCCCCAAAACACCAGCCCCGCCCGGAGAGCCGGGCACCGCATCCCACCGGGCTCCAAGTTTCTCAGCTGGGAATGACTCCCTGCAGGGTCCCGAAGAGTGCCTCGGGTTTCTCCCGCCCCCTTCCGCAGCGATAAAGCCTCCGTGCCCACGACACAATCCGGTTTAACCCGCCGGCAGCAGCGTCTCCCCCGCGCCCGCCGCTGTCCCCGTCCCCCGGCGGGATGGGGCGGCCGGGTGTCCCCGCAGCCGGGACGGGGGAAGCCCGGGTCCCCTTCTGCTGGCGCTC
>VZTF01009060.1:375936-586007 GCA_013397755.1 Cnemophilus loriae | reverse complement strand
AGGGGCGGCGGGGAGGATGCACATGCTCGCCCCGCTCCCTCCCGCCGGCCCCGCCGCGCCCCGCGCCGCCCACGCCCCGCGGGCTGCCGAAGAGGGAGGGGGCCGGCCGGGAGCAGCTCCCGGTGCCTGCCCTCTCGGCTTTCTGCTGGAGGCCAGCATACAGGTCCGAGCCGCGGACCTCGCCTCCCGTCCCGCTGCCGGCGTGGCCTCGCTCCCCTCCCTCCCTCCTCTGCTCCACTCAAGGTGCCACTTCTCCTTAAACAACTTATCCCCCCTTTACTTTGCTTTTAAAGAGCCGATTTTTGTTGTCTTCTCCGAGTGGAAGCAGAAGCCAGCACCTGGCATGGCTCCTCCTCAAGTCTCAGCAAGCTCCGGGCTCCAAAAACCCAGATTTTCATGGGAATATCGGTCAAGTCTGCCTGCAGTGGAAAAGCCTGGAGGCAGGGCATCTGGCTTTCAGAGCACTAAAAAAAAAAACCCCTAACTTAAAATCTGGGAGATTTTCTGCCTGGCCCAAATACCCACGTGAAAGCCCAAGTTAAGTTTCTGCCGTACCAAATCCGATCAGACTTTCCCCGAGTGTGGGGTTTTCCTTCGTGCACTTGGGTTTTCCTACCTCTGCCATACAGCCCACGGGGCTGCAGCACAGAAATAACAAAATCAAGTAAATGAGCCGCAGCAGCCGAGCCCTCAGTGCCAAATGGTTCTGGGTTCTTCTGTTTGCCAGGCACTGAAGGGCCAATGATGCTCGCCCTGAGAGCACAGCTCCAGCCATGGATCTCTGGGGAAGAAACAGGGGGCTGTGAGCTGGTTTGGGGGTTCCTGAAAAAATCCCCCAGCCTGGAGGAGCCAGGGATGAAAGCAAGCCCTAGAGCGCAGCTGGATGCAGGAACCCCACAAAAGCTTCTGCAGCACTGGGGCACCAGCACAGTTTCGTGCTCAGAGGTTTTCAGCAGCTGTTTCTGTTCCCTCTCGGGGAGTTTCATTTGGGGAGGAGGAGGATGCAGCCCTGAATGCGTTTCTTGGAGGTGGGTGGCACCTACACGTTTGTGTCTAGACCTCCCATGCCAGGCATGAGCTGGGAGTGCCAGACATCCAGCTCCTGGTTATGGGACCGAGCTCCTTCGGTTTTGCCCTTTTGTTTTTTTCCCTGTTACACGCTGGCGCTTGCCCGAGTCCAAGGCTCCAGCTTCCAACCTGCAGCTGGTCTTTATAAAATAAATTTATAAAAGAGAACGGATGAGGAATTAGAACTGCTCCCTGCTCTGCGTTGTTGTTGGAAAGGGCCTGGCCTCTGCTCACAGACATGAGGCTTTGCAGGTTTTTCGTGCATTTGATCCTGCATTTTTCGAGATGCACATGAAAAGGGGGGAAAAAAATTTGGATTATGCAAAACGCTTCAGTTTTCAGTCCCCTTGATACATTCGTGCCAGGCACAAAGTGAAGTCTCTCCATTGTTTCCACGGGTTTAAGTCCAGATAGCATTTTTTACTGTCTGTTCTCCCTATTTCCATCTCACATAACTCGCTGGGAACAAAAGTACCAAATATCTGCTGAACATTTCCATTTTAAAGACAACAGGCATTAAACAGATGCATTCCTGCTGCCTACAAACTAGGAATCAGTGATAAATAAAATATTTTAACAGCGTTCAGCCAATACGCTCTAAGTTTTACTGCTTTCCTCCCTGCAGAAGTGAGGTCTGCAGGAGGGAGAGGTGATACAGTTACCTGAAGCCCACCAGGCTTCAAAAGAATCGCAGCCCTGGGGAAAACTGGTGCATAATTTCTCAGTGACAAGCAGTAAAATAACATCACTTTGTTGCTACGAGAGGGGCACAGCCCAGGACTGAGACAACAGTGCCCCAGAACAGAAAGGATCCACGGAAAACCATGAGAAATTACAGCACATAAAGCTGTCAAGGAATTTAGCTGAGTGTATCTAAAATATATATTTATTTCCAGGTAGGAAGCAGATTTTCATTAGACCCTTAGGGGTCTCAAGAGAGATTTTTATGGCACAGGTTTAGATTTGGGACTGTCAAAGCAGTTGTCAAACCCAAGGCTGGTATTCCCTGGTTTAAAGATGAGGCCAAAGCAGCCCAAAGGGCTTCACAAGCCGACAGCAGAGCTCTGCCATGGGAAGGCAGTCGGCAGTTCCCTCTTTCTGGCTATTCCCTGCTCTCCCAAAGAAACAGTGAGGCGAGCACAAATCCTGGTGTGTGATCTCAGAGATCCCAGGGTACCGCCCCACTCCAATAAAAATAAATCCTATGATCCCATTCCTTTAAATTTAAAGCTTCCAATAAAAAAAAAAAAATAAATCTCAATCTCAACAGAGCAGCTGCTTTGCTTGATCCAGGGAATGGAAAGAAACAGCTTTAGGGAGAAGAATGGCAGGAATGCACCAACTGGCTTGGTGTCGGGAAGACAGGGTGAAGCTGCTCACAGTTTAAGGAAACCTTTGGCTATGAACTTCCCAAAGCCTTTTCCTGCTCCCTCCACTGCCAGAGTGTGCCTGGATGTCGAGTGGGAAGCCAAAAAAAAAAAGAGCATCTGCAGACATCTGCCCCAAAGCACAGCACACCAGGGCTGGCTGGTGGGAATCACACGGAGCAGGGATGTTTCTCTTCTCTGCTGTACTCACAATATTTCCTCTCTGCACAGCTCCGGGGTTTTAATAGCTTCTGCTTCTGAACCTTTTCAGGGATCATCTGTCACCAAATGCACCCACTCAGCTGCCATTTTCCAAGCTGAAACCGTATTTGAACGTTGTCTATCCTGCAAACACCTCCCCGGATTCCCGAGACAAGGCTCAGGGAGCCGGCAGGATCCCTGACAGGCAAATGTCACCTTGCTCCAGCCGGCTGGGACAGCACGGACAGAGAGGCTGGATGTGCACCACTGATCACATATATAAACATTTTCCTCCTCCTGGATGTGGTGTTTTTTCCCTGCCTAATCCACTCTCCTCTTTTCCCAAAATATCTGCAGGAGCAGATCAGCCCATGGCAGAAAGTTGAACCGGCTGGATTTTGGGATGGATTATCCTGCTGGTGGGGGTTTTGTGCAGGTTTGGGAAGGTGTGTCACCTGCAGGGCTCTGCCCTCCACTGGCACACAATCAAATTATTCCTCCCCTACCTGCACAGTCTCAGCAACACCTTTATGATAAGAAGGAATGACAAAAATACAAGAAAATTTCGAGGAATGCAGCACAGCAGCCAAACCCTTGTAAAAAGCACCTTGTAACCAACTCGAGGTGTAGTCACACCTCAGACTCACCACGTCTCATCCACAGAATGCCACCTGCTATTCCAGCACGTCCCCAAAATCCACAGCAGTCCCCGAGGCAGAGCAAGGAGTGCCACCTACTGAAACTCAGGCACACCTGACTCCTCCCCAAGGCACATCTGGCCATTCCCTTTTGCCCCAAAATGCCTCTGGCAGCTCCTTCTGGGACCACAGGGCCCTACAGATTCATAGGGGGCAGCTGGGAAGTAATTCAGCCCCCAGGGATGGGGATGAAGCTGAAATTACTGTGTCAAAGCAGCCTCACCAAGACCAAGGAACAGGAATTGAATATCTGGGGAGTGCTTCAGCCTCTTTTCCCTAGGAAAAGAAAATCTATTTTCTCATGACACTGGATGTTCCTCCTCCCTATTTTAGTCCTTTCCAGAGCCTCTAAAACAAAACCAAAACCCGCTTGTTCCTCCCCACAAAGGGATGGAGCTATCCAGCTCTGAGCACTGTCATTTAAACCCCATTGATTCCTGCGTGCTGGAAGTCAAATCAACATCTAAACTGGATTATCCTGATGACTTTCCATTAGTGCATCAGTTCTTTCCATACTCAGTAAGAAACACTGAGAAGTGTGAAGAGCTTGAAGCCATTCCAGCCTGCCTAGGAAATCCTCCGAGGATGAATCTGGGGTAGAGTGCATGAGAAGAAAAAGAAAAATACCACAAGGCTTATTAACAGAAGAAAAAATTGCTCGCTGCAGAAGAAGCCGAAGGAAAAAATAACAATGTGCTGTACTGCAGTTGTAATGCATTTAGCTTTTTATATCACATTAGGGACACGCAGAACACAAAAATGAATGTTTGTGCCATGCAAAGCCGAAGGAGGAGACATTGAGAGCGTGGAATAGCAGAGAATTATCCAGTGGTTTTGAGCACATGTCACATCACATTGAAGATTTAAATTTTCCTCCGTGGGCTCTTTGCCTGGAAGGAAGAGATGGCACAAAGCACCTCCTGTCAGTACAAGGTGAGAGATCCCCCTCCCCTCATTGTTTTTCCAAGCTGGAGCAAAGCCTGGGCTGTGCTTCCTGCTGGGTGGGCTGCAGAGTTGAAACGAGTATCACTCATCTCATTACGAGTTCTACAGAAAAATGGCACCAGAAAAATCATTCTCAGTAGCCAGAAGTTCAACAAGCCCTTCAAAGCTTGTTCCTTCCACCAGAGCAATCAAAACCATCCCTCCGACTTCTTCTCCCCACTGACATCCCACCATCGCCACTGTTCCCACCATCCCTGCCCACACATCTACAGAAACCTCTGCCCTCCAAAAGCAGGATGTTTGTCTCCCACGACCGCACAGAAAATCGGATTTTCAGCAGCTCACCCCACCAGCTGGGTGCACATGGTGCCCTTCAGGGTTAAGGGAATGCTATGGGATTCCTGGGAGCACTTGCCACATCCTCAGCCTGAATGATATCCTTGGGGCCGGGCTTTCTCCAGGAAGGACCACACACATGATCCTGATCCCTCCTGTGGGAACCAGCGCCAGGATCCCGATCCCTCTTGTCCAGACGCACCTCAAGTGACTAGTTCATTTTTCCCACCTTCCAGAAAAGGCTGGACTGCCCAGCAAGATCAGACACAGGCAGAGCTTAAACACTTCTTCCTCTGGGCTGGATTAAGCCAGAAACAACTTCAAAACGATTCAGCTGCCTTGGGAAGTCTCCTTAGGTTCGGATTAAGCAGAAACTTGTTCTGCAAGCTGCCAAATAAACACTCGGTGCTCTTTACAGTTACAATTAGACACTGCCCATGCCCTGCCTCTCTCAGCAGTCCCGGGGCACTGACTATGTAGGGCAAAAGCAGCATTTAGACAAGGCAGGCCCTGGAAATGCAATTTACCTTTTGCTTTCAGCCACAAGCAACCAGCAAATGAACCCAGGGACCAATTAAACGAAATGTAAGGAAGCAGATTTAGTCGTGGAGCCACAAGATCCAGGATGCAACGGAGGTGAAGTTTGTAAAAAACATCAACTTGGTTGATGTTGCTGGGAAAACAGGTTCGTTCTGCTCACACACACATCTCTGTTGGACTGGGGGAAGCTGAAACAGTTGAAGGAAGGTGGGAGCCATGTGCTGTGTCTGATTTCCACAGGGAGATGGCTGGGATAGCCAGGCCAGCTTCCTTCCACTGCTCATCAGCCAGAGCTGAACCACTGGGGACAGCCCGTGCTCAGTGACCCTGTTACCCTCACTGCACTCCCCCCCCCGCCATTCCTCCTTGGATTGCATCTGTTCTACACCTTTTCCATGTGAAATCACCTCTTAGCTTCTCTTTATGTGGTACTCTAAAGAGCAACAATAGTTCCCAGAGCATCCCTGGAATCACAGAATGGTTTGGGTGGGAAGGGATCTTAAATCTCAGCTGATTTTACCCCCTGCCATGGGCAGGGACACCTTCCACTATCCCAGGCTGCTCCAAGCCCCAGTGTCCAACCTGGCCTTGGACACTTGCAGGGATCCAGGGGCCTCCCCACCCTCCCAGGGAACAATTCCTTCCCAATATCCCATCTATCCCTGCCCTCTGGCACTGGGAAGCCACTCCCTGTGTCCTGTCCCTCTATCCCTTGTCCAAAGTCTCTCTCCATGTTTCCTGTAGCTCCTTGAGGCACTGGAAGGCCACAATGAGGTCCCCCCAAAGCTTCTCCTCTCCAGGCTGAACAATCCCAACTCTCCTGGAACACTGGCCCTTGTCAGACACTGGGAAAAACTTGGGCTCACCAAAAGTGAGATTTGTTCCACGAGACAGCTGCAAGTCTTCAACGTTTCCTTTTAAAACACGCCACAATCACAGCTGAACTCCTCAGTTTCAGCTTTTCCCTTCTCTGACCTGCACTGCCTTGTGCGCCTCTCTCATTGTTTCAGTCACAGTGCTCTGGCTGCAAGAGGTGGACAGCAAAACCCTCAGGAAGGTGAGAACAGCAAGAGGCTCATTTCCCCCCCGAAGTATATTAATTGAGAGCAGCTCATTTTGAGGCTGTTTGATGCCATTCCTTCACTTCAGGGGTTTCACAGTGACAAACCTCTCGGCAGCCCCAAGCATTTGCAATTCTGGGTGCTCCCTCTGCTCACCCTTTCAGACCCCGCAGTGTTTCTTATCTCTCCTCGCCAGTAATGCACCACTCACCTCCCATAATTGCCTCGGTCTGTTGGGTTGATTTATCCAGCCTTCAAAACAATTCATTTATATTTGAAATTGGATTAGAAACAAACACCAATTCCGCTCCCCCGATATGAAAATAACCGATGTGTTACCATTATTTCATGATGCATTGAGAACAAGTGCCCTGTCTCTTTATACAATCAGTTTAATTCTCCTGCTTAATAAAAATTATTATTTGGCTGTTTCAGGGATCCATAATAATAAACACAAACCACAGATTTTAAATCTGAGGTTTACATGCCTGGAGAACAGGCTGGTGTTCCTTTAAGTTGCACTGAGAGCTGCCTTCCTTTTTAAAAGCAGATTTGTGCCAGAATTTATCCTGAAATCTTTGACATTTGCATGTCCTGAGCAACTGCAAATATTCCACTGGAGCACCAGACTTTTATTTAGGGATCTATAGGTGTTTATGGCCACAATTCCAGCAATGCTAAACCCTTCCTCTCCAAGAACATTTCCCAAAAAGCTCTGTCCTCAGGAGCTGAGCCCTGGGATCATTTAAGGCTCAGAATCAATGGCTGCACCCCACAGAGGGCCCGGCTTGTTACAGTACCAAGGAAATAGCCATGAATCATCCAGGCACTATCTGCAAACAGGGGCTCACATCAGGCTTCACAAAGGTTTTACAGCGCTCCACTGACTTCTGCAGCGATTTCTTATTTATGCTTGGGAGAACTCCATCAAGTTGGGCTCTCAGAGTGTGTAAAATGTTTATATTCACCATTTTCTCTGTCAGTGTTTGCAGGGACTGATTGCTCTACTCATCAGAGCATTAGGGACCAGCACTCGCCTGATTTCCTCAGCACCACCAACATCTCCTCAGCTGAGTGCCCTGGGTGAGTCAGGAGATGGGCAGAGCTTTTATCCTCACCTATCCTCAATTTCTGGTGCAGATCAGCAGCCAAACCCCTGGCTGAGGTGCAGGGCTCCCTCCTGGCTGGCACTGCCCAAGCACTGCTCCACCTCCTCACCTGCCCTGGTTTTCCTCACTCCAGTTCCATTCTCAGCTGCTTTTCCTCTAACTTAACCCATCTCCATGGCAGAGTATTCAAACATGCCAGGAAGGTTCACCTGTGCATCTCTTCCCCACCAGCTCCCAATCTTTGGTTTGGGTGGAAATCAGCACGGTTGTCACTTCTGGGGTACTGTGATACCAACCAGTGGGAGCTTCCTCAAACACAAAGGGAAAAATCCCTTGGAAGTGATGCTGCTGCAAAGGCAAAGTGTTTTGGGTCTGCTTCTCTGTGGTTGGGAAAGAAAGGTTCCTAGGCTGCTATTGACTTTTATATAATCACAGAAGGGTTTAGGTTCAAAGGAACCTTAAAGTCCATCTCATCCCACCCCCTGCCATGGGCAGGGACACCTTCCACTATCCCAGGTGGCTCCAAGCCCCATCCAACCTGGCCTTGGACACTTTCCAGGGATCCAGGGGCAGCCACAGCTTGTCTGGGCACCCTGTGCCAGGGCCTCCCCACCCTCCCACGGAACAATTCCTTCCCAATATATCCCATCTATCCCTGCCCTCTGCCAGTGGAAAGCCATTCCCTGTGTCCTGGCACTCCAGGCCCTTGTCCACAGCCTCTCTTCTCTGTTTCCTGTAGCCCCTTTAGGCCCTGCAAGGCCCCAATCAGGTCACCCCAGAGCTTCTCCTCTCCAGGCTGAACAATCCCAGCAGAGCTGCTCCATCCCTCTGATCATCCTGGTGCCTCCCCTGGGCTCGCTCCAGGTCCTCCCTGTGCTGGCACCAGGTGATTTCTCTGCAAGAACTCTTTGTGTTGCAGCTTTATCTCCTCTGCTTTCCCTGAGCAGCCTGGCCCAGGCAACAGGGCCCTTTCCCCCTTCCTGAGTTCCTGCAATCCCAACACACAAAGCCCAGTGTCCAAACCCATCTCCGGAGCACCTGGCACGCTGTGCCAGGGCCTCGTGGCAGACCGGGAAGGATCGATCTCGGTACGAGGCACAAACCCTGCACTGTTCGGCAGGAAGGCGACGCATTCCAGATTCCTGCTCCCTGAACAGGAGCGCAGCCCGCTTCCAAACCACCCCTGCTCCTTTCCACACACGCACACAAGAATCGGTTTATTTTCGCTCTGCACCCGCTGTTTTCCTTCTTCTTTTTGCTTCTAAGCCAGGGCTATCAGCAAAGGCAGAGTTCGCAGCTGATGTTTTGGGCATGACGCGGCTCCTGTGCCACCTCCCCAGCGGGCGCTCGCCTGCTCTGCTCCCTTACATGGCCTGCAGCTGGGGCAGGCACGGCATTCCCCGCATTCTTCCCTTTTTCCCTGCTTTTTAGCCCCGTTTCTCCCGGGAGGAAGGGAACGCGAACGCAAGGAGTAAGGCCGCCCTCTGCTGCCCTGCTCGAGCTGCAGCCTCACACCAAACCCTTGGGCGAGCGACGCCACCACAAAAAAAAAAACAAAAAAAACAACAAAACAGAAAAACCACCGAACAAAAAACACCCCAATACAATCAAAGGGCGATATAAAATCAAAATAGACATCGCATTAAAACAATGAGCAATACTATTGCTCAAGCTCAGCAATGAGCTCATACATGAATTTACTCTGTTTCTCTGCAAGGGGCTACCACAACTTTTTAATCACAAGTTTTTCTCGGGTTACCCACTACGACTCCCGAAAACGTGAACACGTGGCATCTTAAGGTGCTTATTTATCTAAAAATGGGTATTTATAAACCCACAGCACAGTCTGCAGGTCCCTTACAGCAATCAAACTCACAGCCTGCTTCTGCTTAATACTCATTTTGCCCAATAAACAAATTATTTCAGAGCTGTGACAACTGCCTGCAGACACCACATTTTGAGTAGGTTTTCTTTAGCATTCCTAGGGTATGGTAAATAATACCAGACTTAAATAATACCATCTCTTTGTTCCCCCTTAAAGAGATGCAAAAGATTGATCTGATGCAAGTTGGAATCAATGATTTGATGCAATAATGGACATTAAAGCATTGATTTGCACCGGCTCCTGGCTCAACTCCCAACTACTCTGAGTGTGGACACAAAATTCAGGACACACAGACCCAAACATCTCTGTTTTTTAGTATTAATGACCAATCTGAAAAATTAAAAGGGTTTTATTTCCTCTAAACATGCCACGTTTTGTCTCATTTCTTTGGATTTTAAATTATTCCATTTTCAGGAGTCTGGCTCTTTTTACTCTCCATTTATATTCCCTTGTAAACTCCCAGAAAAATCAATTAAATTGAAATAGGTCACACTAATATCACAAATATATCACTGCAATTGCAGTTAATCCATCACCTCCCCAAAAACCCACAACAAACCCTGACTTCCCAAACTGCGCAGATCTACAGATAAAATCAAGCTTTGCAAGCAAACTCCGATTTTAAAAACCATGAATGCAGTTTCCAGGCAGAATCAGTATTGATTGTGCAGCTGAACAGCAAATGCTGAGAGTGGAGGGCTAAACTATGAGAGAAGAATTGATCTGGGAGCCCCACTAGGATGGGGAATTTAAGTAAATATGCTTTTTACCCCTCGAGCTTCTCTACATTTTTGTAGGGGATGCTCACACAGGGCATAAATAAAGTTTTTAAAAGGCAAATCAAACCCAAGCAGATTAAGTGACTCAAGAAAATAAATCAAGCCACAGGTGAAACCTCCCAGTATCCCATTCTTTAGTAGCATAAAATCCCTACCAGGAGGTGAAATTGGAGGCAGGAACTCCTAATCCAAAATCCAGCCCATGGATGAGCCACGTTCCACCATCCCCACTTTTCCAAAACGAGGGGAAACGATGGATTTTACCACCCTCACTTCTCCTATTTAAAGGTTTCACCAAAACCCTCACAGCTGGAGCAGGTTTGGAGCTCTTTGGAGGAGAATTCACCTCACCTGGGTAATTCCTTGACGAGCAGCAAAGCTCAGAGCAGATCCTTTCCGTGTCAGATTGGGAAAAATCTCGGCCATTCCTTAAACTTCTCTCTCATTAACCCGTTCCAACAGGGCTCTTTCAGTTCTTCACAGTGCAAAGCAATGCTTATTATCAGCACAAGAGCAGGGGGGAAATGGGAATATTCTCCACTTGTAACTGCTAAATTCTGTTTTTCTTTTCACCAGAAAAGCCTTTTAACATGAACTAGGGTTTTGCTGGCCACTGAATGGCAAGTGATGTGTTTGCAAAATTAGGCTTTCAATTAGTACAGCATTATTAGGACTCATTTCGTGATGCTAATGGGTTTTAAATATATAATTTTTTTCCTTTAATTTTTCGTCCTCTTCAGCAACACACAGGAAATAAAAAGCAGAGACTGGCACATCACACTACTAAATCTGCAGAAACATCTTCGAGTTCTTGCAGAGAGCAGTGATTAAAGCTGTAAAAAATGTACCTGTTTCCCCCCTGAAGGAAAGGAGGGCTGTTGGAACATAAATCCACCTGAATTAGAGCACAGCTCGTCTGCTGATCATTCAAACCACACAGTTTAACCCATCTTTTGTAACTGCAGCTGTAGTTTGTTTCATTTTTATCTCATTTCTGTTCCTAAAAAATCGCAGCAGCCCGAAGGATGAACTTAATTGCACCTCCAGCGAGCTGCAAGGGTTAATTAACATAATTACTCATTCGTAGCCTGGTCAGCTCGCTGCATTCATCTGCTGCACGCCCAGCCTGAATAATTCAGCAGGTATTAATTATTTATGGCCTGGAGCTCTTCTGAAGGAGTAGTTGGCAGTCAGTGCCAGCGACTGGACCTGGCAGGTAGAGCCAAGCCCTGCCCCACCAGGCCCAGCTCCGCTTTATCCCAGGGATCACAGCAGGGAAAATGGGAAGGGGTTGCATTTAGCCACCAAAAATATCGTGTTTGAAATCTCCCCACATCCAGCACTTGATTTACAGGGGATGCCAGTGACATCAAAGGAATCTGGGGGGAAAAAAATCCCCTTTTCTTTCTGGTTCCTTGATGGAATGTGTTGGAAAGGAGAACAGTGCAAGGCACAGAAATTCCTGCCCTATAATCTCTGCCATGATTTGCTCTCCTGGCAAGCAGAGTGCTGGGTTTAGGTAGGGAAGGACCCTACAGCCATAAAATGGGCATCAGGACCTCCAAAAAACAGGGATGTTACCTGTGCCCACCCCACCTGCAGGCTGCCAGAAAAGCCAGGCTGGATCCCTCCTCCTGCTGGGAAGAGCCTCTCCACCTCCATCCTCTGCTTTGGTGGGGCCTCAGTGAAGAAACGGCCCCACACAAACCCAGAGGGTGAAGTTTGCCCAGTGAGTAGAAAACCACGAACTCAAAGGACAAGAGACAGCCAGAGGCCAAGAAGGAGCTGTAACTCCTGGTGGCTGAGGCTGAACTGCTTTTTCAGAGTGCTAAAATCCCCCCTGTGGCAAAGGATGCAGCTGGAGATGGTGCTGAAGAAGGTAAACAAATACCTGGGAGCTGGTATTTGTCAAGGGCAGAAGAGGCTTACGGGAAAAAAAAAATAGAATAAAAATCTTATTTTACATTATGTCGACGCTATAATGTTGATTAAATGCTCAGCATTAAGCGGCATTTTTGGAGGAACAGCAAAAGGCTTTACAAGAACTGGAAGATGGGTAAATCCATATGAAAAACGAGGCACCTATTTTGAACAAGGACAAATATCCAGGTGCACGGAATCCCTGGGACACGGGTGGCTCACCCACATCTCCACCTGCAGCTCCAGGTCAGCAGTGCCACCTCCAGTGCCCATCACCACCCCAGCTGAGCAGATTTATGCTCTAAAGCCCCCAAACCACCCAGCTTTTTCCTGCCCAAGTGTGTTTACCCCCAAATCTTCCCCCTTCGGGGTCTCCGCTGGCGGCACAGCCACCCCACGTCCCCTCCGGTCCCAAAGAGCTGTGCCAAGATATTTTCCACGGCTAAGCCCTGCGTGCCAGCACACAGGAGAGGCTTCTCCCCACCTTCCCGCTGGGTTTGGGGGTTTGGCAGCTTCCCCCCAGGAATCCTTCCCCGGGATTTCTCCAATAAAAATCCCGGAGTGGGAACAGCGCGGCCTTTCATCCTCCCCGGGTGTCGCCGGGCCAGGGCGACCTCCGGCTCCATGTGCAGCTCCTGGAGGGTGCTGTGGTTACCCACAGGGCACCGCCGCCGTGTACAACCCTTATTCAAACCTTCTGGATAAAGATCTCTGCTCTGTGAGGCCTTTTGGGAGGGCAGAGGGTGGGGAGGCAGAGCTGAAAGCGTTTTTTCATTCCCAGGAAAGCCGGGGGGCTGTGCAGCCCTGCAGCTTT
This sequence comes from Cnemophilus loriae, assembly GCA_013397755.1. Classification (NCBI taxonomy): domain Eukaryota; kingdom Metazoa; phylum Chordata; class Aves; order Passeriformes; family Corvidae; genus Cnemophilus; species Cnemophilus loriae. The sequence continues at coordinate 573,284 of VZTF01009060.1, read as the reverse complement.
TCCCTCCCTCTATTCCCTGGCAACTGAGGCATCAGTTTTTGGGAGCTTTTTTTAACCACTTCCCAGCACTAAGCTGAGGGTTGTCCCCTGCATTTTGTCAGGGTTTTATCCCCAAGACGTGGCTCTGTCGCCGCCTTAAGCATCAAACATTTCCAGCCACGTGGAAGATAAAGCTGGAATAATCCAAGTGTTAAAGCTGCACAATTCTCTCAGATCTCCTTTCCCTCCCAGAAGCCACGGCCAGGAGGGAGGTGGCATAAAATCCATCTGTCAGCTCAGCCTTACACTGGGTTTACATTAATGCTCTGACCAGATCCAGTCTAGCCCTGCTTCTCCTATATGGTACCAAACCTTTTATTTTCTTGCACCACCAACTACTTTGCCAAGCTCTTTTGATCTGAAAAATTAGGGAGAGGTTGGCTATGCAAAAAAAAAACAAACAGGAGAAATAACCCAGGTCTGACAGTTCTTTTACCATCAGGCCGGGGTTTTTAGGGCTTGGTGGTTCATGCTCCACAGAGAATCCTAAAGGTCGGAAAACCCCTCTGAGACTGAGTCCAACCATTCCCCAAGCACTGCCAAGGCTGCCTCTAACCCATGTCCCCAACTGCCACATCCACAGCTTTGGAACACTCCCAGGGCTGTGACTCCACCACTTCCCTGGGCAGCCCCTTCCAAGGCCTGACCACCCTTTTGGTGAAGGAATTTCCCTGATATCCCATCTAAACCTCCTCTGGAGCAACTTGAGGCCATTTCCTCATCCTGTCCCTGTTCCCTGGGGGCAGAGCCCGACTCCACCAGCTGCCCCCTCCTGTCAGAGAATTGTGCAGAGCAATAAAATTCCACACAGGGCTTGATCTTACTGGGGAGATGCCAAAGCTCCAAGTCCCAAACAAACCTGCGCCATTCCTCATTTCCAGCCTGATTTTTCCTCCAGTGCTCCTGAATGAGAAGCCCACTTAAAAAGACAAATCTGTGTTTAACCTCCTGGACGCTTTTATTGGTTGGAGATCAGTAAATTCTCATTTCTTTGAGCGTCCAGGCCTGCTTTATCACCCTGATAAACACAGTCACTAGCCTGGCTGGGGGTAGCGTACGAGTAATGGCTAGGGATTTGTACGAGTGGAAACCGGATTTGGGAAGGCAAAAGTGAGCGACCACCTCGAGGTTTTAAAGATCAGCCAGTAATGGGATGACATTTCCCTTCTGCAGGAACATTTGTCTGTGATGAAAGCAATGCCTGAGCACATCAGATCGGGCTGTAATTATCCCATTATCTTTGTGCTGGAAGGCTAAAGAAGGCTAAACTGAGATAATGTCAGTGGAAAATGCTTCCCCCACACTGGGAAATCATTCCCTCCGTAGTTTCATTAGGGGAGTGTCAGGCTCAAGCAGCTTTTGCTGTGAGCAGGAGCTGCCTGAGACAGCACCTCAGCTTTTCCCTCAAATCCTGCTCCTTAAATCTGCCCCTTAGGATGTGGACTGAGGAGAGAAGCGCTTGGGATGGGACCAGTGTAGAGAAAAGGGCAGAAGAAACCTCACCAGAACATCCTCATGTCCTCAGCAAGAGACCCGTGGCAATCCTGGTGTTCTCCAGGCCAAGGACCACCCCTGCTCCCAGGGCCAGGCACCTCAGACTACAAGGAAAGGTGTTAAAATAAAATAAAATAAAATAAAATAAAATAAAATAAAATAAAATAAAATAAAATAAAATAAAATAAAATAAAATAAAATAAAATAAAATAAAATAAAATAAAATAATGAGAGAGGAGGAATTTTGTGTAATTAAATGGAAGAGTTAGCACAGCTTGGCCAAGGCAGCTGGAAAGAAAAACCCTCAGCCCATCAACATCACACTAAAATTGCGCAAATCCCACTTAATTCCCATTAACTGAAGGGGGCAGGAAGAGTCACATGATGGAGCAGTAAACTCATGGTCACAGCTGCCTTAGGAAGGAAAATATTGGGCAAGTCCATGGATAAAAAATGATCTTATGGGTCAGCACCTTAATAGATAAAACATAGAGCAGGACATGAGTTGTGGACAGCCAAAATACCGGAAAACAGAGCGGATCAGGTCTTTACACACTGGGTTTTTAAATTGGCAATAAAAGGTGGTCAGACAGTCACTGAGCTTGCTCTGCTCTTGATCTTTGGTGAGATCTGAAATACAAAAAAAATACATTTTGGAGAGCCAGAGGAAAGCAAACACTCCACCAGGATTTTAGCAGGTAAATGAAATCCCACAGGTAATTGTGTCAGCCTGACATCAAATCCTGCACATCCTTTGGGATGTGCGAGTCTCCATTTAATTGCTGGAAAAATTAAGGCGAGACAACAAATGCCAGTGCACAGGGCCCTATGGAAAAGAGATGCCGTGGAATGAGCTTAAGAAGTTTTATTAAAGCACCTGCAAATTGGGCTGAAAAAAGCATTTGCAGCCATGTAATGCAATTAAAAGGCTGCTGTGAAGTGGCTGAGTCACAAACTCGAGCTCGCTGGGAGCATCTCCAGCTCCGGGGGTTTTTATCCTGGCACAGAGGGGGTTAAAAGCGAAGGGAAAAGGGCTCGGGAGAAGCGTGAGAAGGACAGCAAACAGCCAGGGCAGGATGAACAGCTGGGCCGGGAAGCTGAGACAGACTCAGGCTGGAAATGTGGAACCAATATTTAAGGCTGAGCAATTAGGGCAATTAATCTTCCCCGCAGCTCGCAGTCACCGGCAGGGCTTTGAGCCGGGATGGGAAGGGGGCGATTTTATTAATGACGGAAATGCACCGGTGAAAACAAAACCTGCACGGAGGCCAAGGGCTCATCTGCAAATGGGGCTGGAGGAGCAAAGCTGGCCCTGCTGACCTCCTGAGATTCCCACTTATGGAGCTGAAGCACTTCCCATTCCTTCTCTGCCTCCCAGCATCTCCCAGCCCTGCCAGAAGGGCTCCAAACTGGCCACAAATGGCATTTTAAATCTCCTTCCCCAAGTCAGGGTTACACTCTGGATTTACAGGCGCTGCCAGCCCAACTTCCTGCAGGCTGGAGCAGGAAACCTCGGATTTATCAGCTCCGTGTTCTCCCTCACAATGTGAACACCATGAGCACAACGCCCACGCAAGGAGCTGCTGCTTCCAGTTCCCAGGGAATCGCAGGCTCGGAGCAGGGTCAGGAAAGGAGTCACTGTGGGGGAAACCAGCTCCAGTTTTTCATGTGCAGATTTTTTCATGTGCTGCCTGGGCAGGAGCCCTCGCAGAAACGCTGTCTGGGGAGAATCATGACATCATTCCATGAGAAGTTCCCCCCTCCCCGTGTTTTCCATTTGATTTAAAGCTTTTTAAAGAGAGTTGGTTTTTAGCTACTGAATATCTGGCAACAAATCGAAGGAGAAGGAGAAGGAGAAGGAGAAGGAGAAGGAGAAGGAGAAGGAGAAGGAGAAGGAGAAGGAGAAGGAGAAGGAGAAGGAGAAGGAGAAGGAGAAGGAGAAGGAGAAGGAGAAGGAGAAGGAGAAGGAGAAGGAGAAGGAGAAGGAGAAGGAGAAGGAGAAGGAGAAGGAGAAGGAGAAGGAGAAGGAGAAGGAGAAGGAGAAGGAGAAGGAGAAGGAGAAGGAGAAGGAGAAGGAGAAGGAGAAGGAGGCTCCCCAAAATAGAAATCGACCAGCCCAACATAAAAGATGGGAATCAGCTGTACCTGCTTTTAATCTCAGAGTGGAAACTACAATTTAGGAGTCAACCCAGCCAAAAAGGTGCAAGAGACAATGAGCGGCAGCAGCAGGAACTGGAGGTGTGAGACACAACTGTCCCAAAATCAAATGGTCTCTGCAACTGATGCTTTAGGATGGATTTGGCAGCACAGACTCAGGAAAGATTAATTAGACCCCAAAATTTCCCTAAAACCGACCTTCAGTTGACTCATGACACCATTTCCACTTCCTTTTTCGCTTTTCTGCCTCCAAACATAAGGATTTATGGAGCAAAAAATTTAATATTCATAATACCCACACCAGCCCAACCTATATTTTTTCCAGGATCTTCCCATAGAAGAACAAGTTTCTGGCTGAAGTTGCCACGAGCGTTCTCCTATCAAAAGATAAAACACTTTGAAATTCTTATTTTTTTAAGTCATTATTTTAATGTCATGAAAGGGAGGGAAAAATTCCAATTCGGCTTCAACTCTCTCTGCCCCAGCAGTGCTGAGAAGTGTGGGGAAGAAGATTTAAAATGTCAGGGTTTCTGCAGGGGAGACCAATTGCTCCGGTCTGTGCTTCCCAAAAGGCAATCCAGCCTTTTCCCTGGATGGGACGTGTGAGAATAAACCTGCAGATCAAAGTGAGAAACGTGCTCCTGGCAGGGAGAGCCCGGCCTTGCACTATGGGATGAAAGGGAATGCAGAGATTTCACCCTTTACTTGACACAGATTTCATAAAGTAGCATGAAAATCAATGGGGGGAGAAAGAAAAAAAAACCACAACCTTTTATGCTGCTTTCATTTTAGTATTTTATTTTTTTAAATATTGAACAGTCCTTTTCTGAACTACACAGAAGACAGAAATAAAGTAGCCGAGGGGGTGGCTGCTGTTTGTTGGTAAAATACACTCTCGGTGTCATTCCGTGAAAATTTTCCCTCTAATAAGGGCTGATTTGGGGATTTTTTTCCTGCCTCCATGCAGGCTGAAATGGCATCAGAAATGCCCACAAGGCTTTGTGAAAAGGGTAAACGTCAAACGCAGAAAAAGCAGAATCCCAGACTGGTTTGGGTGGGCTGGCAGATGGGAAGCAAAACCACCTTGGAGATCCAGCCCTGGTACTGCCAATTTTTCCTAGAATAAAGCAACTTCCCGGTGTTTTTCCCACCTTCCCAGAGAGCTCCTTCCCAGCTTTCCTCCATTCTGCCTTTCCAAACTCCTTCGAACCTTCAGAACCTTTCTGTATTTCCACAAGCATGGATTTATTTTCTTTTGAATGTCAAAAAAACCATGAGCTGGAACAAGAGGGGACACTGGATGTATTTATTCCTTCCAGCTTCCTGATTTTTTTTTTTTAAAGATACATTTTTAGCAAGTGTAGCAACTCCCCAAGTGTCTCTCCCTGCATTTTTCCCTGCTCCACAGTCACCTCTGAGATTCCTTAAAAACAGCCCAGCTGGAAGCCACCCTTGGGATGCATTTTTAAGGGACTGCTTCCTGCTATTCTCACTAAATCCAGGCTTTAAAAGTTAAATTTTGGCTTAGTAATTGCAAACACCAAAATTCTGTGTTGAGTGAGCCACTCAGAGGATTTGAGTGTAGTTCTTTGGAATTACAATTTGGAATTTGGAATTCTCAAGGAATTATTCCCCGTTATCCTTCCCACTTCCACACACCACAGGAAAAGTAATACAGAGCACAGCTCCTCAGAATTTGAAGCATTAAAGAGTTAAAAAAAGTTAAATATTGGCAATACAGTGCAGATACATAAATAGAAAGTAGAATTATGAGATTCAGGATCTGATCCCTTACTACAAACAGCTCGACAGAATTTTTTTTTCTCTTAAAGCAGAATTTTTATACTAAGTGGTCACTTAAAATCCTGGCGGTGATTTTGACCTGGGAGGATTTTATAGAAACTCCCACAAAAGAGTAAAATGCAAATGAAAACAACTCAAAATTCCCATCCTGCTGTGCTTGCTGCAATCAATCAGTCAATCAATCAACCAACCACAGCCTCCTTCAGTGCAAACTTTGTGCCAGAAACCCATATATTAAGATATTTCTCCTGAATCTCTTCCCACCTGCACGGTTTCCTTCTGGGTATTTTATATTAAATAATTCTTTGTTTTCTCCCCCTGTGGCTGCTGTTTGAGTTTTCCATCACCCCACCGGCCTGTCATTAATTTACTGCCATGAGGTGGAGGTTTTCACCCCATTTTACACCTTAAAACGTCTCAAAAGCAGGAATCACCAAGAAAATCTCTGCCAAATCTATTTACACTCCTTTGAGTCAAACAGAAGAGATTTGATCCTGCTACTGGAGAGCTTTTCCCCCTCTTTTGTAGCAATTTGCACAATGCTCAGGCTCAGCCCCTAACATGAATTTAACCCAAAAATTGAATTTTAAATTTAAAATTCTCTCAATCATTTATCCTTGTGGATGCCCAGGATCATCCCAGCTCCTGCCACCACCCGTGGGCCTGAGCTCAGCCTCCCTCCCTCCTTTTTTAGCATCTTTCTTCCTCGTTTGTGACTACAGGGTTTTATTACTAACGGAACAAAAATGCTCCGAGAACACCCATGAGCAAGACACAGAAAAAAATCTGTTTTAAAAAAAAGCAATCCTCAGTTTTTCCACTCAGGAGGTCACGGCAGAGGGGAAAGCTCCTCAGGAAGCCCCTTGCCAAGCTCTGGCAGAGATTTTCCAGGGCCTGCAGCAACTCCACAACCGAGTGGATATCTTGGGAAGGCTTTTTCCTGAAGTTTCTCATTAGGAAAGAGGCACTCAGAGTTTTATTTTAGTCCTTTCTATCCCATTTTACTCTGGTAAGACTCACCCCTCGGGAGGATTTTCACTGGAGAATTACCTTTTCCATGGGACAAAATTCTGACAAAAACGACGGAGCAATTCTGACTAAAGTGACACCAAAATTCTGACGAAAAGGATACAAAAATTCTGTCAAAAATGATTTTAAAAATCTGACAAAAATTATAAAAGAGGCCAAACGAAGAGGGAGTGAGGCCAAGCAGTTTTACACCCCCACATCCACGTGCCACTTTTAAAAACGCAGCAGCAAGAGGGACACAGGACCCTTTTTCTCCTCCAAACCAAGGGATGTCCACAAGCTGCTGAAGAAAAACAACACAGTCCCAACTCCCAACTTTCTGTGTTTTTATAAATCCACTCACACCAAAGATCCAGGAGGGAAAAGCAGTTTCTGGTGGCCTCGCCTGGGAGCACAGCTGAGGTTTAGAGCCCATGTGTAACCAAGTTTTCAGGGATTGGGAAGCAGAGCTCCGGGCAGATGGAAGGTGGGAGACACCGAGATCTGGCAGCTGCCCTGAAATCTCTGAGCCTGTGGTTTGGTGCCCCAAGGGAGGCTCCAAAAACCTCCCGACTTGAGGCGTTTAAAAATAGGCCAAAGGAAGAATTTGGGATGACGCCGCTGGGACGGAGCCTGCGTCAGCCAGGGATGGGCACTGCCTCGTTCCCTGCCCAGCCCGGCCTTTCCCCTCCTGCTGAGGGCAGCCTTGGCATGTGTGTGCCCTTCCTCGGGGCACAGCTGACAAACACACAGCAAAGCCAAAGATTCCAAGTTTTCATCCCAAAACGCCCAGGAAAATGATAATCCTGCCATCTTGCCCTTCCTTTCTTCACCAGGACCAGGGATCGCGTTGAATAATCGAATTTTTTTTTCAATTTCACATGTTTATATATAAATTAATCCAATTTTTTTTTTAAATTTCAGATCTTTATCCATAAATTGATACCTGTTTTGCACTATTTCTGCAGGAGGTGGAAGGGCAAGCTGAGTTTAGGTGCTTTTGCTGTGCTGCCCTGGTGGTGATGCCGCTGTTCCCATGAGGAAGTACCGAAGGGATACGGTGGAAAAGGTGGATTGGGTGACCAGGGCTGCTGGTGACGGACAGACAGACAGACAGACGCCAGGCTGTACCCAGTGGAAAGGCACCATTTGATGCCCTTTGGGAGCCAAATTTTGCCCCGTCCTGGCTCGATTTTCAGGTCTCCTGTAAACCAAAGGGAAGCGATGCCCAGGGAAGGGGGGAGCAGTGAGTTCAGCCCATTAAAAATTAAAAGACAGGAAATGATTTCCATTGATTAACCATAACCATTTGCTTCTCTCCCTTTCTAAAACCCTTCTGTGCTTATTTGTCTGACCTTGGACTTCTCGAGGGGCTGATGTCACACCTCTCCCTACAGTGACAACCCCCCTGCCCCCCCCATCTTCACTCAATACCCTCCACTGCTTCATGCCACAAGTTGCTCCATCCAAATGAGCAGAGAGGACCAAGCAAAGAGTCCATCTCCCATTTCCATCACTCTCTTTGGAATTATCTTCCAGCTCTCCCCAAAGTTAAACGACCCTGTCAAACTTCCCTCTGTTATTTCCCTCCCTCGGAGCAGCCACGCGCACCCAACACAACAAGCAACGAGAGCAGCGTGAATTCCTCCTCTGCCAATATAATTCCAGCTAATCAAAATCCTTCTGATCTTTGGTGGGGATCACCCAGGGATGAAGCATCCAAGGAATTTGCTGTTGCAGCGCATCAGGAGCGGCTGGGACCGGACTGGGGATGGGTAAATGAGGAAGAGAGGCGTTTTTAGAGTCGTAATTAATGGCAAAATCACTGCTATATTTCCTCTGAGCTTTGCAAAGCCACGCTGACCCTTACAGAGAGAAACAGCAGACTCAGATCCAGCAAAAGCTCCCTGTTTGAACTTCTTCAGACATAGCTGCTGAGTGGTGTCAAGTATTGCACGAGGACAGTCCCAAACTGTCCTTCTTTAGCTTAAAGGCTGCAGTGTCACATGCTGGCGGCAGGTCACACACTGGTCTCCCACCAGTAAAAAAATGAGGCAAAAGCTCCTTTTCCAGGCTGCCCAGGCCCCGAGGGAGGGTGGTTCCAGGTAGAGGGGAAGCAGCTGGGTTGTTTTTCACGGGCAGGCTGAGCGCAGGATCGATATCGCTTTAGTGGCTGGCAGCTGATGAGATCATGGCTAAATTAACGCAGGCAGGCAGCTCAGTTCCCAGAAAGGGGCTGAGGGAGGAAGGACGCGGCTCCAGGGAGGGGGAAAGTCTCTCTTGCCATGCTCAGGGGCTTGGAGGCCATCAACAGAGCAGCTCCAGGGGTGGTGGAGATGTGAGACAAAAGTGTTATAGGGGGGAAAAGTGATGGAGAATTACAGGGCTGTGCAGGACATCTCTGCTTTAGCCTGGGGCAGCCCCAGTCCAGCTTTGAAGGTGATTTTGCCTTGAGTTTTGGACTGGAGACCTCCCAGGCTGCCCAGTTTTTATCCTGGGCATGGCTGGTCCTGGCCTGAGCAATACCCAAACCTCAGAGATGGACTGATCCTGCCACAGCCATCACCAAACACCAGCTCGTCCCAAGTTTTGCTGCATAAAGTCAAGAGGACCCGCTCCAATCCTCCATCCCCGGTACCACAGAGACCACCCAAAGCCTTTAATCCTGAGTTTAAACACCTTGGGTGAACGCACGCCCTCAGCAAAGCATCCCCCAACACTTCACGGAAGGTGGAAGCAGGAGAAACAAGGATTCATGTCTGATTTTATCTGGAAAACCACAGGCAGGAGGACTGGTCCAGGGCAGCGAGGCTGAAACCACAATACACCCCAATACCTCGCCTTAAATGTTAGACCCCACTGCCATCTTGTGGCAAATGCTTCCTGAAATAAAGTTAAAAAGGGGGAGAAATCCATTAAAAAGTTGCAGAGAAAGTTAGGGAGCCGAGAAGGATGGGTAAATTACCGGGAACAGGGTGGGGAAACTCATCTGTCTCAAACGATGCTGAGGCTGAGCCTACAGCGCTGTGTCAGACTCAGACTGGCACGGAAAAACCCAGGGATGGCACAGTCCACGCTGGATTTGGGGAGTTGAGGATATAACCACACACAAAAAGTGGAACTGCCTGCAGGGCCAGGGCTTCAGCAAAGATTCAGTCGCTACTCCAAAACCATTCCGGAGTTCCCGAAGTCGTTTTGCGCCCCCCTGGTTCGAAGGAGGCTTCTCGTCCCAAATAAACAGGATTTAGCTGGAATTAGACATTGCACCTCGGAATGAAGGCAGGCAGCCGCTGGAATTTCCCCGGAGGATGATTTGGAGGCAGGATTAGGGCTCAGGTCGATCCCTCCCAGGGCACAAAGCACCTCTGGGTGCTGGGGAGGCACCGATGAGCACCCCTGGGTGCAGGGACAGGCAGGGCTGATCCAGCTCTTAGTCCTGGCTTTGCCACACCTCAGCGTTTACTTTTTGCATCATTGATCATCTGCAGTGCCTTTGCTTAGCAACTGGGGATCACTTTAGCAAAGTGCCTGGATTGCTGCATCATCCACGGATGGCTCCCACCCCGCCAGGAAAAACAGGGACAAACTGGTTTTCCTCCTTTGTGTTGCCATAAGAGACTGGCAGGTGCTGGATCAGACAGCCCCAAGGCCTTGTGTGATCCGAAACGCTCACTGGCTGTGGGTAAAAGTGAATCAAAACTCACTGACCATAAATAAATTAAGGAATCATTTACAAGAAGTGTGGCTCCTCTCTCAACTCGCATCTCTGCTGGCAGCAAGAGAACATGGAACAACAGGGAGGAATTATTTGGAAAACAGGCACAGAAAGTGGCTATTTTGAAAGGAAATCTAATTTACAGATTGGATATAGATACATGGATAGCTCTGTACACCTGGCCAGCTACACAGCAATGCTTTCTGCCATTAAAATTTATATTTTCATGTTATCAGAAGGAACAACAGCATAAAAATACACTTCCAGACCAAAGATAACACATCCTTCACCACCTTTCTGTTTACACATCCCCGTTCTTTGGACCTCTGCAAGTCTTTGCAACTCTGCCCTTGCTGCAAATGCCAGGGATGCATTACAAGAGGCACTACATGTTTAAAACAAACTCCATTCTCTGCTTTCAGCTGGGATTTATCCCTGTTTGAGTTCCTGTCATCCCGTAGTTTGCTGCCTTCAACTCCTTGAAAGTTTTACGTGTCGGTGTATATTACATGCAATAAATAAATCCAATTATATTGTCAGTAACTACATCTTTATCTTCAGAGGTGAGAAAGTGTTTGGAGGCTGATCCCAGGTAAAAAGGTTTCTGTTGGCATTTGATTGAAAACAGACAGGTCTGAACATCCCCTTGGGGGTTTTACGGTCTGGAAGTTGTCTGTGGGTTTTGGAAAATAGGTGTTCCCTGTCCTCAGCCTCCCAGGGAGCTGAGGACCTCTGGGATGGAGAGCTGGGATGCTGCTGCTGTCGCTGGAGCACAGGCAGGAGGCTGTCGGAGGTACATAAATAAATCAGCCGAGTGCTGTCAGCAGTTCTGAGATGCCAGAGCCAGAGAAAGCCCCGGGGACACTGAGGGGAGCTGGCACCAGCCAGAGCCATTCCTGCCTCCGGTCAGCATCGGGAGCGGGGAAAGCTCGTCATGCTCTTGGCACAGGCCTCTGCAGCACAGCCCTTCGCTCCCTGATCCCAGGACAGCACCCTGGAACCGGATCAAGGACCCAGACACTGCCCGTGAAAACATACCTTGATCAAACCCATGGCGGGGAGGAGTTTGGGGGGAAAACAGGGGGAAAAGGGAGGTTGTGGGTGCAGTGTGCTCAGCACACCATGGAGCCGCCCGCCGCTCTCCCAGCAACGAGCCAGGAGAAGAATTAAGCGGAATTAAAAGAAGAATTAAGAATTTAAACCCGAAAGCAATCCCAGACTGGCTTGGTTACCATTGTCATGGCTACCACAAGCGAGGCTGAGGCATGGGGGGATGCCAGGGGATGGGGTTCCAGCCTGGAACTGCCCGCAGGCCCCACCAGGAGTTTTTCCTGCCCGCTGAAACATCATCTGTGGATGATGGGAATGATGCAGGATGGGACAAACGACCTTCACAGCATCACACAGACACAGCTCTTCCTGGAGCTGGCCTGCCAGCCCAAACTGGGAACAGCACAGGAAAGCCTCAGGCCAGGACTAAAGCTCGCTGGAGCCATGAGCAGGTTTAACAATTTCTAAATAAGTGATTACACAGGGTGGGGGCACTGGGTCCCTGCTGTCACCACAGGTGCCAGGTCACTGTCACCTTCCCTGTGGAAAATGAGGCTCGGGGTGATCACTGCCTCCAAAAAAACCAACAGCAAAAGGAAAAGTTGGACGTGGGTTTCTCCTCCACCCACAACACCTGGCCTCTGCCTTGGGCAGGGGGTGCAGAGGGATGTGCAGCCCCAGGGAAGGACGAACGGACACGCTCAGCTCGCACTCACACACCTCCCTGGGCACAGCAGTTTGCTTCGTTAAACCACCCCAGGCAGGGGAAAGAATAATCAGTAATAAAAAAAGCCCAAAGCCAAGTGCTCCTCGTTTGAGCAAGTCTCGTTAACGAGGGGCAGGGGACAGGTGAGGAGGAAAGGGCTGGAGTTTGGTCTGGGCACGTCTGGGGAGTGGACTGAGGCGAGTGCTGTGGATTCACACCCACACACACCCACACACACCCACACACACACAGATCCCGTCGGGAATGGCTCTGCTGGAATAAATCGCTCTGCACAGAGGACCCGAGAGCGTGCCTCGCTCGGGAAGCACCAGCCGCAGCTTCTGCCCAAAGCAGGGTCACCCCTGTGGTCACACACAACTTCTGCATCGCACTCACCACTCTCGCAACTTCTCCATCACATCAACCTCCCCAGCAGGCAGCACAGCACCACGCTCCCCAGCTTTCCCACAGGAAAAACAGCAGGAGAACCACCGAGACCCCGGGCTGAGTGATGCAGACCCCGTGCTCCCCCCCCCCAAAAATCCCTCTGTGTGTGCCTGACACCGGCACAGGGAAATAGAATCATGGAATCATCAGTGTGGAAAAACCCCTCCAGGATCAGCGAGACCCACCGGGATAACAGGAGGCAAAGCATCGCTGCGAAGCCCGCGGGTAGAGCAGCGTTGGCTCATTTTTCGGGAGAATAGGGTCGGGGAAAGGGGGGCCGGGAGGAGAGGGAGCACCTGCCCCGGGAACGGGGCTGCCAGGGGTGCTGGCGGCCCTCGGGCAGTCACCAAACAACTTCCCGGCCCCGCCGCAAACTTTTCCCAGCGCCGGGGAGGCACCGCCGCCCCCCCGCGCTCCGGCCGAGCATCCCCCGGGAGCCGCAGCGGAGCCGCGGCGGGGAAGGGAAGAGCGAAGCGAGGGAGGGAGGGAAGGAGGGAGGTCCGGGCTGTCCGATCCCCCGCAGGGCTCCTTCCTGGCCGCTCGGAGCCGCTCCACGCCCCGGGCACGGTCCGTGCCGGGGATCCCAGGCGGGGGGGACGCGGTGTCGCGGCCGCCTCGCTCGGGAACGGAGTTCGCGGGAGAGGGGAAAAAGGGGTGCCGTCCCTACCTCTCGGCCTTGGTGAACTTGCGGAAAGCCTGGCGGAGGTCGTGGAAGGAGCGGTAGGTCTGCGGCTCGGCCGAGATGCCCTGCGCCCGGGTGGTGCGGGGCCCGATGTGCGGGCTGGGGGCCGGCAGCACGGACTGGCATTTGTGCAGCCGCCGCCGCAGCTCCTGGATCTCCTCGTCCTTCTCCCCCAGACGCCGCTCCAGCTCCTTGATCCGCTCCTCCTTCAGCAGCAGCAGCTTGGTGAAGTCCCCTTCCAGCTCGGTCATTTTGGGGGTGCCGGGCCGGTCCGGCTCTCATGGAGCGGCTCCCGGGCAGGGGCGGGGGCGGGGGTGCGGCTGCGCCCGCCCCAGCTCAGGGCAGCGGCCCCGGCATCGCCCCGCGCCCGCCGGCCAGCGCCGAGCCGGCCGAGGGGCGAGCAAAAACAGCCCCGAAAACAGCGGCAAACAAGGGAAAAGGCGGCGGGGAAAAAAGGACAAGAAAAAAGGAAAGAGCTCTTGTGCCACTCTGCGAGGCTGGGATCCTGGAAATAGCAACAATTACCATGTGATCGCAGGGTGACGCAGCTCCTTGTAACTGGAGCCGAAGACTTGGGATTCAAACAAGAACACTTCATAAATATTAAATTGCCTCCTGCTAATGAGCCACGTGGAGCCGCCCCCCGGCCCGCCCGGCCCGGCCCCCGGTAGCTCAGCATCCCGGCAGCTCAGCATCCCAGCCCGGCCCCCCTGGGAGCTCAGCATCCCATTCCTCCCACCCTGGGAGCTCAGCATCCCATTCCTCCCACCCTGGGAGCTCAGCATCCCATTCCTCCCGCCTCGGGAACTCAGCACCCCTGCTCTCCACTCCGGGAGCTCAGCATCCCATTCTTCTCGCCTCAAGAACTCAGCACCCCGGCTCTCCACTCCGGGAGATCAGCATCCCATTCTTCTCGCCTCGGGAAGCACCCCGGCTGTCCACCCTGGGAGCTCTGCATCCCATCCCACCCCCCAAGGAGCTCAGCATCCCACTTCTCTCCTCACCGCGTTCCAGGCTGCGTTACCCTCAGCACTCTCCTGTTGGTCCCTCCTGGGTACCCGCCTTGGCAGGGCACCTGGGCACCTTGCACGCCTCCCTCCATCCTTCCCTGCCCAGATTATCCCGTGTACCTCATGGCTGGGGCACCCCGGACCCCACCCAGCATCCTTCCGCACATCCCACCCCTCTCGGGTACCTGCATCCCTCCCCATCCAGGACTCCACACCCCTTCCCACCAGGTTTCCTTGCTCCCTGCCCTCTTCCAGGTGCCCTCCTGGCTGCCTCACCCTCCCTGTCCTCCAGGGCACCCCCAAGCACACGCCAGCCAAAACCCACCATCCTGTGGGACACGCAGCTTCGCAGACACCCCGTGTTCCCAACATGCACGGACAGCCTGCACGCCACGCCCTGAGGGAGCAGAGCCCGTCCCCAGGCACAGACATCGGGGCCCTGGTGGCACCTCTGAGGGAGGCAGCCGGAGTGCTTTGCCAGCACGTCCAGGGAGGGAGGAACTCATCCTTCCTGGACTTATTTGGAAGAGCCCATCATGCACATGAATTTTTAATGCCGGCTGGCAAAGGGCACCATCAGCTCCCCTATCACATTTCCCTCCCAAACCGCTCTTGTTTCCAAGGAGGGATTTCAGGAGCCCCTTGCTGCAGGCAAAAAGGGGGAGGGGGTTTTTCCCAGCCCCCACAGCCAGGCCTTGGGCATTCAGGGTGCCCAGGAACTGCTCAGGATCCACGTCCCAGCCCATGGAATCTTGTGCCACGCCTTTAGGGACAGACTCCCTGGTCTGCTAGGGCAGGGCAAGGAGAGGGCAAAGCATCTGAGCTGGAGGACAAGGCTGTACCGATGGAGTATTAAATTAAGGTGGAAAAATCTATTAGCAGCGTCTCTGTCTTTTAAGGAGGTGGAGGTGGTGGGGTGTTTTTGCACTCTACTGTCTGTGCCTCCAGCCTTTCACGTGTGGCTGGAAACGTCCGGGCTCGGAGCTGTCCCATCCTCAGACTGGAAGCACCCCTGCGGCCAAGGGGTCAGGCAGTCCGGGGGGCCGGGGGGGGGAGGGGGAACTAATTAACAGTTATTAATAATAATTGCATTGGGCTTTATTGGCAGGCAGAGAGCGCCACCTCGTGGGCGGCAGGACCGAGCAGCGCAGGGCCGAGGTTTCGGGAGAGCCCGGCCCTTCCCGGGAGCTCGGGAACGGAAAGGGGACGTTCGGACAGCCGTGGGAGCGCCCCCGCTCCGCTGTGCGGGATGCGGCGGGATCCCCGCAGGCTCCCATCAGGACAAAGTCCCCGGGCGCGGAACGCAGGGGCCGCCCCGTGCCCGGTCCTCGCCACTTCCAGCCGCTTTGGGCACGTGCGTTCCCACGGCGAAACCCCGGGCTGCGTCACAAAGGGGGCTCGGGGCCCATTGTGACACCGGGGCGCTGCGGTGCCACGGGGCCATTGTGACACAGCGACGCGTCCTGCGGGCACCGCGGCCCGTGTGGCACTGCGGGTCCCGGGGGTGTTTCAGGAGCATGCCGGGCTGTGCCCTCCAGCAGCGCAGAGCACCGCGCTCCGGAGGCTGCAGCTCCCCGGGATAGCTGCCAGAGGATGCCCATGGAGAAGGGGAAGCTCGGCCCTCAGCCGTCCAAGAGGAACCTGCTGAAGGATGGGGCTGGAGGGAGAGGCGGGGATGGGGCCGGCACCGGCCCGAGGCAGCCGCCTCCATCCCACACCTCCCGCGTCTCTTTCTCCTCTCGCCTCCAGGTGCAGCAGCCGCAGAGCCCGGCTCCGTCCGTCCGTGGGGACAGGCCTCCACGGCATTCCCGCCTCCAGCAGAGCGCCAAGAGCGCCGGGAGCCACCCCAGCTCGGCCAGGCTGGTGCGGGGACCGGGGCCCCGCTCCGGCGTGTCCAGTCCCGTCCCGGTGCCGCCGCCGGCCAACACCGCGGCCCGCGGGCTGTGCCGGCGCCTGAGGAGCTGCGTGGCTTGCTCGGGCAAGGCCACGCCGGAGAACCCCCCGACAGTGCCCTCCACCCCCCCCACCCCCGCCCCAACTGAGACAGAACCGCTCTTGGTCCACCAGCTCACCCAGACAGAGCCCCCGACACCAGAGCCCTCAGCTGCTGCTGAACGCGTGGATCGAGACACACAGACCGAGGCCCCGGCCCATGAGAGGCGGAATTCGCGTGTCCGGCTGTTCATGGATCGGGAGACGCAGTCGGATCCCCCGGTGCTGCCGCCCAGCAGAGCCGCAGCCGCCCCCGCAGGCCCGGAGCCCCCGGGCCGGCGGCAGCGGCTCTCCCTGTTCCGCAGGCTGCTCCGGGCGTGCCGCTGCGCCGGGGCACAGCCCGAGCAGCTCGGGGCCAGCTGCGGCCCCAAACGGGCACAGCATCCCCAGGGAGCGGCACAGGGACGCGCGGCAGGGATCGGGGTTTTGATGGTGCTCCCGGAATCCACCGAGGACATCGAGTGGCCCTTGTACTCCTGGCCGTGGCTCGTTGAGACCAGTCTGTGATTCGCCGCGGACCCCAAATAAAGGATTCCCGTCCTAATGGTACTGCTCTGGGGCTGGTCCATGGGGTCCATCCTGTAGGAATGGTTGGCTGGCTCCAAACAGCCAGCTGGGAAGTGCGTGGGGGAACGGGGCGAGCTCTTAGGTGGGACTGACACTGCTCCCCGCAACCCCCCGAGCCTTAGTCAGCCTCGGGCCACACCAGAGTGGTGGTGACCGACCTCCAGTAGGCACAACTGGAGAAGAACAGAACCAAAATCATCGGCAAGACAGAGAAAATTCCAGCCCAAAACGGGAATAACATCTCCCTTCAGCCGAAGGAGGGGAGAAGTCATCAAGGAAGGAAAAGACCTTATGGGGACCATTCCCCTCGGTATCAAACACAGCTGGCTCCTGAGGAGGGATCTCTGCCTGTCTCCTCTAAATCTGGCACCGTGGAACCTGTCCCAAGGACAGGAACTCAGCCTGGAAGGCAGTTCCTGGATTCCTCTTGTCGAAGTGCCTTGGATGAGTAGGAGAAAAGCATCAGGAGTGAGAAGGAATGTCTGGCAAAGCAGCTGGATGGAAAGAGCAAGACCCAGCGTGGAAAACACCTGGATAGGGCAGGTGTGGCCTCTGGTAGAGACAGGAAATGCAGGAACCACCCTGGATCCTCACCTGGGCCTTCTGGTGCCTCCCCTTGGCCTCGGGAGGAGGAAAACGAGGATCCCTCACACCTGGCTGGGAATAAAGCAGAGCAGCTTCAGCTGGCTCTGAGGAAGATGAAGGTGGGCAAATTCCTTGGGGAAGGGAAACCTGCATCCCACGTAGGTGTCGAGCACAGTTATTCATCCTGGCATGCTTTGCAGTTAAGGTTTTAATGAAGCTTTTAATTAAGTTAAATAAATAGTGATGGTTCAAGACCACCAGGTCTGGGAGTCACAGAATAGTTGGGAGTTGTAGCTGCTTCCTCCATGCTGGAGAGTTCATGGTAGAGTGGCAGCTCCCTAATTCCTGTTTTTAAGGCAAATGAAGATTTTGGAGGTGAGTTTTTTAACCTGTTTGGTAGGGAAGGAAGAAAAAGTCTCTTATCAATACAGTTCCTTATTTTCTATTTGTGTGTGTAATTATGGATTTGAGAACCCTTTGCTCCACAGAAAGGAGCAGCTTTAAGTAGTTTGTTCATTTTAAAGGCAGAATGATTGTTTCCTGGTGTGTTTTAATTACCTCTGAGATGCTTCAAAGCTTCATTTTGGGATTTTTATTTTCATGGGGCAAGAGCTCAGGGATTTTTTGGTCCTCTGTGTGTGTGTAGGGCAGCGGGTTGGTTATTTTTCATCACTGATTCTACAGACTTTATGTTTTTCCCAGGAGAATATTAACTTTTGTAGAAACAAAATTAGGGTGAAATTATCTTAATCTGGGGATAAAAATACTCCCCTGGGAATGAGACAGAATGAGTTTGTATTATTTATTTAACAATTTCAGCTCCACAACCATCACTTTCATCCAAGTTTTTTACGTGATAGAGGAACCCTTTTCTCAAAACGTGGTCACCTGTGGCAGTTTTGTGTTCTCCTATCAATGAAATTCTGTATTTTCTGTTTATAGGTGTAACTATGGATGTGAGAGTCCTCTGTCTATTGAAATATGAAGGCTTGTGGCCTTTCTGCCGGGATACCCAGTCAGGAAAGGAGGATCCCTTTTTCTCAAAACCTGAGGCAGTTTCAAATCCCGGGGGACACTGGTGTTGGCCAAGCCGCTGCCACTCCCAAACCTGTCCTTCCTGAATGAGGGAAGCAGAGGGATGTCCATCGAGCAGCAGCCACCTGACTGCTCCGGAATGCACGTTTTGTCCTACAACAATCTCACACGCATCAGAAGAAGGATGCAACTTTCCCCAAAGAGGTTTTTAAAAACCGGCCGAACGCTTCTTTGAACTGGAACCTGTGTGATTCCATGTTCTTACCCCAGGAACGCCACTTTTGGTTTGAGTTGTTTTGCAGCCCCCAGAGACCAGCAGCACAGAGAGGAAACTCCAAGGGTGCCGTGAGTTAAGGGTAATTATGTATTTTCTGCGAATTAAACCAACAGCTATGCCCCACACTCTGATCATCTCTCCAGCCCTCACCACAATACTGCACCAACCCTGGGCTATGACTCTCTTTTGAGAAGAGCTTTTACTTGAAGGAAATCCAATCCCTGGAGCAGAGAACAGCAGAAAAAGGTCCCAAGCTGCCTCCCCACCCCGGCACTCTGGGGTTGGAGTGTGTCAGCAGTCCAGCATGTGGTCATTATTAATATCCCAACTGGCCTGGGCTGCTCGGGAGGCGCAGAAGGGAAAACACACTCGGTAAAACATACTCAGTAATCTACTTTGGGTCTGGATTAAGGGCTACATCGATATATTTTTATGATATATAATATGTAGGCAGCACTAAGAACAGCCATAGTGACTCGACTCCATGAGTTCACTGACAGCTCAGCGAGTCACCAAGGAGCGTCACCATTTCACAACCAGCTGCAGCTTCAAGGTCAGTGCCTGGGAGGCCAAAATCACAGAGCAAGAGGCTCTCGAAGCCTGTGGGGTCACAGCCTCCCCTGTGTCCCCATACCGAGCCAAAGCCACGCTCCGCATCCGTCGGCCCTTCCCGGAACGCTCCCGGCGCAGGATCTGGGTTCAGCCCGAAGCAACTGCGGCTTCATCTGAAGATAAGCACAGCGATAAAACAGCCGGCACCGAGCAGCCTCTGCAAGGAGACCGAGAGAGCCAGGAGCGGCAGGCAACAGCGGGATGAGGCTCCCGCAGCGCCACCGTGTCCCGCATCCCTGTCCCGGCTGGGAGCCTGCACGCGTCCCGCTGTCCTCCCAGGCTGGCACAGCGGGCACACAGGCAGCGCCCGAGGGATGCCCAGGGCCGGCAGGAGGAGCGGCTGGAAGCCCAGGGCCGGCAGGAGGAGCGGCTGGAAGCAGAGGGACGGGGACCGTGCGCACCCCCGAGGCACAGGAGCAGCGACATCCCGCTCCTCTCTGTGCTCACCAGGATGCCCGGAGAGCCCGGCCAGGAGCAGGGAAACTCAGCAGCTCCTCAGGGCACGGAGCGGGAGGCGCAGACTGAGCCCAGGGCAGGACAGCAGATGAATTTATGTGTCCCGCGCCCCGTGGATGAAGAGACACAGAAGGAGGTCCTGGAGCTGACCTAAGCATTGACTCCGCCCCGCCCCAGCATCGCCTCCGGGCTGAGCTCTGGACAGTCCTGTTTTTCAGGGATAAACCCATCCCACCCCTCCCCGGCATTAACACCGCGCTGTTAATTTAGGGACAGCCGCAGTTATTGGTGAGGATGCGATGGCTGGAGCCCGGGCAGCTCCTCCAAGTGCTGGAAAGCGCTTTACAACCCCCTCATTCTTGGCGCCTTTTATTGGCGCACGTTTCTACCTTTAAAGCCTGCCCAGTGAGACCCCGTGAGTTTATCCAAGGAAAGGGCACGATCCCATCCATAAGGAAGGGGTGCCAGGATGTCCTGAAGGATTGAGCCCCTCCCAGCGGAGGGTGAACATCCACAGCCCCGGCTCCGCACGTTCAGAGGAGGCAAAACACAAAGTGCTGCTGGAGACAACGCCTCCCTCGGCTTCGGCCAGAGCTCGTTCTCCTGGCTCCCCGCGGCTCCTCTGTTACGAGGCACTGTAGAGAACAGTTTACAGCCAGCAAATATGTAAAATATGCCAGCTATTGAACCCAGGAAGGCTCAGCGCCTGCATTTCTCATCCCAGCTCGCTCTAATAAAGGCAGCTCGCTCTGCAAGCCCCGAAGCACGCAGACATTACTCAGGCTGGGGCCGTAATTATCCCGCTGGAAGCCGTGCCAGCTCTCCCTTGGTGTAACTTTAACAGAGTATCAAAGGTGATGCTGGATTTTTATAAAATCAATACGCTGCCTTTTACTCCACCTCTGCAACCCCCACCATCCTCTCTTTCAAACTCGCTTTTGCAAGCAGAGAGCCTCTGCAGCAGCAGCAGAGTGGACTCGAGGTCACAGCCCTGTGTGAGTTGGAGGAGCTGGATGAAGGCAGTAATCCCCAGCATGTTAAAAAGGAAAATACTCAGTATTTATGACTTACTTCAATAGTGGCAAAAGTCTGAACCTATTTTTTTTTCCCCCCAATGTCTTAACAGCAGCTGAAGTTTCACGGCAGCTTCCGAAGGGATGCGGCTGCCTTATGGACACAGAAGATTTCAGTGGGAGGGCATTTTAAGGCCACAAAAAGGAAGGGTTAATTTTGTGCTGTTTCCTTCTTCGGTGATCATTTTAGTCCCTATTTCACTGGGTAATTTAATAAACTGTGTCACCTCCTCAGTGTCTAATTTACTAACAGATATGAGCCTTTTCACCACGGAGAAACTCCTGAAATGGGAACGAAGATATTTATATTAAAAAATCAGTGTTCCCAGTCCCTTTGGAGATGATGCCATGGAGCAGCCAGTGTGCTGAGCTCCTTCTGAGCTTGTCACAGGATTTCTTGCTGCCTGACACCTTCGAAAAGCACCTTGAAGTTGGCTTGGGGCACGAGCAGTGTGAGGATGTCTGTGCTGTGTGCCCTACATGCCCTGCAGCTACTGAAGTGTGCAAGAAATCCACTGCTCCTTTGGACTGCAGAAAGCTCCTGGTGATGCTGCTCAGGCATTTCCATCAAATCCCACAATGGTTTGGGTTGGAAGGGAGACCTTAAAGATCATCCAGTTCTAATCCCACTGTCAGAGGGCAGAGTTAGGTGGGATATTGGGAAGGAATTGTTCCCTGGGAGGGTGGGGAGGCCCTGGCACAGGGTGCCCAGAGAAGCTGGGGCTGCCCCTGCCTCCCTGGAAGTGTCCAAGGCCAGGCTGGACGGGGCTTGGAGCAGCCTGGTATAGTGGAAGTTGTCCCTGCCCATAGCCTGGGATGAGCTTTAAGGTTCCTTCCAGCCCAAGCCATTCTAGGATTATATAAAATACCGTGATATCCCACATTAAATATTTTTCTTGCAGCAATAAGCTGGAAATATTTCCTTGTATCCTCCCCTTTCTTTTTTTGCATTTTTTTTCTCACTGCTGCTTATGACACCGCTCTGGAAATGGTCCCACAGCTTCAACTTCTTCCCCTATTAATATATTTTAAAATAATCCTCCGAATGTTGCAAGCAGGATGTCATTTTCCTTAAGGAGAATGAGGAAGCTAAAAATATTCCTTTGGCTACAAGGGTAGCATCACATCCATGCTCTCACCACAACTGCTCCACGGCATCAGAGGCTGGTGGGAAAAAAAAAAAGCCCCTCCAGCGACTCCCAGGATAGCAGGGATTTCATTCTGGTTTTATCCAGCCCAACCCCTCAGATTCCACGTGGGCTCTGGCATGTTTTAGATAAATATTATTAACTCTCCCCTTTGGAGGCACTTCCATAACTGGACACTCCAACCACGGACTGCAAAGAGTTTTCTTTTTAATAAAGAGGGGGGAAAAAAATAAACTGCACAAGTGGGACTTGTTGGGGGTGCAAAAATCCAGCATCCAAATTTAGATGCTCTCAACATCTACGCCTGAATTCCTGCTGGAGTTTTTTCCCCCCTCTCTGCTATCCCAGAAGAATTTCCCCTCTGCATTTGTGGTTCTTAAGGCTGTATCCTCCCTCCCACTCAGCACGGGGTGATTTTTGAAAAATGGTGAACATGAACAAAAACTGAGAGTTTTGTCATAACTCCATTAAAAAAACAAAAGTCACTTCCTGCCAGACTTTTAAACAGATGATTGCCACAAAAAAACTTCCTTTTTTGTCATCTCCCATCACTTGATCTTATTACAAATCCAAGCAAAGACTTTTCTGAACTGCCTATATATTTTTTAAAATATGCAGTTTTACTGTACATATTATTATACATTTTTAAAAATACAGATTAAAATCTTTAGGCAGTTGTAAATGAACGATAAAAATGGTTCCACCTTTCAGGAAAACTCATCCCCCAGAGCGTTTCCCCTCTGCAGCCATGGAACAAAGCCCTGCCACCCCTCCTGCCCCTGACGGCAGCGGTGGCACGGGGTGACACCCAGCAGCACAGCGCAGCTGTGGCAGCCACCTGGCCAGCCACAAATCCATTCAGCCTCCCACTGGCTATTCCCAGACAGAAATGCTCCTGGAAAATGCTCAGCATCTCATCTGTGACAGATCTAAAAAGCTTCCTGCTCCTCGCAGTCGTGTCCGGTGCCAAAACTGGGTGACAACTGATGGTTATCTTGGGAAGGCGATGCCACCGAAGGCTGCTCCTCCTCAGCACCCTCCAAATTTACTTTGGATCAGCTCCAAGAGCAGCCTGGCTGTGGCTGGGGGTGTTTGGGGCAGCGGGATTTGAGGCACAGCCCATTTTTCCGTCCCCATGCCTGCTCGTGTCCTGCCTTTGGATGCAGAGCTTGGAGGTGACGACGCAACCGTCAGGAAGGAACTCTTGACGTGTCAAAAGCGGCTCAGGAAAATCAGGAGAGCGACAAAGCAGTTGGAAAAGGACCACGGAAAAGGCCCCCATTCCGGTTTGCTATAAAGGGAACGCTGAGCAGGAGTAACTCCGAGCGTGAGCTGGGCCCGGGCCAGGAGCGGCTCCATGGGATCCGTATGGGAACGTCAGCCCTGAGTGACTGCGGGGAAAGCAGCGACCTCCCCGCACAGCCGTGAGCTCCAGGGAGATTTTCCCACAAGTGGCTCTTGCCCTGTGCTGTTCTGACCTCAAAAACCCCTCAGGAGCCGCTTTCCTGAAGAGGCAGCACGTGCAGTCGCTCTGCTGTGGCACCTCCCAGCAATCCCACTGGAAGCACTGGGAAAGGGGTCCCGGCACGGTCTGGGAGCACCAGGGCTGTCCCCGGGGATGGGGATCCCCCACTGCTCAGGGCTGCTCTTCCAGGGGCCTTTTCACCCACCACCGAGGCCATTTTTAAACCCCATTCCTCACCGTGCTGCTGCAGCCCGACTCCTGCACAACCCAGTCACCAACCCCGTTGTTTTGGTTGTTATCCCTTTATTCCTTGGCTCACATCCTGCTTTTCTAGGACACCACATGAACTCCAACCGCTTCACGGGGGACGCTGAGAATATTTGACTTTCCGAGCCTGCCCAGTGCCCTGGGACATCCCCGTCACGTGCTGGTCTGTGAAGCCTCCTCAGCTTTTACATCTTTATATCAATGTTTAGGTGTTGGAGCTGAACTGTTTATTTTATTTTCTTTCAGCAAAGCTTGCATCCTCCGAGAACATCCTGTAGCTTCCCAGCCTTTATTTGGATTTCCACAGCATTTTAACAACAATAATGTAATTTCCCAGCAGTGCCATTAACGTCAGGCTCCGTGAGAAATGAATATACTGAATATCAATGTTCTTTTCCTCTTCAATTTTGCCTTGTTTGGCAGCTATTTTTACCTCGACTCCCTTGAGGACTCTCTGCTTTCTAAATACATTTTCAGTTTAAAATCCCAAGCAACGTTCAGCTTCCATGACTTTTGCTTTTGGAAGCTACTGAGCAAAGAAACCACTGATCCTCAGCTCCTGCAAACTCTCCCGACAGGAGGTGTTCCGGTTTAGGTTCCTTAAAAATGGAATTTTCATGATTAAATCCTTTTTTACTAAGGAATGACACCCTGTTCTGCTCACCACATGTTCATACTGTCTTGGGGGGAGGAGAAATAATGAAAACCCCACAGATTTACAAAGACACCATGAAAGTTGCAGCTTAAAAGTTCAGTCAACACTAATTGTGGCAGTAAAACCTAAGGTATTTCAGGTGAAAAACAATGAAATTCATCTCAGGAGGTACAAATCCATCAGGGATACACACAGTTGGGGAATTGTTTGGGGTTGTTTTTTTTTTAATCTAGGAAATATTTACACTGAAAAATGATGAATTCTTGATGCTACTGAAACTTATTGCATATATAGAGTATGAAATTGCTGCAAGCTGGGTTTAGAAGCAGTTTTGTCTGTCTTTTGGGGGCATTTTGTTACTATTTACCTGAAGTCAAACTGTATTTATGACCTTTTTTTATACCTTCTGTCACAGCTGAAAGCACCAGCTCCGTCAGAAATCCCCGACACCAAGGGAGCATCTGCATAACCCAGCGAGCAAAACCAACAAAAGCAGCTGCCTTTTGGAAAAATCTGAATTAGTATTTCTCCTCTGCTTGGTTTGTTCTGCCTTGGAGCATTTTCTGCATCACCTGCTCCCCATATTGGAGCCTGGGAACAGCCAGGTAAGCACGCTCTGCTCCCAGGATCCACCTCATCCATCAGCTAAGGGACAATTCCGACCACTTTGGAAAGGGAAAGGAGGGAGAATTGCTCTTCAGAGTCTCTGTTTGCCACCCAGGTGAAGCTGTGTTGATGAAGAAAGGAAACACCAAGGTGACAGAGCCAGCTGTATTTTTTAGAGGCCTTGTTTTCCTGCCTTCCCAAGCTCATTCCCACAGGCAGAGCTGGTCCCAAAGCCTGGTGTTCCTGGAAAAGCTGCTGGCAGCTCACCTGGAGGGGTTTTACAGCCAGCCTTGCGTGACTGCTCAAGGAGACAAAAACCTCTCCTTGCCCCTCTCCACTGAAGTCAGGACCTGTGAAAAGCAATTTCCAACATCCACGAAGCAGAGTCCGACTTCGGGTCTGTGTGAGGCATTTCTTTTCCTATTCTAACAGGATTCTTGCCATTTTAAATATCTATTTTTATTTTCCTCCAGCATGAAAAGTTCTGTTTGCCAGTTTGAAGCCTGGGAAGCAACACTGGGTGCCTCCTTGGGAACACAGCATCCCTGTCCAAAGGCCCAAAGCTTGGGCAGCAGGAATTCTCTGGCAAGGCTGGAGAAGCAGCTCTGATTCATCTGTGACCTCCTCACAACAGAATTGGCTCTTGCAGGCCAGGAATGGGACAAAACCTTGAGTTTGCTCCGTGCAAGTTGGCTCCTCTCCCCTCCAGAGGTCCCTTTGGATGCTCTCAATTCTCAGTTTTCATGGACACTGACATTAGGAGAGGCCTGCCCAGCTCAGGGAGCCCCATCCCACTCCAAAATCCCAGAGATATTCTGGTTGCTTCCTAGTCCAGCTGAATGTATTCCCATTTAAACCTCACTGCTTGATAAACTGCCAAAAAAATCTGAGTCCCAGGGAGGATATTTATTTACAATTCAGAATTTATACATGCATTGCACGGCATCTGAAGGGGTTTTTTTCTCCCAAACATACAAATCAGGAATTAAAACATTTGGAATGTGCCATTTCTAGCCAATGCCCAGGGCTGTGTGTTATCTCACAGTTGTAATTTGGTGCTGGAGAGGCTTCAGCAATTTCCAGCTGCACGAAGCTTTGGGAGAAGTTTGGCTGCTTTCAAAGCAGGGGAAATAAAAGCAGAATATTACCTAAGTGTTGCTAGCGAGGTTTGCCAGGAAGGGTGGACGTGTCCTTTGTGACAGCTCCAGCAGAAAGCTGGGCTGGAGCTGCCTGAGAAGCCGCTTTTCCCAGTGGGAAAATGACACCTTGCCAGAGCTGGAACTCCCTCGAAGAAATGACAGAACTTCAGGGCAACTCGAGTCCAGGATGGTGGCACTGCTCACAGCAAGAGAGGCCAGGAAATGTTGGAGGGTGGATGGCATTTTTATACAGCTTAGTTTTTCCAGCAAGACCATCCCAAGCCACCCCATCCTCAGCAGGAATCTGATGCGATGGGAAGAGCAAGGATCACTCAGAAAGGAGAAGGTGTCTCCAACACCACCCACACCAGAGCTTATCTAACAGACTGGGAAAGAATTCCTCCCTGAGAGGGTGGGGAGGCCCTGGCACAGGGTGCCCAGAGAAGCTGTGGCTGCCCCTGGATCCCTGGAAGTGTCCAAGGCCAGGTTGGACCGGGCTTGGAGCAGCCTGGGATAGTGGGAGGTGTCCCTGCAGGGGTGGCACTGGATGGGCTTTAAGGTCCCTTCCCACCCAAACCCATCTGGGATTCTGCTCTGGAGTGGTGGTGTCAGTTTTTATTTAAAGAAACACCATTTTCACCAGGCGTGGAAACATTTGGAAGGTTCAAGTCTGGCCACAGCTGAAAAGGGTTTGTTTAAAAACATGCACTGCAAAATGAGTGTATTCCCCATCCTCCACTCTGCAGGGCAGCTCGGAGGACGGTGCTGGCAGAGCTCCTTTGGAGCAGCAAACTGCAACAACCCCAAAATCTGCCAGGGTCCAAGATTCATTTAAAAAATCATAAAAATAAAATAAACATTTGAAAGGACAAAAGATACCCCTTACACCTATGTTGAAGTGACACAGGTCTGCTTAAACTCCTATTTTTACTGTTTTTCCATTATTTTCTATTAAATATTGACTCTGTTTGTGGTTAGGAGTCACACATCCCAAACTAAACACCACTGCCCTGCATCACAGACCCTTTTTTGTTCACGTTTGGCCTCACGGGGAGAGATCCAGCTCCACCACCCACCTGAATTTAGTACAGCTTGGCAGCACCCCTGAACTCCAACAGCGGGATTTTGCTGGCTGGATCCAAACCCAAACCCTCAGGGAAGTTCACATTTAGCCCAGGCAGAGGGGCCAAGCCTCACGATTCGAGCCTGAACTACTTTTTGTAGCCTCCTGAAGGAGGAATGAGCCCCCTGCCTCTGAGCTGGGGTCCAGCAAGGTCCCCTACCCCAAAACCCAGCTCTGCACCAGCCCCTGCCACGACAACCCCGACCCCTCCAGCTCAAGGCCCCCCATGACCAAACCCAAACCCAGCAAACAGACCACCCACCAACCCACTGGGGAAAGGAGACAGGAAAATGAACAAGGCTTAGGGAAATATTTTAAGAAATCCAGCCCTTGGCCAGCACAATTTTGGGTTCTGAGCATTTTGAGGCTGCTGGAGCAGAGGTGTGGAAGTCTCCACCATGAGCTGTCTGTATTTAGGGGTGCAGTGGGGCACTTAGCACCCACTTTGGCACCTCTGCAATTCGTGTAGGCGAGTAATTCTTCCTGTACCTAGGAGCTGGAGGAGCTGACCACCCATTCACAGCTCAGGACTTTCCTTTCCCAGGAATGCTCAGCACCTACTGGTTGTTTGTCAGCTTCTTCGGGTCACAGGAGCCTTTTTAAATTCCTTTTGCTGTTTCCCATAGCCACCGTCCCACACGTCATCCCTAAGGTGATTTGGGACAGGCCACACATTCCTGATCCTCTCCACGGCACCTCTGCCTGAGCAAGAACAAAGTTAACCCCGACTTGCTTTCCCTGCCACTGGGAAAGTCAGGGACAGGGACTTCTGACAAGGGCATGGAGTGACAGGACAAGAAATGGCTTTTAAGTGACAGAGGGCAGGTTTATATCAGATATTGGGAAGGAATTGTTCCCTGGGAGGGTGGGGAGGCCCTGGCACAGGGTGCCCAGAGAAGCTGGGGCTGCCCCTGGATCCCTGGAAGTGTCCAAGGCCAGGCTGGACTCTGGGGCTTGGAGCAGCCTGGGATAGTGGGAGGTGTCCCTGCCCATGGCAGGGGTGGCACTGGATGGGCTTTGAAATCCTTTCCAACTCAACCCATTCTATGATTCAATTTCTCGATGAATTCATAAACCAGGGACTTACAAAGCCTGCTCAGGATATCAAAGCCTATCCCAGCCATTATTTCTTCCCCGAATCCCTTGTAAAGGTTCTGGACCAGTTTTATAAACTTCTGTACTCGATGCCTTATGGACAGCAGGATGTCCCAAGTACTTTTCTGCCATCCCACGAGATGATAAAACACACCTGAGTTTGATGTGCCACAGAATCACTTTTCAGAAGAAAGCTATTACAGATTAGAAAGGCACAATGAGCCATGAACACACCACCACCCTTGAAGAGTGAAGTGGGAAATATTCCACAAGTGCCTGCATCCACCAGGCTGACACAGGAGGTGTGAAGTGGGCCTTGAGGAAAAACACAAGTGGAAAAAAGCAAGAGCCACATGGAAGGAAACAACTCACAAACTATTTGCTCTTGCCTCCCCAGGTGGCCAAAGCTCAGAAGAGGTAAAAGACTCAGCTTAGTGGTTAGGCCTGCCTTACAAGTGCCAACCTGCTGCTTGGAAAAATCTCATTTTCCTCCCTGGTCTCCAAGCACAGGAAAAATCTCCAAGGCCCAACAACACCTTTTTAATTTTGTTAAAAGCACATTTATATATAAAAATAAAGCCTCATTCCTCTCTATCTCCCTGCCCAGACTTGCCCAGTTCTTCATGCAAATCGTTCCCATTTCTCTTATCAGTGCCCTTACATCCCCAGATCAATACCAATTTCCTACCTCCCCCATTTGCCCCCCCCAGCAAACTGGACCAGTGGCCTTGACCCCATTTTCTTTACACCTGCACCGAACCCCTGGGGTATTTCCTTCTCCCCAGCAGCTTTCCCTTTCCAGGTAGGATATATTAAATATATCTATTAGGATATATCAGGATTTATGCTGTAGGCACCCAGGCAGGCAGGAGCACACTGAGTTCATGCCACCCTTGTGCAGGGTGTCCTTCCAAAACAAACAAAGACCTGTGCAAGTCCTGTCTTTCCCATCCCGCTTATTTGGCCTGAAACAGAAAGAAAAAGGGAAAAAAGCCCAAGGCTTTTCTCCTGCACACACAGAAGCCACGAAAAGGTGCTGCAAAACAGCCACGTCTGGACTTTAGGTGTAATTATTTGCCTTGGGAGCTTTGGTTTCAGCTGGGAGAGAGGTTTAAGTCTATTATTTTAAGGAGTCCTAACAGCATTAGAGGACTTACTGTCAGTGATTTGTACAGTAAATCCAATTACTAGTTTTCACTTCTGTTCAGTGTAAACCATTACTATCAGAACACTCTGGTTTTTGAGTGCACTTAAAGGAGAAATAAGAGCTGGAAGTGCTTAAGGGCAGGTTGGATGGTTGGATGGGGCTTGGAGCAGCGTGGGAGAGTGGAAGATGTCCCTGCCTGCGGAACAAGATGAGCTTTAGGGTCCTTTCCAACCCAAACCAGTCCGGGGTTCTGTAACGTTTTTGCAGAAAGGATTTTCTTTTTCAAGCTGCTCTACATAAACTTTAACACCTGTGACTTCAAGGTTTGCCTGCATACTTAATGGGAGGACTTTGTTTTACAAATTTACAACTTATTTCTAAAGTAGCTGCTATTTTTAGGCCCGTGATCCCCCTGCCTTTTCCTAAGACCAGGTGGAGGTCACGCTCTCCCTATCAAGAAACTGCCTGGACAGAAGTCGGGAAGCAGGTTGGGAAATTGTCAGCAGAACTAAAAATAGTGGAATGTAGCTTCCAATTAAATTTCCCAAGCATTTGGGTCTGATGACGCCTTTTGAAGAATTTTTTTGCCGCAGGGGAGGACACGCCAGCAGGGACAGGATTCAAACACTTCTCGTGTCAAACACATTTGCAGGAGCGCTGTTCCCACCAGCTCCGGTTCGAAATCACTTCTTTGCAATTATTTTTGGACGCGGATTTTAGGAGCCAATATCGAGCAGAGAAATGGGGAATGAGGGCATTTCCTGAGCTTGCTGGCTCCCAGTTTCCTGTGTGCAGGTGCAGGACCCTGTTCCTATGCTGCGATTATTCAGGCTGCCACTGCACTGTGGAACAAGGCTGGAATTACACACCCGCTGTTTATACTTTTGTTATTCAGAGGCATTGGGGAAACACTGAGACTGAAGGAGTTGTAACCACAGCTTCACAAAAGTCACTGGGCTCACAGCAGAACGTTTATGGAGCAGCAGAGTGTCAATATTTGATCCATATCCCAACACGAGCCTTACACAAACACAGGCCATATCAAACTATCCTAAATCAAAGGAGTGCCTATGACCACAGATTTATCTTGAAGCCACAAGCACACAAAACTTTTATGATTAATTCTATTTTCTTTGGCAGCAGCAAGATCCAGCCCCCTTTGGGCACAACTTATGCTTCTCCACGGCACGAACAAACCCAAAATGTCTCAGCCACAACAAGGAAAAAGTGGCAACTGAAGAGTCTGGAGAGTCCCAAGCCTGAGAGAAAAGGGTGCAGAAACCTCATTTGTGCCTATTTTTCAAAATAATTATTTTTTTTCACCTAATATCAGTTTTGGAATTAGGACCAAGTGGTTTTCGTATCTCCAAATACAAAGACACACAGGCTGTTTGCTCCACTATAAATTCCTTTTCGGCCCAGCAGCAGCTCTCTAGCAGGGTGTGAGTCAGGCTGCTGAAGCAAAGGATTGTTTTTGGAAAGCATTAAGACTTCAATTGAATTGTTCCTAATTACAGAGCACAGTGGCATTGCAGCATGCAGATTTATCCGGGGGGAAAGGGAGAACAGCGATGTTTAGAGAGCTATAATGAGCTGAAATGGTGTTTAACAATCTCTTTGTACACACACAAAACCCTCCCCAGTAACCGATGCACGTCCCTCTAAATCTGTAGTTGACTTGGGAAAATTCAAAGGTTTTTAGCAACATCCCATTTCTTCCCCAGTTTCCAGCAGTCCCTGCAGTGGGAATGTCACCAACAAGAGCATCCACAGGCCTGGATCACAGCAGCATCTGTCTGACCAGGGTGTCTCCACCAAGCACAGCAAACACAGCACTTAGGAGATGCTCTCAACATCACCATTTTCATGTTTTTCCAAGGCTGGGCTCTGATCCTGCCCCTCCTGACACCAAGGATATTTTTATTGGCTTTACTGCTATGTTAAAGGACAGCTGCTGATCCCCAGCAGGGCTTGGCACAGCCAGAGATTTGCCATAAAACCCTTGCTGGACATTCCTGGAAAACTTCATGCAGCACTTCCAGGGAAAGCCGGAGGATCAGGCCCCCCTTAGGGGATTTGTGGCAGTAAATAAATAACACAAAGGGGTGACATCCACCCAAGTGTCGTTTTCCCTGAGCTGGAAGTGCTTTTCCCTAATCCCACCTGGCAGGCTGAGGCAAACCCTGGAGGAGGCAGCCCACTGCTGCTGTGATTGTGGAGAAGGAAACAATTATGTTCTCCTGCTCTTGGGGCTGCTCCACTCTGCCTCTCAAGAGGCTTTCAAGGAAACACGAGCACAAATCACATCTTCTCTCTTGATCACTTCTCCTCTTCTGAGCAAAATCTGTGGCAGAGCGAGGAAGAAAGGGAAGGAAAGCATCATGGCTGCCCTTCATGCACAACCTCAAAAAATGATGCTGAAATCCAAGCCCTCTGGCATCAGAACGGCTTTCCATGTCCACATGTGTTGTCATGCTTCCCTCACACCTGTGGGTCAATCCACAGCTGGTTTCTACCCCAAAATGGGGCTTTCCATCCCAAACTGCCCTGTTTCCATGCCATGGCCACTGCATTTCACCCTCTCTTGCTCACAGATCATCAGAGTCCTGTTACCTGCACTCAGGTAACACCTCACATTTCCCCCAGAGAGACTTTTTCATTGCTCTTTTTAGTGCTGGGCCCACGGAGGTGTGTGACACTTGATTTTATGGAGCTGGTTTGCTCCTCCCACTGCCACAATTCCAGGGCAGAGGCATTTAATCGGTCACTGAACGATTTCAGCTCATTTTCCTGTGCAGTCTGAAGTGCTCAGTGGCACACTGGGGCCTTCGGTCTGAAATCCAGTGTCCCAGTGATCAAATCCCACCAGTCCCTTAGGATAGGATAGGATAGGATAGGATAGGATAGGATAGGATAGGATAGGATAGGATAGGATAGGATAGGATAGGATGGCATGCCAAAGGCTGAAAAATTCCTTTGACAGGGGAAAAAAATCCATTGTTACATCTGCCCATCACTCCCAAGCTCTGCCCTGGAGATCAGGAGAAGCAGCAGATCCCAAACTGTGCTCAGTGAGACGTGCTCCTAACTGGCTGGGAAAGGCTTGTTTGGGGGTTTTGTCTTCTTTGAATGTGCTCCAAAACCTGCATTTGAACCCCTAAATTCTGCAGGAAGGTGGATACCAGAGGGCGGGCGTTTCCTTGGGAGCAATCCCGTGTTTGGGGCGGGAAATGAGAGCAGCACCCCGGTGAGACAGCGGATTCAGGGAGCAAGGAGCAAGATGCTGCTCTCCGTGAGAGATCCAGGCCCTGTCATCTCCCCCCCTCAGGGATACCTCATGCTTTTAAAGCTGAGCAAACACAGGGATGGCACTTTTCCAAACCTGAAGCGTCAGCAACACCTAATTATAAATGCTTCATTTAACAGGGCTGCAAACGAAGCCCGGCACTGCATCAGTGTGGTGAGGGTCAGCTCTGGGATAGAAACCATGCCTCATCCTGGTTGTGCTCCAGCTCTGAGGTCAGACACAACCCCAGCAGGATGCAATTCCAGGGATGGATCCCCATGCTGGGATCCTAAACTCGCACATCATACGAGAAAAGTGGTTTAGTGGTGAGCACGGAGGCGCTGCTGGTTTGACTTGATGATCATAAAGGTCTTTTCCAAACTCAACGATTCTATAATTCCATTAAATCACTCTGCCAAAGTCCCGCGGTGCCCATTTCATTCCTGTGAGGGTCCAGAAAGATTTTGGAAAGAGCCAAACATTCAGTTCAGCAGTTGCATCACCAGATGTGGCACAAGGACCGCAGACTTGGGATGCTCAGAGGCTGCCCCACCTGGAAGCCGTCCCTCACAGAGACTCTTGGCTGCTGGGTTTATTCACAGCCTTTTCTGGGTGCAGCAAACCCTCCCCGAAACCTGCACTGGCTTTCCTCGCTGTGAGTCTTTGCTTGGATAACGTTTTTGTAGCGATTTCTGCAAACTCACAGCTTTGCTTAGGCCACCAAGAGGAATTTCTCCACCAGGAGGAATTTCTCCACCAAGAGGGATTTCTCACTCCTGCCATCACCCTCCAGCAAACCCAAACCTCCTGTAAAGTCCAGGAGTGTCACAAGGCTGGGGCACTTGTGCTGGGAATCTATGCTGGGAATCTATGCTGGGAAGAGCTGCAGCACCAGGGATGGATCAGGGAAAAGCCTCAGCACGGAGCAAACCGGTGTCAGAATGGTCCCAACCCTTAAACTGGGATCTGGCTTTGGTGCCCTGCATTTATTTAGGGAGAGCTGGGCCCGGTGGGTGCTGTCTGAGGCAGCTATCTGGTCAAAGGCCTGCGGGGAGCCGGCAGATAGGGCGAGTTAACGTTTAACCCGCGAGACTGTAAAGCAGCCCGGGGCTGCTGAACCTTTGGAGTTTGATATGATGATTAGGGAATAACCGCAGTGACACGTCGCAAACTGCCCACAAGCAAGGAGACCTCTTTCCCGGGGGGCGATCTCCCAAACCGCTCAGGTAGGCGGCTGCTCGTGGCTCGGAGGTTTGGGGCTGTGGGAGTGGGCGTGCGAAACGGGGCCGCTGGTGGGGCTGGGAAGGAGCAGCTCCATCGGGAGCCTCCCACCCCAACAGTGCCCCAGCATCAGACTCACACCCCGGAGCTGCTCCACAACCAGCAGGGCTGGACTGGGTGGCCGGGACCCCCTGGCTGGCCGGGACCCCCTGGCTGGCCCCACACAGCCCCACACCACTGGCTCTGAGTTTGGGATGGGCAGGGTGGGCACAGAAGGGCTCCTCGGGGGCCTCGGCGTGGTTTCTACCTGGCAAAGCCATGGCAAGAGGGGGTTTTCTGCTTTTCCTCCTCGCCTGAAAAGCGAGGCCAGACAAGGCAGAGGGGGAGGAGGGATTTTCCCTGCCATAAGTCGCTCTGGATTTGTTAAAGCGCAACTTTCTGGGGCTTAATCATTAGAGATCTTTGCAGCCGACTCGGTATCCCTCCTTCTCTTTGCCAGAGATCAGTCTCCCTGGCGAAGGCAACTGCTGCTCCTAAAAGCCCCTCAGTTTTCCCTAACCCCTTCCAACTAGCACGGACAGTTTCTACCCAGCACAGAATGCTCCTCCCAAGCTCTCTCCCTTGGTGGAATAGGAGTTTTGGGTGGGAGCAGGCAGGGGAGGAAGGATGGTTTCAAAGTGCCCGGCACATGGGGATGCAGATTAAACACTAGGGAAGGAGGCTGGGCTCAGCATCACAGAGGGGCTTTTTGGGGGCAATTTGTGTGCATTTGGTGACAGAGCTGCAAAAGCTGTGCCCACGAGGAAAGGGATTCCAAAGGGAGAAGCTGATTGGCAAGCAAAAGGGGCTGAGCAAAAAATTTGCCGGATTAGGCATGAAATGTTTTCTCCAGGCTCATGTGCTGCATCGCTTTCAGGCTGCTCTGAATCTACCCTGTTTTCCTGCAAATGTCTGTGAGTTCCCACTTTGTGTGGGGCCACCTGAGCTGGAAAACAACCCCCTCCCCTGGGAAGCCAAGGGATGAAAGCCTCGTGCTGTGTTGCTCAATCGGACTCCGTCCCTCAGTGTGTCACCCCAGCGAGGAGCTGGGGCAGCTCACAAGGCTTCCAGTTCTGGCAAAGAAATGAAGCATGCTTGGTGTTTATGGATGTAGGGAAAGGAATATATATTGCTTGGAGCCTGGAGGGAGGGAAAAACATCCCCAAAACATTGATAACCTAGAGGAAAACAGTTTCTCCAGTGACCTATTTGGGTTATTAGGGGAAAGAGTGAATATGACTATCCAGTCTTTCCAAAGGTTGTTATTCTTCAGGAGAAACGGTTGATCTGAGGGGGTACGAAACAAAATGGCCTTAATTAGATGTGTCCAAGTGGCCCAGCACAGTCAGGTGTGTATTGGTCCCATGGGATAAACATGGGTTAGATATCTCCTTCATGGAATCAGGAACCAGCTTGCCCCAAAAAGGCTGCACAGGGGCAGGCTCTGCCCTCAAATACCCCCTCAGCAAAAATCCTGGCATGGGAGACATGCCTTGGCTGAGGAAAGAAACGACTCCTTTTCCAAAAAACCCAAAAGTGAAGCAAAATTCTCCACAATTTTGGGGGTAAAAGCTTCTGGATTCATCTTGCTCCTGGATGGATGGAGCAAAGCCAGAGGATGTGCAGTAGCAGATGTGAGGAAGCCACGTGTAGGAGTAGTCATAGAGAGGTGAAGTGGTATCATAATAGGTTTGTTTCTTGTTGATGTGGGCTTGCAAGGCATAAAAGGACCTTTTCTTGCCTTGGCACTTCAGAATTTCAGCAGAAACCTAAAATAAATGAGTGTGGAGAGAGGAAAACCAGACCCAGTGATACTCTGATTTAAGGTAAAAGCAGAACCTTCCTCTTCTTGATGCTGTGACCATGATAAGTTGGTGGTATTGTCAAAATTTCATCACAAATGAGGATGAAATAGGACATATGGATATTTTGCACTTCCAAAGATGTTAATTTCAATTTAAACTTCTGAACAAAATGCAACATCCCCCTTTCTTTTTTTTTTTCCTTTTCTTTTTTTGCATGGTGGCCCTTGTTAATGATAATCCATTTTAAGGGCAAATCCCTGAAACTGGTTGAATTCCAGAACTATTATTTCTACTGAGTGTGGCTGGGTTGATTCTTTTTTTAAAGCAGCGTTGAAAAAGCTGCCTGAATTTGCTGCAGTCATTCACATTTTCCATCAGCAGCCACGGAAGGGGGGCTTTCCCCTGTGAGGGCGGATTTGCTAATTGATTCCTGGCTCGGGGAACAAAGAAGGAGAGAAAGTAATCACGTTTCCTCTGGGTGACAGGAATTCTCCTCCCTTGAGGTAAAAAAAAAATCCCAGCACACTGGCACTGCTGCAAGGACTGGGGCTGGTGCCTGCAATAAGGGGGAAGGGCTGGAATGCCACCAGTTTCAAAAATAAAACACCTCCCTCTGTGGTTTGTCTCCTGGAAATCGTCTGGATGCACTGATGGACACGAGGATGTGGCACCTGGGGACATGGTTTGGTGGTGGGTTAATGGTTGGACTCGATGACCTGAGAGGGCTTTTCCAACCTGAATGACTCTGTGATTCCATGAGATGGACCCTTGGGTGGCAGAGGTGGAAAAGTGCCCTGTCCAAAAAAGTGTTTCGATGTCCTTGGCTCAAGGGAGGCGGGAGGGAAGGAGGGAGAGAAGGAGTGGTTGGAAAATCGCAGGGTGGAAAGCCTGTTTTCCTGGGCTTGCGATTTGTTGCGTTGGGATTTATACCTCACAGAAGAGAAGGGTTTGCTGTTTCCATCCCGGAGAAACCCCACTGGTGGGGGAAAGCTCTTTAGCTTCTAAATTACCTGCGAATGACGTCGGGCTGGTAATTAGTAGGTGTGAATTGATTGTTCAGAGTGGGGCTACCAAACCGTAACTGGGTGGTGCATGGAGCTGTCCGTGTGTGAGTGTGCAGAGCTGTCCAGTCCTGGCCTCCTTCGGAATCAGGAGTGGGGCCTTGCAGATTCCTTTGGAATCAGGAGTGGGCACTTGCAGGGGCTGGAGCTACCCTGGGGTGGGGGTCTCCAGCTGGACCCCACTTCCAGCGGGACCAGCTCCACAGCTCCAGGTGAGTCGGGGCATCCCTGAGTTTGGGCATCCTGCACCTCTGCCATGGGTGAGGCTGGGCTTTCTCCAAAGGCAGGAATGTGTGGAAGCACCGGGCACAGATTAAAGCCAGATCCTCGTTAACAATCCCCTCCCCAGACCCCAAGTTTTGCAATAGGCTGTGATTAATACTTCATTGCAACCTTGAATGCTCTTGCTCCCTAATTCCAAGTGGATTGCTTCAGCATATCCTGGAGTGCACCAGTGTCTAGACATGCTGGTCTAGAGCCTGAGATCTTTGCAGGATGCCTTACGGGAAGAGCCCAGAAGAGCTCAGCTGTCTTATCCAATAAGGCAGAAGCTGGAGAGGGATATTGCTCCCGCTGGAAAGGCATCGGCCAGGGAGATGCTCTGTTCCCATCCATCCGCCAGCCCCGAGGCTTGTGCTCACTGCTCAGCGTGCAACCATCCCCGGGAGGGAGGGAGACCTTCCTGGAAATCCCTCCTCCCTGCAGGAGAGGATGTGTGGCCTTAAGGGACCCACGTGCAAATGCATCCGAAGCAGCAGCCCTGCAGGCATCCAGCCTGGCAGTGCTCAAGTCCAGCTCTAAGGGCTAAGAGAGACCCACCCACCCACCGAGAGCTGGAATTTGATCCCTCAATTCCCTGATGAAACCAGGATGCTCCAAAAGCAGAATATAAGGGGCCAGATTTGCAGTGCCACAGAGCTTTCCCCTGTAGGGTGGATCTGGGGTGTCTCTGCCCAGGCAGGGGAGGGTGCAAAACCAATCTGGGTTTTAACTGGGGTTTTTTTGAACGCTCACTTTCTCCTTCTGAAGCAGCCTGGGAAAGGCTCCAAGTGGTTTTTGCACAGCAGTGTGCTAATCGTGCCCCGTGCCTGCTGAACGCCAGCTCCGGAGGAGGCAGCGGGCACAGACACCACAAACATCGACAGGGTTTTGTTGCTGCCCTCGGAAGGGCAAAGCAAACCAATAACTGGGCTCCAGCTGCTGCAGAAAACACTCATTTGGGAATTAGAGACAGGAGAGAGCTGTTGCATTGGATAATCCATGTCCCAGCCCTTGCACGCTGGTAGTAATTGAAACACTGGAGAACCTGGGAGCACGGGAAAAAAAATAAAATCAGAAGAGTCTCACCAAGCTCTGCATTAAATAGCTCGAAAATCTGGCATTACAGAGGCGCCTCTCTTTCCAAATATTTGAGTCACAGTCTCTGGATCTCGGTGTGGAAGAGCTCGAGTGACACGAGGCTGAAATCCTCCAAACACCTGGGTTCATGCCCCATTTTTGGTGCTGGGAATAATCCATTTTAAACGGAAAGCAGCTGTTTAAGACTGCCAGGGCACAAAGGCGTGGGAGCACAGGGCAGGTAATGTCCAAAGACAAAGTGGGCTGCCCCAAGCCTTGGCTCCTCCCTCAGCGAACCGCAAAAGCAGCTGATAAAAAGGGGTTGGTGTTAAAAGCTGGGTACTGGAAAAGGCTTTTTCTGTCATTTCCACAGAATGACACGCTCAGAAAATCGGGTGTAACCAGATAGATTGCACTTCTTTACCTGCATTTCTTTACATGCAGTGCTCACCTTATGTGCACCAAGGGACTGCTGCGCAGGGGGATTGTTTAGGGTCTCCTCCCCAAAATCTGGCAGTAGCTCAGGCTGCAGGCACAGCAATCCACCTTCCTTCCACTTTCCTACTGCTCTGGATTTCCCTTCTGCCCAGCGTCCCCACCATCCCATGCCAGGGTGCCCTGTGCCCCTCACCCCCAGACCACCCCTCCCAGCCCCTGCTGGCCCTGTTTGCTCTCCAGGTGAGCCTGGGAGGTACCACCTTTCCTTGCCTCCACCTTTCTACCATAAAATGCAATTTTAGGCCATAACAACCATGTTGGATGACACAATTTAGCATTTTCCTGCATGAAGTCCTTGGTCCCACTGAGCCCCAGCTCTGGCTGCAAGGACGTGAGGAGGGAACTGGGTTTGCTCTGGCTCCTGTTCACCATCAGCCCGTGGCTCCGAGCTCAGCCTTGCACCTACGGATCCTGTTTTTATGCCTGGAGCACACAAATGGATTTTGGACAAGCTCAAAGCTCAGCATTCAGGAAAAACAGGGAATCACCAGTAGTGAATCCATGTTAGAAATGTCTCTTTCCCAGGGTATAGCCCAAGTCAGATTCAGATTTCAGTTTCATGACATTTTCAGCCCAAACCCAAACCAAACCAAAAAATCTTGAAGCAGCCGTGACCTAAAACTGCAGCTCTGAATCAAAATGTCTGAACCCAAGGTTGTTCCAGCCCTGAGCTGAGCTAAGATCTGAAGTTCTCCCATGTTTCTTATTTTCAAAAATAAAAATAGGCCGAATTTGGAGCCAGGTCCTGTCTCCCATAGAGTGCTGGACTTGGCTGGTACAAGGTTCCCTTCCCAGTGTCAGCACCACACGAGGCCTGAAGGACTCATTGTTGTGTACTCTGTGCAGGATTAGGCACTTCCATATTTTTTCCTCCTGAGACACCACCAAAAGGCTACAAA
This sequence comes from Cnemophilus loriae, assembly GCA_013397755.1. Taxonomy (NCBI): domain Eukaryota; kingdom Metazoa; phylum Chordata; class Aves; order Passeriformes; family Corvidae; genus Cnemophilus; species Cnemophilus loriae. Next base: position 533,784 of record VZTF01009060.1, on the reverse strand, counting down.
TTCCCTCTGCATCTCCCCAGGATCTGACTGTGGGTTTAAATGCTATTTATTTCCGTTCAGCAAGGGGAATATTTCTGCTTTTTCCATGGTCTCTGCTGTTCTGTTTTGGTTTTATCTCCAAAATAACTGATTTAGGAAGAGCGACCCTGTAAACTTTCTCAGGAGGGTGGACTTTCTCCTCCCAGCCGTATTAATTGATTTAATTTATCTTAAATTTGATTGCAGTGAGCACCCCTAATTAACCTGATTTTTTGCTGATAATCACTCCCAATGGAATCAAATCACAAATCCGGGGATGGATTGACCGGCACACAGAAAGAAGCCGCCCTCCGTGCGTTAATTCAGCGAACGGGATATAATTTGATCCAGGTAGGAATTCACGGTCCCATCCTTCTTTGCAGTGTCCAGCTTCCTCCTGAAGCTTCACTGGGGGCGTGAGCAGCGAATCCATGCTCCTGAATCACTCCTTGCTCATTCCTTTTCCCTCTGTTCCTCTCTCACATCGGTGCTGACCATCACTACGTTGTCTTTCACAAAGCGGGACCTTCTTCCTCCAGGAATTCCTTGCTTGGTGGCAAATTATGATAAAGGTGGGGGAAGAACAACCCAGAGCACTGCTGAATGTTGGGAAAAGGTCAGGATTGGTGTCTCAAAGCCAAAGAAAACCCACTGAGCAAAGTTTCAGAAGAGGGGTGAGGTGGGAAGTCCAGCACGTCACCTTTTGTGCAGATCCTTGCACAGGTGCCTCACCTGCCCCAAGGTTTGCTCCCAGTTTAGGCTCCAAGGTCTCCAAGATCCAAACCTCCCGTGGTTAGGGCAGGTGGAGCCTGGGCATGACCTTCAAACCCACCTGAGGAAGCCTTTTTTGGCTAACACAACCGAAACAAGCTCAGCCTTGGAAAGCGCTGGGCACTGCCGTGACCAGCCTTGCATCCTGGAAAAAGGAACTGGAAACACTGGATTTTAGGCAGGTAGAGGCCACGAACTTTGCCTTGCTTTGCATAGCACTAGAGGGCACAACAGCCCCAAGCACAGCCTGAGATTCCTGGGAAAAAGCACATTCCAGGACCAGGCCAGCAGCTGCGTTTGGTGCCCTTGAGGAGCCTTTATGCTGACCTATATGATAAGGGACTTCTGTAGGTCTTAGATTTATTGTGGTTTTCTTAGAATCACAGGGGTTGGGAGGTTTCTTAAAGCCCATCTCATTCCAGCCCCATGCCATGGGCAGGGACACCTTCCACTGGCCCGGGTTAATCCAAGCCCTGTCCAACCCGGCCTTGGAATTATCCTGGTGTTCAGTTTTTCCTACTGTCACATCTGGCTATAGCTCGTTCCTAAACCACAGATTTCAGCCCCCAACCCCCCACACACTTCAACATCTTCTTGCTCTTTTCTTTCTCTTCTTCTTTCACTTCTCTCTCTTCTTCCTTCCTTTTCCATTCCAGCCTTGCTGTTTTGTCTTTTTCTCTTCTCCCCCCGTCTCCTAATTTCCCTGTACCTTAGGGATTTTTCTTCCAACCTGTCTGTGGGTGCAGCCAAACATCTTCTTCCTCAGTGCACGCCTGGGTTGTTCATCTTTGGGAAGTGGCTGATGTCCACTTTCCCTCTAGGCACCTTGTCAAGAAGGGCTTGTTGAGATGCTGCCTTCAAGCCACAAACGAAGCCACTGCAAATTGAGGGAGGGGTTTATTTCTTTCTGTGCCCCCTCACACACCAGCTCAGACATAAATTCAAGTGTCCCCAGGACTCCATCACTGCTGAAAACATTGGAAAAACAGGAATGAGCATGGATAATTCAGGGCCTGTTCTAGGCTCGAGAAGACTAAAAGGGTCCGTGCTATATTCCTGTTTTCCTGTAAGGATCCCTGTTTGTTTACGTTCCTCTCAAATCAGCTGTACAAGGCATTCGCTTGCCTGGAATAATCCCAGAGGGGGAAGTGACTAAAGAAATGGTCAGGGAGCCAAAAATGGAAAAATTACTGGAGTCCCAGCTCCTCTGGGAGCAGGGAATCACTGTAGGGGGAGGGAAGGAGAGATGGGAGAAGGAAGGAAGGAAGGAAGGAAGGAAGGAAGGAAGGAAGGAAGGAAATATGATTAAAAATAGGGGAGGAGAACAGAGACACACTCGTCTAGCAAAAACAGACCAAAAAGGAGATACTGACTGGCCTTCACATCTTTGAATATTATTTGGGGCCAAGATTTGCTCTCTGCCAGAAGGAACTCCTGGGTGGGCAGGTGTCATCCTTGGATTGGATGAAAATCAAGACAAATTATAATTTTGTGAGTGTTTCATTACCCAGCCCACAACTAACACACAGCCCACAGAGATTCCCCTCCCAGAGCCAGGAGGATTTCCATTTTCCACAGAGTTACCTGACTGTCTGCACTTGGATTTCGGAGGTATCCCAGCCTTGGCAGCAGGACACTGCGTTATCCCTGATGAATCCGTGAGGAGCTGAAGGGAAGGAGGGTGTCTGCCTCAAGGGTCATTCCCAGAGAAGGGGTTGGTTTGATCCATGTTTAAAAATCGATAGCTGGACCTTTCTTTTCTTTTTCTCCACGGCAGGAAAATGGGCAGAGGAAATATGGGGGACCACCACCAGGCTGGGACGGCCCTCCACCGGAGAGGGGCTGTGAGATCTTCATCGGGAAACTGCCCCGAGACCTCTTTGAGGATGAGCTTATCCCCCTCTGTGAAAAGGTGAGACTCGATGGCAGCTGATCAGTTAGTGATGGTCAGAGCTGCATTTCGGGGCTGAACTGAGCTGGTTCCAAAGCCAGGCTGGGCAGGGCTTGGAGCAGTCTGGTCAATGGAAGGTGTCCCTGCCCATGGAACTGGAACTGGGTGGGCTTTGAGACCCCAATCTTCTTTAACCACTCCCACCTTGCTGACAAATCTCTCTCACTGGGCAGATTGGCAAAATCTATGAGATGAGGATGATGATGGACTTCAATGGCAACAACAGGGGCTACGCCTTCGTGACCTTCTCCAACAAACAGGAGGCCAAGAATGCGATAAAGACACTCAATAATTATGAAATCAGGTAAGCGTGGCAAACACCTTCACAGCCGCTTTAAATCATATATATCGGTCTGTTTTGGCATGGAAGGGATATTTTTCCTGGCAGCCCAGAGGAAGGTTATTCAGATCCCTGTGTTTTGAGGGGAAATCTCCCCCTGTCTCCCTGTGCAGTCACTGCTCATTAAAGTCAACATCTTTCGCAGGAAATTTCTTCCTTGCAAAAAAAACAACAACAAAAGAAAATCTATCAGAACACTGGAAAAAAATATTCTGCTTTGGATCAAATTAACTTTCCCCTAACCAGTGCTGTTTATTATGTTCTCCTCAGGTTGTTTGTTGTTGATTTATTCTGTTCGCAGTCTCCCTCGTGACAGATTGTGCAGATATGTTCTGGGAGATGGAGCAATTGCAAAAAATGGTGAAATAGGATGGAAACCAATTGGCAAAACAGTGACATTTCCTAATAGAAAGGAACAGAAAAAGCCCTCATGTTTGTGACTAAAAATTGGGAACAAAACGCTCAGAAATCAACAACAGATGGGCCCATCAATACGTGTTGGTTGGATTTCAACCACACTAAATGTTTTTTGCCAGTTCAAAGTGGGATGAGTTGATGCCTTTGCTTAAAAACCTTCTGGGATAAACCCTTCTGGCAATTGTATGACTTTTTTAATAAAAAAAAAGATGGGTTGTGAACTGCTTTGAGCAGGTTGAGGCACACAGAGGGCTTGGAGATGTCATTTGTAGCAGAGGTTGGAAGGCCTTAGGGATCAGGCTTCAACCACCTCCACCTCCTCCACTTCCTTCCCTGGTTCCAAAGACTCCTCTAAAGAAGTTTTGCACTTCTCCAGACCTGTAAGAGATACTTTGACCCCAAAGAGGTGAACAAAGGAAGTTTTTACTTCGAGGTCTTCACAACAGCTGGCATCAGCGAGTCCCCAGATGGTGCCTCTCCATGACAAGGGATTTTCTTCCCCCAAAACCTCAGTCATGAGGTGAGTGGGAAGCCACAAGCCACTGGTGAACACAACAAATCCTGGCTTATACTGGTGACAGCGCAGGGACCTGGGATGCTGGCAGCAAAAGAGAGAATCCCAAGAAGGAAAAGCAAAATTCAGCTTTGGTTTCTCCCTCGAATCCTTTATTTCAGCTGTGCTGCCGGACTTCGACGTCAGATTTAGCAGAGTGGCAGCTTTTGCTCTAAGCAAGGCCACTGGAATATCCCAAAGAACAGCTGACACCGAAGCCTCGTGTTTGGCCTTGTGTTTTGGGACAGAAGAGGGGCTTTGCTTTAACCTTCCCCTCTCTTGGCTCCCAGCTCCTGACACAGCAGCTCTGTTGTTTCAGGAATGGGAGACTCCTGGGGGTCTGTGCCAGCGTGGACAACTGCCGCCTGTTCGTGGGGGGCATCCCCAAAACCAAGAAGAGGGAGGAAATCCTAGCAGAGATGAAGAAGGTCACGGACGGCGTCGTGGACGTCATCGTCTACCCCAGTGCAGCCGACAAAACCAAAAACAGGGGCTTTGCTTTCGTGGAGTACGAGAGCCACCGCGCAGCAGCCATGGCCAGGAGGAAGCTGCTCCCAGGTTAGCAGGCATGGGGAGGGGGTGGCTTCAGCTCAGGGGTCACCTCGTGCTGTGGTGACAGCATCTGCAGGGGATGCAGGAATCCGAGGAAGTGAACGTGGCTGGGTTTTCTGCCCTCGGAGAGAGCAGTTTTCTGCTAGAGACACCCAGAGCCTGGAGGTTCCCCAACACTCCACGGGGTGCAGGGTGTGGGATTCGCTGCAGCTCCTGCTGGAGCACCATGCTGATGATCCATGGTCACCCTCCAGGAGCTTGGGTTTATTAAAAATCCAGCCAGATGGATTTAGCTACGTGTATCCATTCAACTGTGCTGTAGGAGGATGTGCTTTGTCCTGTGCTTGTCTTGGGTTAAACATAAAATAGAGACTCAATTATGGCCTCTCGGGGAGAATCACTCAGGAAGGCATTCGAGAGCAGATTCAGGCTGGAGCATGGACTGAAAATCGATATTTTGGCAAAAAAACTTGGCATGAGGAATTGCTGTAGAGTAAATCTATGAAATTCAGCACTGGGAGACAGCCAAAGACCATTGTGAAGCAGAGAGAGGTTTAGCAAGTATTAAGGTGAAGAAGTCACTTAACTTGAAGTGCATTTGCAGGGATTTCGCCAATTTTCTCATGCTTTCTTATGCTCCTGCACTGCTTTATTGAACACAGCTCACTTGCTGGTGAAAGCATCCAGCAGACCTTGGGGCTTGAGATTTGCTCATAACCACCAGCCTTCTTTCACTTGTTTAATACCACAGCCCTTGAAATACCCTTAAATCCTTTTTTTTCTTATTGTGTGAAAAATGAGCCTGATTTTGAGCACTGAATTTGCTTTGCTATTGGGAGATATCTCACACTGACAGTTTTTCCTTTTATTCTGCATTTTCTGCTTCAGTTTCAGCATCTCCCTGGTGGTGGGAGCCCATTCTGTGCTTCAGCACGACTTTCCCATGGTTTTTATGTGGAAAAGGAAGGCGGGAGCAGGCAGAGCACTTGAAATCCTGAGCAAAGACAGCGAGACAGAAGGAACTCAGAGCCCTGAGACACGTGCAATGCATGAGGGATTTCCAATTTAGGGACATCTCAGTAAACAATTTAGGGAATTCCAAAGGCCTGAGCAGGAGCCAGAGTCTTCTGATGTCTCAAGCAAACGGCAGGAACTGGAAAAAAGTTTCAAGGCAGAGCTGAATGTGTCTCCAGCTGATGTGAAATTGAATATCAGTATCAAGATGCTTCCTTTAAACTGAACCTCGCTGCTCTTCGAGGGAGCTCTGTAGAGGAAGTGCTCAAAAATGAAGAGTTTTTATAAAAAAGTTAAAATTTTGTCCTGTCTCCTGGCTAAACAAGAGGGTGGAGATAGACTTGGTTTCAGCAAGAGACACCAAGCTTAGCTCCTTGCTACATGTCAACCAGTTCATTATTTCCACCGCTGAACTGCAAACAGCAATTCAGAAAGGGGCAGAGAGCCGTGAGCAGCCCTGCCTTTATCTCTGGTCACTGACAGCTCAGATCCGTGCAGCGCTGAAAGCTGAACAGCAGCTCGGCCTCGCTCCACAAATCCCAGCTCACTCACGGGGGATTCCGAGGGAACAGCACCTTTCCGTTTAGTTTGATCATTCACGCTTCCAATAAGCCTCCAAATTCTATCCTCTCCCTCTCAGTTTGGAGCTCCCAGCCCTTCTTAAATGGGTTGTCCAAGCAGAGATGCCTTTTTAGATGTGGCAGAGAGTGTTTTGCAGGATTTTCTTTGTCCCCTCAGCTGCAAACGAGTGGTTTAGGTCAGTTAAAGAATCACCAGCGAGGTCTGGGCAAAAGCAGGTTTAATAAAAATTTGTGAGGGCACGACAGGGTTTGATGGCAAGGGTCACTCTATTACTTACTATACAGATAAAGCAGACAAAGAAAAATCAGATTAAAGCAATCTAGAATTATTCATTTGGAAACCAGGGAGGCAAAAGGGTGAGGAGGGGAAAAAGTAAGGGATTCAAAGGGTTGAGTCCCGACAGAATAAACCCCCGTGCCAACTCAGCCTCAGACTGGCTCAACAGTTTAGGTCTAAATGGTTTATTACTCATAACAATATCTAATCATGGTTTATTATTCATAACGATATCTAATCAACTCAACACTAGCAGCTCTTAGTAAATTGACTAATTTAACACCTCTAAAACGATTCAGTCGAATTTTCTTTAAGTGCAACAGAACCATAAATCCGACTTAACCAAAATTTAACTTAATGACAAATCTAAAATGGTAACCTCAGTAATACACATGCATGCAGCCAGAAAGAAATATGGACTTAGGAAAATTCCCCTCGAGTTCAGTGAAAGTCTCCCACCAGGTGCCTTTGAACCTGGAGCTGAGCCTTGAGGAGCAGGGACACCATCCCAACTGCATCATCAGCATTCAGCAAAGGGATTTGTTTGCTCTTTTCCTTCCCTGCCCCTCAGCAGCTCAGTCCAGCGTACACAGAGCCCCTGGGTTTACCCTCCACACCCACACCCTGTTTTATGCATCAGGGCTTTTTGTGTCCCTCCTTTCTTCTGCTGCAGCTTCACCCAAACGAATTCAAACACACACAGAGACGTCCTTGCTTTTGCTGTTTCATTCCATCCCGCTGGGGCTTCAGGGTCCCTGTTCTGGTATCGAGGGAATGAAACTTTGGTGGCCAAAAGGGATTTTTATAAGTGCATTAAAATATTTCCCTTTAGGGAGCACTCCGGGAAATGCAGGTTTAAAGTGAGTTATTCCATATTTTAGTTATTCCGTATTTTCACTTCTTTCAGTTCTGGAGGCTCCAAAGGTATTTGCGGGAGGACATTCCAAGCGTGACCATCTGCTTTTGGAAGGGAGCTGATGCAGCAGCAGTGCTTTGAGCTAGGAAGGCCTTTTTTTTTTGGTGGTGTTTGTAGAATTTGGCCTGTTCTGCTGCGAAATAGAGCGTGAGCAGGAGTGAGAGGAAGCAAAGCCCCTCAGCACTGACCATGCCCATTCCCTTAAAGGAAGGATCCAGCTGTGGGGACACCCCATCGCCGTGGACTGGGCAGAGCCAGAGGTGGAGGTGGATGAGGACACCATGTCCTCAGTGAAAATCCTCTACGTGAGGAACCTCATGCTCTCGACCACCGAGGAGGCCATAGAGAAGGAGTTCAACAGCATCAAACCAGGTAGGAACCCGCTGGTGCCGTGCCTCCTAAATAAGTGCTGCAAATGGAAATATTTCTGCGTTCCTAAAACGCCAAAAGAGATAAAAATAGCTGTTTTCCTGCTGCAAAACGTTCGTGTGAAATGCCACAAAAATAGTCGTGAGGCTGAAGGCTGCCACCCGAAATGCCATCCCATTAAGGGCTGCTTAATTCCCAGCTGCAGCCACCACGAAGGAGGATGATTGGCAACTGGAAGAGACCCAGAATGCTGCATGGAGACGCCCTGTGTCATCAAAATGCTTTGGAATCATTTGGTCTTTCTTAAAAAGAGTTGGTGAAGCAGCTGGGTGACTTCAGCATTCTTCTGTGGCAAGGGATGGTGATAAAAATAGAGTACAGCTCCTTTTTATCTGATCTATCTAAATTCTGAACTCATTTTCATACATACCCCCCAGTCCTCGTGTAAATTGGTGAATAATTAGTGCTTTACCTTTAATTCAATATTCCTTTGTGGCATATCTTACATGCACTTAGGGTGAGATTTTTCAAAAAAAGCAAGGAGATTAGTTGGGAATAAAAATCCTGCTGGCTTTCAAAGGAGATTTTACTTCTGAGTTGCTCCAGCTTTAGGAAATTCCACCCAAAACCAACAAAGTAAAAATAACCCATTTCTGCAGCCCTGCAAGCCACACGGTCTATTAGGCATTAGGAACTGATGCTTGGCAGTGTGAAATCTCCTTTCATCTCATTCCTGTTAACTTCCTTCTATTAATTTTTTAAAATCCACTGCAGAGCTTCATTTTTCTTCCGCTAACTTCTCATTTCTGCTCTGTGCATGCCTTTTTCTGGACTAGGCTGCAATGCAAAGGTCTTCACGAGGCTTCCTTGTGTCCTTCCAGCATTTCTGGCTCATACTTTAAGCCACCATCGAGCTGTTGCAGACCCCATTTTACCCCTGAGTTAAATTTATGTTGTCCTACTCTCTGAACTGTTTCCTTCTTTTATTTACCCGGTTTTGCTCCCGAGCTTTGAACAAGCTCGCACTCCCCAGAAACACGTTTGTGGCCTTTTGACACTTTGGTAACAGTCATCTGCTTTGCTCCCAAGAAGTTTTCCACTATAACAACAGAAGTTCTGCATCATTTTTCATTTTCCCTTTATCGTTTCAGTGTTTGTGTTGGAATTTTTTTTTTTAATGGCTAAAATCAGGAATGGGTGCATTCGAGCAGCAAAACTTTCAGCTTTGGGGAGAGAAAGTGCAGTTTGAGTTACAGTGAGATCAGAAAAGGCAGCAAGGATCTGAAGTGATTCATTGCCCTGCCTTGGTTCTCTGCCTCGCTCACTGAGCCACATGTCAGCACCACTTACCTGAAATTACCTTGGATCCAGGGCATTAAGAAGCTATTTTGACATCAACAAGTCATCCAATAAAAAAATGATCCAGAGGTGCCCATGACACAGCAATTGCCACATTGCTGAGGGCTCCACAGACAGGACCAGGAATGCTGCTTGTGCTCCTCAAGCTGGGACATAGTGCAAGTATCACCCCTTAAATCCGTGCCAAATTCCCAGCCTGATGACTTCTGTGGAGCTGTCTCACTGCGAAGCCCTGCCCTTGCTCCCGAGGGATCCCAACGAAATTCCTCCTATCTGGCAGAGTTCCCAGCAGGAAGATTGTGCTGTCCCAGTGTGCTGGAGGGACAATGCTCCCTCTGGAATGTCCCATGGATGGGCTCTCCATGGAGCTGACCCAAGGGTGGGTTTCACATTGCTTGGCCCAGCAGAGGCAGAAGCAGGGAAGAGCAGAATTTTTGGCTCAGGATTGGTGTCCTGGAATGCTCTCCAGGAGGCAGAAGGGGGATATTCAAAACACAACGAGTTCATTAAAGCTTCCACTCGTAAACAAAGCATCAGCATATAACTCCCATAACTTCAGGCTTGGAAAATCATCCTCTGTCCCAGAAGGACACAAAGTGCTACTTTACCATCCCTGTGTCATTCCAAGACGTGCAGCTTGCTTGGGTTATAGGCTGGGACAGGCTCATTTAGCCCTCTGCAGCTCCTAATGACTCCCCCTGAACACCAAAGAAATTCATTTTCTCCTGCATTTTTCTAAGTAAGAGCTTTTTGTGGCAATATGACATCTCCCTGTGCACCTGTTCAGCTTTAGGAGGTAAGAAACCAACAGAAGGGTTGTTCAGTATCCCTTAGCCATGTTTCCAAAGGACATTTCTGGGAGTTTTATAGGAGGCTGGGCTGGCTGATGCTGCGCTTCCCAAGCCACAGGAGCAGAGAAGATGAGGAATTAAAGAAATGGCTGAAGGCCGTGGCCATGGGGAACACGACTGGTGGGGTTATTTTGGAGACAGACTCCTCAGTGCAGAGTGTAAGTTCCTGGCAGCAGAGCAGCTGACAAGGGAAAGGGAAAACTGTGGAGGATGAACTAAGAAAAGAAGAACAAGAAGTCATTTACATTTGAATTACTTCGGGTAAATTGGGTGTAAGAAAGATTCAGGCTGGGAGAAAGATTCTCCAGCCCAAGCCCGATCCCAGCAGGGCCAAGCCTCAGATGCAGAGTCTGACTGGGGCCGTGTCCAGGTGAACTGGGGCATCCAGGGAAGCCCCACTGCCACGGGAAAGGCTGTTTCCTAGATAGAGGCTTTTTCCTAGGGAGAGGCTGTTTCTTAGGGAGAAACCTGCTGCCCCATCAGTCCCAGCCCATCCCAGTGCCCTGAGCTGCTCTGTCCTGGGCAGGGCTGGCTGTTCATTCTTCCTAAATATCCTGAGCTGGTTGTCAAGAGAAAAACCTCCTTGTTTTATGGCTTTCCTGAAGCTGCCTCCAATGCACGTACAAAAGCAGGGAGATGGGGGTCACATGGGGATGTTCCCGCAGCTGGTGCATGGTCTGTCACAGAAGGGAGACACAAGGCCAAAGGTAGTGTCCAACAGAACGGTTTGGACAGGAGAAAACCTCTCCAGTTTAATGGGAATCTTACTGGTGTCTGATCCCAAAACCTTCTAGTTTGCCTTGAAATGCTACAACCATTATATATTGATTTTCCTGTGGAATACTCATCCAAAGAGCTAAGAGGACACTGACTTCTTGTTCTTCTACCCTTGCTCAGCCTTTGCTCTCCAGTGGCTCATAACCTGACAGAGCTGCTCTTTCAGATCTCTGTTTTCTGACTAATCCCCATTTCCCACTAATATTCCAGTGTTTTCCACAGGTGCAGTGGAGAGAGTGAAGAAAATTAGAGACTACGCCTTTGTGCACTTTAATAAAAGAGAACACGCAGTGGAGGCCATGAAAGCCTTGAATGGGAAGGTAAAGCTGCTGTAAATGTTAATTCCTGAGGCTTGGGTGCAGTATATTATACAAACCCACCTGCTTTATTAGCTCCAAAACCCTCCCGGAAGTGTTATGCCGATTTTCTCTTTGCTGGTTGCTTTTATACTCCTGAATTTGTTTTTCAGCAGCTCTGCTATACACAAACGACTCATTTTGCCTCCTTGTATTTGTGCTAAGTGTTTGCCCGGCTCTAGCTCACTGCTCAGACGAAAAAAAAAGCATGAAAAGCTGAAAGAAGAACTAGGAAAGGAGGGGTTACGATCCCCCCTGGCTCACACTCACATCCTTGTTCCAGACTGCCAACAAAAACACTGGCAGGGCAGCGTGTGAATGGCAAACTGGGACAAACGAGGTCAGCCCAAACATCTGCTCCGAATTCAGACGTGGATTTGCGAGGAGGCTGCTGAATTTAGCCCTTCTTGCACTGCGTGTAATTCACTGTAAAGCCGGAGCTGTTCCCGAAGAGGTGTTAACCCCGCTCCTATTTTTAGTGCCGCTGCTGTTCTCCACGGGAGCACATGGAATCTCACCCGCTTACGAGCTGCTTTGCAGGGAAGTGAGGCCTTTTGAAGGCTTTGCTGAAGGAGCCTCTCCCATCTGGAGCCAGGCCTGGGTGCTCTCAGGTTAAACCTTCACCCAGCCAGTGCCACCTTCCACCCGCGTGAGGGAGATTCGGGGCTTTTTTGGGGCGGTTTCCTCCATCTTCCCATCCCATTAGGACGTGGGGGCAGTTCCTCCATAGGCGGGATTTCCATCCATCACTCTGGACACTTACCCCTGTGCTCGTCCCGTGCTCTCTCCCCACCACGAAGGTGCTGGACGGGTCCCCGATCGAGGTGACGCTGGCCAAGCCGGTGGACAAGGACAGCTACGTGAGGTACACGCGCGGCACGGGCGGCAGGGCCCCGGTGCTGCAGGGGGACTACACCTACACCCTGGGCCACCTGTACGACCCCGCCGCCGCCTACCTGGGCGCCCCGGTCTTCTACGCACCCCAGGCCTACGCGGCCATCCCCAACCTGCACTTCCCCGCCGCCAAGGGGCTCGGCAACAGGAGCATCCTCCGGCCCCCCTCCGTCCGAGGTAATTCCCCTCACGCCGACGCTCGGCCAAGTGGCTCCTCCGGGGATCGGGCAGCTGCTCCCCGGACGCGTGTTGGTGACATTGGCTTTGCCCCAGCTCCTGGATCCCTCTCAGAAAGGGATGGAAAACACGGGGTTTTGGCTCTGTCTTTCCCAAAGGCAATCTTCCAGCTGAAAAAAATAACCATTTTCCCAGAAACAACTTCTAGATAGCCCTCAGTGCGGTGTAAATAACCCACGAATCCTCCTGGTTTTGCCCCAGCAGGGAAGACCAAATAAAACACTTTTCCTTTCCCCCCTTCAGAGCTGGGTCCCACAGCCAGCCACCACCACCGCTATGTTTCCTCTTTGATTTGAAGGTTGCAGGGAAAATTTTACCAGTCCCGGTGTTTTCTGACCCAAAGCCATGGGGTTTTCCAAGGAAGTCACATTGCCCTGGTGCAGGGTAGGGAAGCAGCACTGAAACCAAGCAAGCCATTGTGTGCTCTGGGAGGTGGAGGCCTCCTTTTGGAGGATTGTTAACTTAATAATAATTAATTCAATTAATTCACTTTCTGAGTAAAAGAGAGTATTTCCGAAAACTCTTGGGTGACCCTGCTTGGAGCCAAATCAAATCCCCACACTCAGGTACCCCCAAATTAAATGTCAATGCATTTATCCTTTGGTCAGTGCAGACATAAGTTTGGGGCTAGCAAAGAAATAACTCTGTCATGTGATCTTCCTTCCAAAGATGATGCCTTGTGTCCCCAAGCCAAGTCCCACAGCAGGCTGAGACCCTGTGTGGCACCCTGGTAGGCCTGGCAAGGATCACGATGGCCAATTTTTCTCCCTTCACCAGGAAGGGGACAGGGCAGCAGGAATACCCCTTGTTCCTCAAGTTTTTCCCCACACAGGTGACCCAGCTCGTCTGAAGGTTGCATTAGGAAAGGAGCAGATGTGATAAAACCCCCCACCCATCTCTTGCCTCATGGTCTCCCCAGACTCCCAAGCAGGGTTCCCTGAGAAAAAAATGGAAGTGTAATGGGGGAAAACCAAAAAGGATTTTTGTTCATATAGGGATGAAATTGTGTAGGCTGTGAATTCTTGGAGGTGAAATGACACTGGTGGGTAACAAAAAATGCCAGCTGTCCCCTCTCTGCCTTCCAGCTACAAAGCTGGGTAAAAAGATGTCCCGAAATCAAAACAGACCAGAGAAGATGGAAAATGGGCAGAAAGAAGCAGTTTTTCCCCAAAACCCCTCACCTATCCAAGAAAGGGTGTCGGTGTCGAGCCTGTGTTATCCCACCACCAGGCCGCGGGACCTCCTGCCCGCCTGCTTCCCAATCCTCCCAGCAAGCGGGGCTAACTTTTCCATTTCAGCAAGAATCAGGGTCCTTTTTCCCGTGATTTGATTCGGTTTAATGCCTTCTTACATTCCTAGAAATTTACATGAATGTACCTGTAGGGGCTGCGGGCGTCCGAGGCCTGGGAGGCCGCGGCTACCTGGCGCTCCCGGGCCTGGGGCGCGGATACCACCTCAAGGGAGACAAGAGGGGAGAGGAAAAGCTCTACGACCTCCTGCCAGGGATGGAGCTCACCCCCATGAACCACGTCACGCTAAAGCCCCAAGGGATCAAACTCGCCCCTCAGGTACGTGCCCCAGAAAGGGCGTCCGTGTCCCAAGGGTTGCGCTGGGAAAACGGGCCCCTCGTTGAATCCGCGCCGCAGCCTGGTAAATAAATCCATTCTTGTGTCTCAAAAGACGTTAAAAAATGAGCAGTGCCAGTTGCATCTTGTGATATCCACCTGGCTTGCCCACTCTCACGGAATCATGGAATGGTTGGGGTTGGAGAAGACCTTTAAGATCAGCGTGAGTGTCAGAGGAGAGTTGTCATAAATGCCTTAATCCACTTCTGGCTGTCGTGCCATGAAAGCACCGTGGGTCGAGGAATTCCCACCCACGATGGGTTTGATACATAAAATGCGTCACCTGGGGCTTCACCAAGGAACGATGCACATGTGTAGAAAAATAATGCACATTTTCAAACCATTTATGGCGAAAGAAGTGTTGACATAACGCAGCCTAGCACAGAAACTCTGCTGGCTCAGGGGGGCTTTTGGTTTGGTTGTGAGTGTTGCTGCAGATGGATGGATGAGGGCTGAGGAGAAATCCAGAATAAATTCCCTGAGTTTCTGAATGTCCAGCTCTGACAGGAACTCTTTTCCCCTTATGTTGTGCAGAGCAACACAAGAAACCAACTTCACCCTGAATTTTGAAGCGTGTCTTTGCCTTTTAACACTTCAATTGCCACAGCATCCGGTTTGCCAAAGTTTATGAAAACATCCTTGTTTTCTCCCAGAAAACTGGGTAGTGGGATTTATTCCCTCCCATAAAAGCCCCTTTACTCTATTTTGTCAGCAAATCACAGAATCACAGAATGGTTTGGGTTGGAAGGGACCTTAAAGTTCACCTGGTTCCAAATTGTGCCATGGGCAGGGGCACCTTCCACTAGAGGTGTGAAGGCCCTGGAATGGTTCTGCAGGGCCTTAGGGCAGGTGAAATTCATTTTTATAAAACCGACATATAAAGGAGTTGGGATGGCAGGGAACAAGTGTTGCCACAGTGAAAAAAAAGAACTATTGTAAGTGAGAACTGAACTATGTAATGGAGCATTTCACACTGCAAGATGCTAAACTTCAGCTGGAGCTGGGGTGGCAAAATTAAAAGCGGCAGTGAGGTTTAAATTTTACATTTTAGTTTTAAATCTATTCAAGTGTGAGCTGTAAACGAGGCAGGCCACAGCAAGACTTCAGGGTGACCTAACTGTGGCCTTCCAGTGCCTGAAGGGGCTGCAAGAAAGATGGAGAGAGACTTTACAAGGGCCTGGAGTGCCAGGACACAGGGAATGGCTTCCCACTGCCAGAGGGCAGGGATAGATGGGATACTGGGAGGAAATTCTCGGCTGTGATGGGGGTGAGGCCCTGGCACAGGTTTTTCAGACAAGCTTTGGCTGCCTCATCCCTGAAAGTGCTCAAGGCCAGGTCAGAGCAACCTGGTTTAATGGCAGGTGACCAAACCCAGCTGGGACAGCACACAGCCAGTGGGTTAAAAACCCTGGAATCTCAAGCCAAAGCAGGAGTGTTTCTGGACAGCAGTTCCCAATTACCAGGGGATCAGCTGTGCCAAGGCTGAGGGCAACGTGGTTCAGCATTTCAAAAGCTGCAATCGCCTGTCAAAGCCTGTGGAATTAATTGGATGGAAACACAACCTTTTTTTCTTTTTAAAGAGAAGCCTATTTGGACTTTTCGTGCTCTATAACCCACTAAGCCAGGGAGGCAGCAGAGCAGAGAAGATGAATGCAACCCGAGTTTCTTTAGTCCTCTGAAACAGAAGTCCGTGAGACAGAGCTTCTGAGGAGAATTCAAAGAAAACCACACTGGAATAATCTAATCAGCAAAAGGATTCAGATGCCCAACAGAACAGGGAATCATTTCAGGAATTAAACAGATCTTAAAGTATAAAGCATTTAGATGAATCTTACACTTCAAGGTGGGTGCAGTATCCTGTCTGCCATTTATTTTGTATTTTTTGCTAAGCTTTGAGGAAGCTGCCAGGACTCCCTAAAAGCCCTTTGAGGGAAGGCAGCTGCTCAGCACAGGGGCTGGAGCTGGGTGAGGGGGCTTCTGCACAGCAATTAACCCCAGCACAAATCCCTTTTTTTTTTTTTCCCTTCTAGATCTTAGAAGAAATCTGCCAGAAAAACAACTGGGGACAGCCTGTGTACCAGCTCCACTCTGCCATCGGCCAGGATCAAAGACAGCTCTTCCTCTACAAAATCACCATCCCTGCCCTTGCCAGCCAGAACCCCACCATGTACGTCATTTTTGGAAGGTTTCTGAGGCTTAGGCTTTATTTTTTAAATTATATTTTACCTAACAGCTGTCCTCAAAGTCACAAGCACACAGGTCTCATTTTCCTTTTATCTTAAAAAATATTTATTAAATAGATTTTAGAATATTTATTAAATGTGTATTTTTATATTATATATGTTTATGTAATTATATATATAAATACTTTAAAAAAATTATCGGGAGAAAAACATTCACAGAGTATAATTAACTGCTGTCTGCCGTGCTTGGTGCTCTCTCTGCTGGTGCAAACATTACAGAAAACCAGTCATAATCAGGCAAAAGGGTGCTTTTTTTGTACAAAAAGAAAGCAAATGATAGCCCTTGTGGGGAAATGAAAGGAGTTTGAAGGAACATGCTGATATTTCAGCTCCAAATAAGATTCTAAACATTTCTGACCTAAACCACTGTTTGCTGTGTATTGTAAAGAAAAACCCAGGCTGGGTATTGTAAAGAAAAACACAGCAGGGTTGTTTGTTTGTTTTTTTTTTGATGGAGAAAGCACAACAAACCCTGCAAGGACGTCGTGTCCAGCATGAGCGCCAGGGTCGATAACCTCAGCGAGGAACCAGACCACTCGGAGGAGAGCGGCTCTGTTAATGCACCAGCGCAGGGAAGTGCTGCTTCCATTTGCTGTGTGGGATGGTGCCAGCTCTAAGTGGATCACAACGTCTCGCAGGAAAGCCCTGGGGAAAGCAAACCCAGCTAACTTTGTGCTGTCCTCACAGACACCCCTTCACGCCGCCCAAGCTCAGCGCCTACATCGACGAGGCCAAGACCTACGCAGCAGAGTACACCCTGCAGACCCTGGGCATCCCCGTGGAGGGGGCAGAGGTGCCTCCTGCAGCGCCAGCTTTTCCAGGTACGGGCATGTCTGTACAGCAAAGGGCTCCCAGAATGTCATTTTTCCTGCTGGTTCCTCGTGGGTGTGAAGAATGAAGCAGGTTTTGGCCACTGAGTACTGGCCTGGTTGTGCTCCCCCACAGTGGCTCATGTTACTTGTGTGTCTAACATCTTTATCAGAGAATTCCAGACTGCTCTGAGTTGGAAAGGATCCTAAAGATCACATAATTCCACCCCCTGCAATGGGCAGGGACACCTTCCACTATCCCAGGCTGCTCCAAGCCCCGTCCAGCCTGGCCTTGGACACTTCCAGGGATCCAGGGGCAGCTACAGCTTCTCTGGGCAGTTTATTTTATTTATCTCTCTGCCAGTTTATTGCCTGTAAAGTATTTTATCTCTATCCCAGGACTGCCCAAATTTCTGTGTCCATACCCCAGAGCAACTCAGGCTGGGGGCACTGGCATGGGGGGCTCTGCTCCAACCCTGACCCCTCAGGTCAATGCCACAGCTGGGACTGTGTCCAGGGGAGCTGGAGTAGTGTCCAAGGGCAGGGAATACCAACACCCAGAGGCCCATCCCAGCTCCACACCTCCCCTCCACTCCTCCCAGTTTGTGAATGCCTCCTTCAACTGGGAGCCCCAGAAACGAGGCAGGATGCAAAGCTGGTGTCCCCAGTGCCACATTTGGGATGAGTCCCCTCCCCGGCCCTGATGTCACCAGGATGGAGGAGATCCTCTTCCCTGCAAGGACACGTGGCTGATGAATTCCTGGGCCCTCCGTCCTCCCCCAGCACCCCCAGCTCCTTCTGAAGCAACACTTAGGATTTCATCTGCCAAAGAAATGATGCAGCCATGAAAGTCTGGATCCGATCCCAGCTCTCACACCCCCATGGAAGGTTTTTCTCCCAGTTTGAGAATTCATACTCTACAGCTCTTGCAACTGCCCAAAACAGCTTGGGAATTCATGGAAAAAACATGGGAATTACATTTGCCGTGCTCTCCAGCGTGACGGTAGTTCTGATGGAGAGGCAGCACCACGTGCCAAGCTGCACATGAGGAACGCATTAGTCAGTACTACTGAGTTGTTTGGAGTGTCTCAAGGATGGATTTAAAAAAAAAAAATAAAACATCTATCCGGCTTCCTGCCACAGGAGTCCGCAAAAGCCGCAGAAAAATCAATTTGTCTGGGCTTGTGCAGCTTCCGCAGCGTGGAAACCAAATGGGCTCTTTATTGAATCCAGCCCCCACTTACTGCTTAATTAGCATCTCTCTTTTTCTTTCATCCACCCTTATTTATTTGTCTTGGGAGCTTGGCAAATGGACATGCCCTGAAGTTGCTGCTTGCAGCACACACCAGTCCTTGGTCAGGGCTTGCTAAAGCTCAGCTCAGGCCATGCCCGGCTCGCAGCTCATTTCTCTCCTGATGGTAGCAGATGTGCTTTAAGTCCCAGATTTCTCAATTCCTGCTTGAAGCGTTGCACCTGGCTTTGCTGGTGCAAAGAAAATACTCTGGAGAGCCACAGTATTCAAATTGTAAGGAATTCCTCATGTCTTTCCCCAAAGTGACACCTCCAGTGAGGCAACGTGTGCTCCCTGTTGCCCAATATTTCCATTCCCCCACCAAGAGGACCTTGGCTCTGGCTGACCTTGAGCTGATCCCATTGCCCACCTGGTCAGACAGGATCCTGGGAGATGTATTTTGGCAGCGGAGCCTGGTCCAGCAGATCTGGTGGATACCCCAGCTGCTCTTCCCAAATTTAGGCTTTTTCTTAACTCCTGATTCTTTTACAACAGAACACTGCGGTCTGGTTGACACGCTGCTATGCCCTGCCTTCAGAGGAACCAGCCCCAAACGATGCTGTTTTCCCAGTGATTCATTCTCAACGCTTACATCTTCCCATGGAAAATCTGGAAGTGTTGAAACCACATTTTCCATTAGAAACCAATGGGAAAAAACCAAAAAATCTCGTACGCTAAATATTTTCTCCCTGCTGCTGCATCGAGGGAGTTTCCCTACCATGGCTGTCCTGAACTGTCTGTATTTTGGCTGTGAAGGGATCAGAGCTATATTTTCTCCATGAATCCTGCCCAAATGTCCCCTATTTTAGGTTGTTTCCTTGCCGCCCTCATGCCATACAGGGGGGGACCTCTCCAGAGCACCATTAGCTCAGAAATAATCAAAACCTGAGGAAAAAAACGTTCAGCAGAGAGGGGCGTTTTTCCAGCACCGTGTTTAACAAATCATGGGTGAGGAAATGCTTTCATTTTCCTATGAATCGTTTAATTTATTTCCATTATTCCCACTACCAAACTCACTGCTGCCCAAGGCCTTCCCGCTGAAAGTCGTCCCATCAAAACCTACCAGGCGACGGTGAGTTTTGAACGGGTTTTCATTAATCCACGGGTTCTCCTTCTTCTTCCCCTTCAGGATACACCATTGCCAACGCAGCTGCCACCGTCACAGCCACTCAGCTCAAGCAAGCAGTGACAATGGGACAAGATTTGGCCACGTATGCGACCTATGAAGCCTATCCTGCCTTCGCCGTCGCCGCACGGAGCGACGGCTACGGAGCCTTTTAACCAAATTCCCTTAAACCCAGCACAGGCAGAGAGGAAAAGAAAAGCAATCTCAGTCTGCTAATTCAACGCCCTCATGATTTTAAGCTAATCTGTGGCCTAAGGTTCATTTTAGTCGGAGTTTCAGTTTTGTAGGTCTTTGGTTTTGTAACGGGATGTTAAGCAGGGGGGGAAGGAGAAATTTAAAAAAAATCGTGCAAAATCAGATTTTCACACTAGAAAGCAAAAGCTCAGCCCAGGAAATGAGAGGTTCTCAGGTGTATATATATATTTTTCTGTGTATATATATTTATACACCTACTGTGTGTGTGTTTACAAGCAACAACCTGTACTGAAAACAGCTGGTCCCGTGGCTGTTGTGACTGAGACTGGGGAAGGATGGGGTGGCCCAGCAAACCCCTCTGTGCATCAGGAATTCTCCTGCATCCACCCCAAAGTTTCCCAGGCCAGGCAGAGCAGAGGTGCCCCTTGGCCACGGGGGTTTGCGTCTCCCTGCCCCTGATCCCTGCATGCCACCAGCACGGGGCATCTCAAGGCACATTGAAATTTTTCCCAGCACAGCCAAGGCAAAATATCATTTATCCTAAGCATTTGTGCCCAGCCTAAGAGGCTAATTTTTAACAGGTTTCCGTGCTAATTTTATTTTTAAAGCAGGGCACAAGAATTCAGCAGAGTTTTCCCTCTTACTTTGCTCCCTCCCAGCCATACCCAAAAATCAGCAAATACCGGTCTATTTTTGTGCACTTCCCATCCAATGGCACATTCACTGAAAAACAGGGAAACTTTTAAGCCTGAGGAGCAGAAAAGTGCTATTCATTAAGGCCAATTCTCTACTTAATTAGAGCACGAGAGCTCAGAGCCATGGCCTAGTAACAGCAGGCACCTCGACAGGAATAAAATTATATCCAAAGAACATTTTCCCAGGTTGGAAAGAGCCCTGCCTGGCTTTACACATTAAATCAAGGCTGCTGCCTGCTCTGATTCCAGCAAAAATTAATTCAGTGGAAGAGGGTTCACGCCAACAGGAAAGGCACCTCTTATTTTGGAGAGCACCAGAGTTGGTGTTTGAACCCTTTGGGGATGCTGGGAGCATCCTTTGGTGTCCAGCAGGGGCATTATCCATTTCTTTTTGCCATGGGATCGAGGCAGGTGTAATGATGCTATGGAGATACGGGAGGAATCCAGTGCTGGAGAACTACAGCAGACACATTAATCCTATATCATCAATCCTACGCACTGATGCACACTAAGAAAACTTGAATTTATTCAGTCTAGGACCAAAAAAGAAAACCCTTTAGGGAGGGAGAATTTACAACTGGGTTGATGACACCCAGCAGATCCAGCCCCAGATTTCTCACCTGGTTTTGATGCTGTGATGTGGCAGAGTAGAAGCCGTTCCAAGGGGAGCTTTTCCTGTGCACCCCCCAAGCTGGGCAAAGCACGAGGGTCTGTGACAAGGAGGTGACTGCAGGAGCCAAGTGTTTCTTTCCTCTTCTGACTCGATTTCCCCCAGATTGGAACAAACCCCATAAGCTGTACAGTCTGAGGTCCCGTTAGACCCCTCCTATTTATAAAGTAGCTCGTTAGGGTGACCCTAAAGGTATTACAAGCCCTCTGTGGCTGCTGCTGGCCACGTTTGGCTCCGCAGCAAAAGACAAACCTGGTCACAGAGGGCCAAATAACCGAGAGTGTTACGGATTTCGTGGCTTTTTTTGTTTTTTTTCTCTTCTGTCTCTGTCTTTAAGTGGTGATTGCCAACGAGGAACATAGCCAGGAGAGTCTCTCAAACCGTTGGCAGGAAGTGTTTCTCACTTTCCACGTTCAGGAAGTTTAGTCTGCTTTTTCAGCTATTTATATAAGTTCAGAAAGATGTCAAAGCAAAGGGCAAGAAGCAGTATTAAAAATGTGTGCATGAAGCACTTATTTTTGTACGAGTAGTACAAGGTTTGTATAGAGTTTTAACACTGTGAAGTGTAGCGAAAAATCACAATTTCCATTTACTGGAGGACAATCGTGTGTGTTCAAAGGGAATGAAGGGAAAAATGGCATCTCAATCACCCGCTGCAAATTAGAACCGGGACTAAATTCTGTGAAGCAACTCTGTGATTTTAGAGTAATCCGAGGACATTCACTGGACTTTGAAATATCATTAAAACTTTTTAAACACAAGCCTCAGTCCTTTTATACAGCTACGGTAAACAGGAGCACACTTTGCTCCGGAGGGATCGATCCCAGGTCACGCTGGCAGGGTCACAAGCTGTTCAGGAGTGTTTTCCACGTGCACTTTGGTGACCTTCGCCGAGCACACGCAGCAGCAAATCAGCAGTTTTGCACTTCTGCACTTCTGGGTGAAAAATCAAGGGGTTGGCCTCTTTTCTCAGCACCTCTTTGGTCAGTAATTATTTACCTGTCAGTGCTACGGGAACTGGGTTTGCTGTGAATTTATTACAGTGGTAATTGTGCCTTACCTGATCCCAGCAGAGATTTTTGGGGGGTTATACCGATAGTGAGACAACACCATGCAAAAATAAGGAGTAAATGGGGAGATCCGTGATTTAGGGCTGTGAGGCATTGGCCCCACCTTGAGAAGAGCCTGTTGCCAGGTCAGCAATAGGTAAATCTTTTTGTAAGGTGAGGCCCTGCTCCTTGGAAGGACCATCACGCTTAAATGACTGAGAAACAGCAATTCCTGGGACGAGGGGTTCTGGGTTTGCACCTTTCCAGAGGGATCCTGAGCACAAGAAATGAGGGGAAGCTCTGATACCTTAATACTGATAACACAAGCCAAGGCCTCCCTGCCACTCCAAAAGAGATTTTGCCAGAATAGATTGACATTGTTCTTCTAAAGAGGTCAGCTGTATTCTGAGCTCCAGCAGCTCTGCCAGCTCTATTATTTTCCCTCATTAGCTCTTCCCGATGTCCTGTTTTCATTTCCTCCGAAACCAGGGCAATGGAGAATTTGCTTTTGTGCTGTAACGTCTCCCCCCTGGCACAAGTGAGATTCCCTCTTCGCTCAGCAGCAGCTGGCTGGTCAGTTTTGGAGAGCAAGGATGATTTCCCAAGGAATCTCAAACCCGCAGCCCAACTTAACGAAAGCATTATTTCCCATTTGTAAAGATGTGGGTTCCCAGTGGAGAGCACAACAAAGCCAAAAACCATATCCACCCCCCCACCAACAAATCTAAGACAAGTCTGAGGTGTAAGTGATGAGATCAATGCCCAGAAAAATCAGTGGATGGCCTCATCTTTGGCTGCTGGCAAGGCAGGAGGTACAAAAACTGCATTTTCCATCTCCCTTCTTCCAGCCAGTGCTTTCCTGGAGGTCTCTACGACACAGGGCCTCTCATCCGAGGCGCAGAGCAAGAACAAAACATCTCTGAGGGTGACACAGCTCTGTGTTTGGAGCTGGCCAGACCCTGAAACATCCCACAGGGGAACTCTCATGTCCCACTGAAACCCCCTCAGTCCGCGGGACAATGTGACTTTCCAAGGGATCTGCTTTACCTTGGAGCTTGCATGGCTCCCTTTTCCCAGCTAAATCTCCCAGGGACCATCTCATCTCATCGCTCCATCACGTACCTACCTGGATTTCCCCTTTTGGGGGGAAAAAAACCCCAAACCAAACGACCTTTGAAGGTGACATCCCAGTCAGGGGTCACCAGTCCCTGCTGGTCACTGACTGAGGGTCAGCCTGGCCCTGGTGCTACTCGTGATGCTCTGATAGGATGGATGCTCCTTTCTTCCTAGGGCTGGAAATTGCTGTGGCCCCCAAAATCTCAGTCTTGGATAAAATTCCAGTTCTCAGCTGTCCTTTTTTAAGTGCTGGTGGGGGCTTAAACAGGCCCTGCCCACCAACCCCTGTCCTTTGGGGATGCTTGGGGTGGGCTGCTCTCTCCCTGGACACCTCAAACTCCTCTCCATTCCCAAAGACTCGTCCTGGCCTGGCTCCAGCTATCCACAGGACTGTGCCCATCCAGATTTGGGATTGCTTAAGGAATAAACATTGGAAGAGTGACATTCCTTGGTCCCCAGCCGTGTATACCCGACCCTGGTTGTGGAGATGTTAAAAACCAGAGAGCTGCAGATATAGGCTGCACACAAATACCCTCTGTGGGATGCTGGAAAAAGCCCCAGACAACCACAGGATCCAACAAATCCCAAATCCTGCATCAAAGCCCAGAGACAGCAGAGGATTCTCCCCTCTCCCCCCAGTGCCTCGGTTCAGATCCCAAATTAGCATCTCCTAATACTGCTGGTAAATTGGGAAGGAACAGGATGTGCAGGAGGGAGCTTGTGGCGTGCTCGAGTCGTGCACAGGAGCTCAGCCTGTGGACACAAGTTTCCCGAGTTCGTGGTAGTTTATATCCCACGACAACAAAAATAAAACAAAGGTGGAATTCTGCCCTTCTCCCGAGCACGTAGCAGGGCACAAATGGCTCCACGTCGAGGGACAGCAGCCCGGGAGAGGGACGAGCAACTGTGAGGAGCAGTGAGTGCTATATTTAACAGCTGGCGAGGTGCCCAAATTCCTGAAAAATTCTTTTTTTTCTAGGCTTTGGCTCGAGCTTGTTCTCGTGTAAAACAGCACTGGCACCTAGTGGCTGCTGGATCCAGGCACAGCACCCCAAAACAGCGTGCAGGGAGCAGGGAAGGGCTGCTGGTCACTGCGTGCCAACAGCCACAATGCTGTTACAGAGCAAATAAAACCAAGGGCTTCTCTCCCAGAGAATTTTCTACACACAAAATAGGATGAAAATCCAAAAAAAATGGCCCCTAAACTTCAAAATCCAGTTCCCACTGGTGACAGCCAAATAAACACGAGGTGTTTCACAAGGGGACCTGCTCTGGGGCACGGGGGACTCTCTAGACACCCTAATTCTGGCTTTCAACACTTCCTCTCCCATGGGAACCCCCAGCTTCCTAAAAACTCCCTTTTGGGGTCAGACATTCATGGTTTAGATGGTAAATCTTTCATTGTGCAATTCAACTTGGCTTGCTTAAACACGTCCTACATGTCCTAAACACGTCCTACTGAAAAAAAAAAGCCCCTCTGTTAGTGGGGTGGCGGGGGGAGTTATTAGGACAGGACATCAGGAGAACCTCCAGGGATTTGATTCCCAGTGATGTTCTTTCAAAGCTCTCTCTTTTTCCTGACTCAATATTGCGACTGCTTTGAGCTCCTCCGGATGGGGATCTCTGAGACTGATTGCAGCTGGCTGGAAATGAATAATTCATCCTCTCCCGCTGATTTTAAAGAGAGGCAAAATTATCTGATTGACGATTCTCTGAAGAATTAAGGAGATTGCATACAAAATTGGTGCACATTATTGGAGCTTATTAAACATTTACAGTTGTTTAGCTGTCAGGCCCTACAAGAATCCCAAATCCAGACCTGAAATATGTTTTCTTCCTCCCAGTGGCGCCCAGTTCTGCCACTTACAGAGGGCAGAAGAGATTTAGGGGCTCTGGAGCTGTCCCCACTTATGGCAGCCCGTGGAGGCAGCTCAGGAGTGACCTGCCACCAACACAGGGTCAGGGTGCTCATGGCTTTGTCCAGGCAGCTCTGAAACCCTCCTGGGAAGATCCTCTACATTCCCGGGGACTTTTCTGTGGTGAAACCCTTTCAGCCAACAGGTTTGGGCGCTGCAATGGTGTCTTCATTCTGTGCTTGGATGAACTCTTATGTGGGTTGAAGAGGGACCGCAAACCCTTCTGGTGACCCACCTGCAGGTGACTCTGGGTGGCCCCTTCATCCAGCCAGAGCCTGCTGGCCTTGGGTCCTTCCTGATGCTCCAGCAAAGCAGGCTGGGGTCTGTTCAGAGCTGCCTCACCCACAGCTTTAACTCATAAATTCAATTCTTACTGATTTCCACCTAATTCCCTCCAGGAGAGCCTATTCACCACCAACAGGCACAGGTTCAATGACTAGAGAAGAAGTTACATCTTTTATTACAATAAGAATCAGCTGAAACCAGGCCTGGCCAGGACAGGAACCGCTTGACTGAGGACACATGAGGAGACTCAACTGGATGGAAAAGCCAAAACCTTGCAGGAAGTCCAGCTTTGCACAGCAAAGGATGACCAGCAGCGCTCAAGGGGCAGCAGTGACGTCCAGAGCCACAAAGAAAACCCTCCCAGAACATCGTGGAATCACCTGGAGTTGGAGGGGACCCACAAGAATCATCCAAGTCCAACCCCTGCGCAGCCCAGATCCGAAATCTAGTGCTCAAGGAGCCCATTCCTTTAGGGAAGGGGATCGCCTATGGAGCTGTGATTTGAAATGCTGAGGATGAGCCTTCAAACGGGACCGTGATGGTGCGAATGAGGGACACCCTCTTCTTGTAGTGCCCGAAGTAGCGGAGCCGGTACACGCCCGGCTCCGTGCCGGCAGGGATGTGCCACTCAATGGTCACGTTGCTCTGGCCACGGGATCCTTTGCTCCAGTAAAACCTGGAGAACAGGCCCAAAACTGCAGTCAGCAAGGAAATCCACGTTTCATTGGAGCTCACTACGCGCAATGAGCTGAAGGCACTCCAGGGAAGTGTATTTTAAGTCCTCCCTGTGCTGGGGCAGAGCTAAACCAAGAGGGTGAATATTCACTAAAATCACAGAGTCCGTAATTACTGACCTCAGGACTTCTGGCACCCATTTCCACATCAAAAGCCCATTTTCTTCTACAGACTCCTTGTGCAAAAGCCTTTCTGCTCAATCCCAAAACTCTACAGAGGATGCTCAGCCTCAAAACCCCACACATCATCTGGGCATGAGGGATTTTTCAGCTGGCTCTGAGGGAGCCCTTCTTGGGAAGCTGATGAAGATTAACCCACAGCTCTGAAAGGTGGCACCAGCCTTGCTGCTTTGTGGGTATTTTTCCTGAAGGCTGACATCTCCACTCTCAACTTTTCTTTCTTCCAAACTTTTAAAAATTGGTGTCTGTTTACACTGCACAACAAATCTGGCCAGTTTCTTGCTCTCGGTCTCTTATTTTCTCTTTGGCATGCTATTCATCACCACGGTGTGCCAGATGGATGGATACAGGAGCAAGCTGGACCACAAACCTTCTGTAATTCCTGCCCTTCCCCCTCCCTTTCCCAAATTTAGAAGCCTCCATTCCAGATTCTGGAGCCAAGGGCAACACCAGTTTTGCCAAATTAACCCCCCCAAATATGCGCTGATCCTCTCCTAGAGAGCATCACCTGCAGGGCCAAGGCCAACCTGGGGCTGGGAGCTCTGGAATGAAACCCTTCAGGTCAGACTGGAATGACTCCCTGGAGTCTGTGGGACAGGGAAATTGCTCAGGGCACCCACCTGATGTCCCAGGAGGCATCATTCAGCACCACACGCCAGCTGCTGGAAGTGTTGGAGTATCTCTCCACTGTCAGGAAGTTATGCTCAGTCTGGAATAAAAATACCAGAGTTAGGCAGACACTGAAGGTACAGGCACGTCCTCACCTTCTGTGGCACTTTAAACTGGGTAGGGACTGTGCTTCCTCATGCTTTACCGGCAAATGTGGGAATTACTGGCAAAAATGTTATATTTTACTGCCAAAGCACAGATTTAAGCTGATAAATGATGCGAAGAACTTATCTGTAAGAAGAGAATGGGCAGTGACAATGTCTATGCAAGGTGAGTGATGGAATGAATTAAGTGCTTTTCTAATTGCCTTTGTTTTGTTAAAATAAAGCAGCAGGGTGGGAGGATGGAAATTAGAGACCAGGTTGGCCCTGGACACCAATAAAGAGTGCCTGGTCACACAACACGGTTCAACTTCGATAACATAAAGAGATCATAAACAGTCCAAATTCACTTCTTTGCCCCAAAAGCTTTCCAGTGGTGTGAACTCCCAAAGCACTCATCTTCCTCCAGTCTCCCAGCAAAGAAAAAAAAACCTACCCAAATATCCATTGATCCCAAATACCCCAATTCCAGCATCATTCCATCGCATTTACCGCATTCTCTGCAGAGTTCCTGGGGTTTGCCCCCACAAAAGTCACTTCAGCAACTTCTCTCTGGTGGGGGGAATTGAGATTTGTATTAAAGGCTGAGCAGCACATTAAGAGCATCCTTTGAAGAGGCCATTTGATGTTTTTAGGGGGTGGGTTGGTTTTGTGGTGTTTTATGGTGCTTGGTTTGTTGTTGCTGTTGTTTCAAATTATTTATAATTTCACTTGTTGCAACAGCAGTGGACAATTTATGCTTTGAACTGCTGTTCTGGGCCTTGCCATTCCACTTGTCCTGCTTGCTGGATAAACTCCACCACTGCACATAAAAAAGGGAGGAAATGAGGGAGATTTTTCAGAATGCCTCCCTGCCTTACTGCTGGAGACAGCAATGAGAGAAAAGCCCTTGCTCTGAACATCTTATCTAAACGTTGAGCATTGAAAACAGAACCATTTCTGACATTTTGATTTCATTTCATTTACATTCCACAGCAGAGGCATCAAAGGTGACCCGATTGCTGCTTGTAAAAAATCACTGTACAATATTTGCCTGCTTAATCAACTGCTATTTTGTTTCGAAGCAGAAGGGGAAATCTGCTTTGTGCTGAATGGAGGGCTTTTATTTTTCCCTTTATTCACCCATTTTATTCCCATTCAGCACGGTGGCATAGGCATGGAAATGCTCTGTCCCTGCCTTCCCAACCATGCCCACCAGAGACACGAGACCTGTTTGGTCTGAGGCCACCACAACCCACAGACTTGTGGGGGGAGGGGGAAGAATTTAAAGGCAATTTCCCAAACAGGTTTTAGGGACTCCCTGAAGCTCTCACCTCTCGATACTCTTCTCCCACTTCTTCCAGCACATCCCCAAAAGTTTTATCGGCCGGCGCGCTCTCGGCGCTGAGAGAAGGCAGCAGGGTCAGGCTGGTTACGTTGAAAAGTGGGGGCTCTGGACCGGGGGACAAATCCTGAGTGGCATTCTGGGAGAGGGAAGATGTGCTCGTTAAACATGCACACGGATAGCCAGGATTCTCTGAGGAACCACAGCATTGCTCCAGCTCTGCCTCCCAGGCTCTGCTTGCACAGATTGTAGGAATAATAAAGTGAGCGTGAGGATCTCCATCTGCGCTCTGCCTGCAGGAGCAATCCCTGCAGGACACCTGCTGCTCTGTTGCTGGGGTCTCCTAAATCCAGCCCCAGAATATCCCAGGATATTCCTGCCCACCGCTCCTGCCCGTTGGTCACAGGGATAATGGGCATTGCCAGGTACAGCAAAAACGTAGCAGATTTTTTTTCCTTTCGGTAGAAAAGCAGCAACTTCAGGCCGTGCTGAAAGGTCTGAGGTACTGATTTCCTACACTTTGAGCTGCAGAACCCCCAGAATTTCTCAAGTGGTGTCAGACCCCCATTACAGGAATTATTTTCATACCGCGTTGTGTTTCTCAAGGTGGATTGTGAAGAGAGAGGGCAGCAGTCGGGTGGCCTCAGTGAGGAACAGCCACCACCACTGACAGGATTTAGATGTCCCCAGCAGCCCGTGGCACGTGGGAAATGCTGCTTACCAGAGCAATAGCCTTGGCCAGCCCCCTGTACAGCTGGATGTAAGCAGAAAGGGTGTGTGGCCCATAAATAGTGGAGGCAGCCTCGTATCGTTGAACCTGGAAAGGACAAATTCAGGAGAGGAGGGCTGGGAGGGCTCCTGAGTGGTTTGTACATCCCATCCCACCCGGATCAAGATCAGCAGTGGGGTTCTTTGCTCCCTTTCTGATAAGGAGACAGCCCCAACAACCTGCCAAAGTATTTCTGCTGCAATTTCAGGTTACTCCTCATTCCCCAACCCGTTGCAAATAGGGAGGGCACGTTTGCTCTTCCAGTTTTCACAGTTTTTACCCTCTTTGCTCTTCCAATTATCACAGTTTTTAGCCTCTCTTAAAGGCTTATGATGCAACTTGCTTCCCCCTCAAACTTTTTGGGGTGGGATTCTTCCAACCCCAGTTCTTCCAACTTTCCCTCGCAGTTCTCCCTGCCCGTTTTTGAGGTAAAGAACTCTAAACACACATAATTTCACATGAATTATTAGCCCATGGAGCCAAAAGCTGAACTCAGTTAGACAGATTCAGTCCCCAATTTTAACATTTACCTGGTATTCCTCATAGGTGGCGATGTAGTGGGTGTAGACATTGCACAGACCTGCAATCACAACGTTCATCCCTGGTGTCCCATGGGAATCAAATTCCTAAGGAAGGAAATAAAACCTTTACCTTGAAACAACTGCTTAATGCATGACTATACTGTTGTTATTATTATTGTTGTTATTATTATATCAATATTGTCATTATTGTTATGGTCATTGGCATTATTATCATTGTTATTATTGTTCTTGCTGTTGTTGTTGTTGTTGTTATTATTATTATTATTATTATTATTATTTACCAGGACAGAATACAAAGTTATGGAGGGAAGGGAGCTGGATGCTCAGGAAGGCAAACCTACAAATGTGATTCGCCTTTTGTAACATCTCATATTCATTCCCCAAAGAAAAAGAGGACAAATGACCTCACATTCCAGTAAATCTAGGGGGTTTTTTGGAAGCTGATGTCTGTATACTGCTAAAAAATCAGGGATATAAGTGTGAGAAAGGCCCAGTGAATCGTGGAGATGGCATCTGGGATTGGGATTTTATTCAGGCTCAAGCCAGGATGTGTCAATCAAATGGAAAAAATACTTTTGCCTTTTTTCTTGTTTTTTTTTTGCAGTTCTTCTCATGTTGCAAATTCCTGGTGGGGATTAAGGAGCTGAACCCCTCCATCCCAGAGCCAAACTCCTGCTGGCATCAGTTGTGCCTGGATCCCTGTGGAATTGGCTTAATGGATTGAAACCCGATCAGCTGGTGTTTTGGGGAGGATATTCATTTCTCCTGCCTGTCAGGAAGCATATGGAAAATCTGTCTGAAGAAAATGGGAGAAGGAAACATCTGTGGGACACGAGCCCCATGAGCCCAGCTGGGAGGAGAGGAGGGAAAGACCAGGAGGGTCGAGAAAGGAGAAGTTCCAGACGTGCCGCGCTCTGGGGAAACCTCAGCAACTCACACTTTTAACAGCTTCCCGCAGCCTGCGTCCGGACATGGTCCTAGGGCACAGAGGGAACAAAGTCAGGCTCCAGAATCATGGAATCCCAGAATCACTGGGGCTGGAAAATCCCTCCCAGCCCTTGGAGTCCAACCTGTGCCCTATGCCCACCTTGTCCCCAGCCCAGAGCACTGAGTGCCACCTCCAGGCCTTCCTTGGACACCTCCAGCAATGGGGACTCCAAACCTCCCTGGGCAGCCCCTGCCAAGGCCTGAGCACCCTTTCCATGCAGAAATTCCTCCTGGTGTCCAACCTGAGCCTCCCCTGGCACAGCTTGAGGCCGTTTCCCCTTGTGCTGTCCTTGTTCCCTGCGAGCAGAGCCTGACACCCCCTCCCCCCCAGAGTTGTGGAGAGCAGGAATCTAAAGCAGGAATTGCTGGCTGGACTTGCAGCACCCACCAGCAATTCCCACAGCACTGCCCAACGTCCCTTAAAGCCTCTATGCACAAGTTCAACCAAAACACCTCAAAACATTTCACACCCATCACCACAGCCAGGGAGCGGCTGGAGGCACCCCAGGGCAGGGTAGAAATTAAGGTACTGGAGAGAAATCATTATCCTATTTAAATTTGCATCATTGCACCACCAGCAGTCAGTGCAATTCATCATTACAGTGGTTGTGGTGCCAAAAACAGAATCCAAGTTAACAAATTCCTTTGGTTGCCTTGAAACTGCATGTTGCTACAACCGAAATGATTCAGGAAGCCTGTGTGCATCTCAATCATTCCCAGGGTGAGTTTGGGGACAATTTTGAGCCTCCCTCCCTTTCTACCTGCAGGCAGAACTGTTTCAGGAGGTTTGAATGAAGTTTGGCTGCAATAAATAGAAGAAGACCCAAGGAATACACACGTGAACTCCCCGGGAACAGCAAGGATTGCCAGGGATCCGATGGCAGCAATCTGCACATCCACGATGTCCGGGTGCCAGGGGTGGGGCCAAGTCATCTGAGGGGGAGGAAAAAGTGCATATAAATACTCTGCTTTAGTAGGAAAAAAGATAGCTGAGGTGTTTTCCTTCCTACAGCCATCGGCCAGGCGGATAAATTTATTTTGTGAATTCATTTGTAAATTAAATTTCATTTATTTGTGAAACACACGAGAAGGTGTTTTACCTTCATATGGTGTCTGACCATAAGGGTCACATAAGGCACAGGTAAATACTATGGGTAAGGCTAAAAAAAACCCTAAATAAGGTGTTGCCAGAGGGGCAGCCCTAGGCAAAGTGGGTAAAGAAGGTCAGGGTAGCACCTAGAAACCCCTCATCTGCATGGAAAAAGGATAGAATTTGGATTGATAAAGAGATGAAAAATCCCACTCCAGCGAGCCAAAAAAAATGGGTTTTTTTCTGAGGAGCAATTTGGTGGGGGCAAAACATGAATAACAAAAGCTTGTGAAGCACATCAGAAGCAGGAGGCCTGCCAGAGCATCCCAAAAAGGTGCTAAAGCCGTAAGAATAAAGTGTAATTTACTCTCAGTAACACCATCCTGCACGGAGGAGGAGGCAGGGAGGAGCTGGGGCCTCTTTTGGGGAGAGCTGAGGTGAGGAGCTGACTGAACACAAAGTGACAGCAGGGAAGCTTTTAAGGAGGCCGGCGAAAGGAGTAACAGTGAATTTCCTTATCCAGATGGCCTCGTCTAAGTGCTCTAAAGAACCCTGGCCACGATCCCTCTGCACGGCAGCGCATCCGCCTCAGTGCCAAGGGAGCATCAGGTGGCAAAAGGGGCGGCGATTTCCATTTGGAGGCGTAAAGCAGGATTTGGGGAGAGCTCAGGAAGCGCAAACGCCAAGCCACGCCCTGAGCACGGGGATGGGCTGGGATCAATGGAGCAGCAGCCCTGCAGAGCCCTGAGAAACAGCCCTTCCCTGGATGAGCAGGGCATCCCTGGCACAGGGATCCCCATCCCAGCTGGCAGCCCCAGCTCTTCTGGACATGCCCTGAGCAGCTGCTGGTCCTGCTGGGAGTGGGATCTGCTGGAGACCCTCACCCCAGGGCACTTCCAGCAAATCCCTGCTGTTGTGGCAAGCGCCCAGAGTTTCCAAAAGGCACCCTGATGAGTTACTGCGTTTTGTGGGACCGGTCTGTCCCATGGAAAGAGGAAAGGTCCTTTCATGGATTAACGTAGGAACCAAATGGAAAATGCACCCAGAGCTATAAAGATCTGAGCACCAGCAGAGGCTGCCCTGAAGTCAGAGGCTGCTGAGAGGCAATGCTTGCACACACTGGTGGCTTTCCCTCACCTCCTGCCTTCTCCCTGTGCATCCAGCTCAGGGCTGCTTCACGGGCAGAGACTTAGGCCAGGATGGATTTCAGTGGGGTTTTTTTGGCCCTAGTGAGAGCAGCAGGTCTGGTTTCTCCTCCTGAGAAAAACACTCTGAAAGAGTGGAATTGAATGTGAAAGAGGAATACCCATCTCTCTCATTCTGATGTGAACTAACCACAACACTTCACTCTTGCTTTCTCTCTCCATGCCTCCAGAGCCCATGCAGCCTGTGCTCCCTCCTCGTTCTTCACCAGACATCACAGACATTGCCTGGAGCTCCCTAACAAACCTGCTAGGGATTGGGATCTGTGATCCCGGCCCAGACCAGTGATCCCTGCACTCCCCAGGGCACACACGGGTGTGTCCTTACCTCTCCCGTGCTGAAGAGGATGGGCTTGGGTTCGTGGCAGGCTTTGGTTTCGTTCGATGGCTCTCCCAGCAGCTGGTCCCGGATTTGATCCCAGAACGGGTCCCCTTCCACTGAGCCTTGAGGGGGAAACATCTTTAAACTCTGTTCCTCTGCTGCCCCAGCAGCTCTCACACAGACACTCCCCGCTCCCAGCTCATTTCCCAGTGTACTCTGACCACCTCCCTTTCCTGGGGTGGTTTGAAGAGCTGAGCTTCAGCCCAGCTCAGCCCCATCCTGGCAGCCTTCGGGTAACGAGAACAAATGAGCAGGAGAGTCCCAGACCAGCTCGTTCTTCTCCCTATTCCCCATCCATCCCCTCGCTCTCCTTCCTCCAGGGCATGGCCATATCCTTTTCCCCAAGCTTTCTGATGGACACAGACAAACCTGCGAGGGGGTTTCCTCCACCTTCCTAAAAACCATCCCTTTGGCTGCTGTGAAGTGGCTCCAGGGGTTTCAGTGTGTCTGGGGGATGCCCCGTGCCCTCCCTGTCCGCACAAAGCCACGCTGAGATCTGCCCCCAAATTACCTTGGGTGAAGTTGAAAGCCCCCACTCCGTCAATAGTCCCCGCAGCAAAGCTGTGCCCCAGGGCTGGTTTACAGGTTTTAACCTAGATCAGAAGGGGAGAAGAAAAGGAAAAAGAGAGGAAACCCAGCTCCCCTCGCTGTGGCAGGTGCTGCTGAGGGAATGGGGCGTTTCCTTGCTGCTCTCACCGTGTGCGTGGCGTTGAGCTCCACGGACACATCGCTCATGTTCACCCACTGGTGGGCTGAGCTCAGGGGTCCTGTCACCTCCTGGGAGGCTTTTTCATACAGCTCCTAAGGGACTCACAAGGTGGAAAAAAATCCTTGAGGGACGAGCGATGAGGAACCCAGCTCTGCTGAGGAACAGCCGTGTGGATCATTTCCTCACTCCACCTTCCCGGGGCCTCTTCCAGGTGCTAAAGCAAATCTGTATTTCCCAAGTCCCTTTGTTTCTGTCATGCTGCCTCTCCACTCTGCATGCCCCGAGCCCTGCAAGCCCTCCCTGTCTCAGGGAGGGAGGACACTTCTCTTTTACAGCTGGAACATGCCCCTGTTTCAGCAGGATGGCAACTTCCCTCTCCTGGTTGCCACCTCTTGGCATTTCTCACACCTTAGACCAGGCAGAAGAAATGTTTTCTGTGAGAAAGAAGCACTTTGTTCTACTCACTGCCTGAAAGTGCTGGGACTCTACCATGCATTTACTACACCCCTGACAGCTGAGGGTATTTACTACACACCCCTCAGCCCTTCAGGGAATTGTTTTCCAGCCTCAGGTTGGTACACGGGAAGGGCTGCCAGAAGTTGTACAGGTTTAATGACAGTCCTGGAAGGAAATGAGGGCACAGCCTTTGAAGGCCAGGAGTCTGAGGTGTTAGAGACAACAGCAGCGTTTTTCCCCTGTGTTTGATGCACACTCCAGGACTCTTGGGCTGGGGGCAGAGGCACGATCAGCCTGGAGTGACTTGAGGGCACAGCCTCTGAAACTGTGATTAAAGGAAATGGCACCACCAAGCCTCCTGCTCTTCCTCCTCTGCTGGACACGCTCCAATTCCTGCAAGCTGCTGTCCCTGAAACGCTGCCAAAAGCTCTCCTTGCACTCACTGCTCTCACATCACACAGGAGGGGAACCAGCAAATTCAATCCAGGGTGGCTTTAGAGCCCAAAAAGAGAGAGCCCTTAGGGCCGAGGAAATGCAGGGCCAAGCAGAGCAAGGGGAGCGTCCTCTGTGGGAGGTTTAAGCCACACATTTTACATCACATTTGTGTCAGTTTGGGAACGTGATGCCAAACTGGCCCACAAGGGGCGTGTGGTGCTGTCTCTGAGCCCTTCCAGACAGATTTTTCCCATCATGATGCCTTTGAGATGAATGGGAGGGAGGGGGAGAGGTTAAGGGGGGACATGCTCATTATATCCCAGTGAGGAATATTGAGATCAGAACCCCAAACCAACATTTTCAAATGACAACATGTGCAGTGATGTATCTCAATAAAAATACGTGTTGTCCAGTCTAAAATCAGGTTTCTAATCAGATGGGTTACACCTGAGGAAATTTTTCACTCCCATTAAGGTTTCCTACACTGTCCTAAGCCTAACAAATTCTGAGGTCCTCTTGACTCCAGTAGGTAGAGACATCACCAGCTGGCTGCAGAGCTCATTTACCCATTAAAAACAAAATTGAGAAACTTTCGAGTAATTTAAATCTACAAACATTACTCCAGCGAGCCAAAAAAAATATAGAATATAGAATATGGAATATGGAATATGGAATATAGAACATGGAATATCCAGAGGGAAGGGATCCACAAGGCCCATCAAGTTGCTTAAATGAGCATGAATTCCTGTCATAGCAGCACTCACACACACTCAGGAAGCAGAATATCCCTTACCTTTGCTTTCAAGTAGATATTTTGCCCTATAATCCTGGTGCTCTCAAACATATCGTTCCCGGGCCCCGTGGCCATGCACATGGCTGCCTGTTGGGAAATTTGTTTGGTGATCAGTGAGTACGGAGAGCATCTGGCACTGCCAGGTGGTTGTGAAACTGTGGGAACTGAGGGCTTCTTGCAGGCCACATCAGAATTAGGCACAGGGTTACTACACTCAAGATAAATTTGGGGTGAATGATCAGAAAACTGGGACAAAGCACAGCAAGTTCCTGGAAGTGGCATCCAGGACAGTCCACGAAGAGGTGACTTTTTAAATTTTAATGCCCTCTCCACGCGCAGTGGTCAGCCACGTGGCCCTGCAGAAGGTGGGGCAGGCGGGTCACACTCACCCCTCCGACGGGACAGCTGCTCTGGGGGTTGTCACACGACTCGCCCGTGTTGGCGCAGAACGGGCCCCGCGTGTTGGGGGACACGTCTCCCAGGTTGGACGAGGCGAAGGCGGCCACGAAAGAGCCCTGCCAAGGCCAGAGGAGCGCTGCAGTGCCCGGCAGGGAAAGCTGCAAAGCCCACGTGCAGCTCTCCCTGCCGCTGCTGTGATCGCCGAGCGCGACTCTGGTTTGTTCCCAGCGTCACTGGGAGCACTGGAATGGGGGTTTAGGCTCATCCCAAGGGGCAGGGCGGGAAGAGCATTGGAGAATTGGAGAATTGGACACACGTGATGCCGTTTCAGGGAGAAGTTCACACCACCTTGGTGTGCAGACAGTGTTTCCTCCTCCCTCTCTTCCACCTCAGCTCTTCCCAGCGTGTCCCCAGCTTCTCATGTTGCTGATCAGATGTTTATGGGTCATTGGAGCACCTTGAACAGGATTTTTTTTTCCTTCCAGGCGTTCACCATGACTGATTTACGGGGTGAGAGCTATTGGAGCTGACTGCAGGGACACCTTCCAGGTTGTTCAAGGCTTGAACACTTCCAGGGATGGGGCAACCACAACCTCCCCAGATTTTAATCAAAATAAACTTGAGTTATTCCTAAAGTCTGAATAACTGCCACTGTTTACTAGTTTGGAAAGTCAAGAATACACCTTCCAATTTCCCTTCTGTAGAGGAAGAAAGGAAAGAAATCAAAGCATTCGCCTCAGTCCTTGTGTTTCTGCGTTTGCCCTGCTGTCCCACCTCACCCCCTCCCTGTCCCAGCCCTGCTCCACCCATTCCTTTGGGCACTCCCACCTCTCCGGGGAGCATTCCCTTGTTCTTCTCCTGCTCGAACAGGGAGGAGGCGTAGCCCACGTTGTCGCTGTTCACCAGGTGGTTGGAGTTGTTCATGCTCACGGGGTGCACGGCGAACCAGCTGAGGAGGGGTCACAAGGCACACACAGAAAACGCTTTGCTCGCTCTGTGCAGCGGCAACCGACCTGTCCAATCTCACGTACTTGTGGGAATTTTCTTTGGGAGAATACACACGGAGACTCGTGGTGCTTAGGGATGGATTAACGAGGGCGGAGTATTCCCCTCCTCTCCCTTCCTAACCAGGGGGGCTCATGGCTGTAACAATCCAGGCCTTGAGGCCACGAGAATTTGGCACTGTCGTTATCAGGGCCACCAAGAGCCCCTTCAGACCTGAACTGACTCTTGCAGTAATCCAGAGAATTATATTTTGCAGGGATTTTTATGTTCAAAGGAGCAAGGAGGAAGTCAGTGATGTAAAAAAAGGGGGAAAAATGGAACACCTTCGTTCTTACAAAAAGTAAGGAGGGTATGGAGAAAAACATGCTGCTCTGGTGGTCAGTACCTGATAAGGCCCAGCTCGTGTCCGTCCTCATCCACCATCTTCAGCACCACCATTTCTTTATCCGTGTTGGATGAATACCTGGATGGGAACAAAGCAGGGAAATCCCATCAGAGTCAGGGCCGTGGCCGTGCTCTGCGATGCTCTGACAGGTTAAATCCCCACCAGGCTGAACAAGGATGTGAAAAGGTCATTCCAGGTACTACCAGAGCACAGCAAGGCCTTAGAGAAGCATCTGAAGCCAGCTGGGGAGGTGAGGGAAGAGCTGTGGCCGTCACTGTACTCAGGCACTGCTCCTCCAGGGAATGGAGATAACACAAATTCATGCACCAGGGACGCGCACTTTATTGCCCTCTGACTCTTTATTTTTTAAGTAAAGCACAAGGTCACATCCTTGACCAATTCCTCGTGCTTGGAGAGGGCAACCACAGCTTTCAAGCCCTCACTTTGCAGTTAATTTCTGGGGGTGCACACACCCGAGTGCCCACGATGGCCACAGCATCGTTCATTCTGCCACAGTGCTGGCTCCACATTTTCAGCTCTCCTGGGAGGAGCAGAAGCTCACCAGCTGTGAGATGGCTGGGTCGTGGTCCCAGCCAAGGGATTCTCCCCAGGGCTCTGTTTCTCCCCTGCCTGGGGAGGTTTTACCTGCTGCGCTCGGACGCCGGGTTGGCAAGGTAGGAGAAAGGGCTCCGGTTGATCTGGCTGTTTTCTACTGCGCCTCTGTTTATAAAGAGCCTTCCTCTCTTCATGTTCTCATGGGCAATATCTATGCTCTGCAAAGCAGCACGACAGGGAGTGTCAGTCTGTAAGGCACATGGGAGGTCATCTAGAAGAACTCTTTCTTTCCCTCCCCGTCCCTCCCCAAGCCTTTCTTGGAATTTGGGGGTGCTTGTTTGTTTGGGATTTTTGCTTAACTCATCTAAAATTCTAGAAAGTTGTGATAACATTTTTAAACTACCCACAGCTGCCTCTGAAGAAAGGATTCAAAGCTCCTGCTTTTTGAGCTGCTTTCAGGGGCAAACACAAGCCCACCTCCAAGCACGTTTCGGGCTGTGCCATCCGGAGGTGCCACCCCAGACGCCACAGCCAGAGCTGTGCTAGGCACCAGCACGCTGAACTGGGTGACACCGACCTTCACAATGCCATTCACGATGGAGCTGAGGGCTGGCTCGATGAGCCCCTTGCTGGTGATCCAGAACAGGGTGTACTGGAAGTAGCCGGCGGGCCCCGAGTGCGTGTGGGTGCCGCTGAGGATCACGTTGTCCTGCCGGTACAGCTCACCGTACTTGCTCTGCAGCTGCTTCAGCACCTGAGAGGGAGGAGGTGCTCCTAAAAAACCCCTTCCCGTGCCCAAAGGCTACGGAGGTTTGTGCCCAGCCCTTGCAAAAACCCCAACCATCCATCCTCCTCCTCACTCTTCCCTTTCTGCCTGGCACAACAAGGAGGTTGTAGCTGTTGGCTTGGCAAGAGCCTCAAGACAGGAATATCTGGTAAAAGACCTCGAAGTGAACCCCAGATCATCCCAGGAGCCCCCAGATCCCCAGCACCTCCTCCCTCCCTCCTCCGCTGCATTAGAGGCACCACGATAATTGCGATTCCAATGAACTCCTGGTAATTTTTCCACTAAGAGCAGCGTGAGCAAGGTCCAGCCTCATTAGCTGAGGAATCCAAAGCTCTTCTCCTGCAGAGACGCGGCATCTCCCCAAGGAAATCCCAAAGGAAGCAGCCAGCGTGCTGCCGTGCTCCATAGGGATGACTGCAAGCACCCGGCCGCTCCTCTCCAGCCCCGTACCTCCAGCCTCACTCTCTGGGACATCATTCCGATGTCGGCGCTGACGAACACGACGCGTTTGGAGTCCTGGAGGTCTGCCACGATGAAGGCTCGGCTGTAGAGGCGCGAGAGGAGCCCCCCGCCCACCTGGTCGGGGTTGGCGTATCCCATCTGCAAGAGAGGAGCTCCCTCATAAATATTGAGCTGTTTATTCCTCTGCATGCGTTTTCCTGAGGAGATTTGCCCCCGGGGGGGGTCACAGGACTCATTCAACAACTCCGAGCTGCAACTCTGTCTCGCCCAGCGATTCCTACAGTCATGGAATGGTTGGGCTTGGAAGGGGCCTTAAAGCCCATCTCGTTCCAACCCCCTGCCGTGGGCAGGGACACCTCCCATCAGCCCAGGTTACTCCAAACCTCAAAGAAGCTTCACCTGACATTTGAAGGCAACACGTATCTGGCAAGGCAGAGGCTCTAAACCAGAAACCCTGCAAAAAAAATACTCACAAGGGATGAAAAATCGGTATTTCACCAACTGCATGAGGAATTCCCCCAACTCACCAGAGGGACTTGTGCCACCGGGCCCGTGCAGTCAGCTCTGCCAACCCCCACCAAGTACTTGGCTGTTTCTGTTTTGTCGTTGTTGGAATCTGTGAGAACAACAAATGGCAGATCGGTGGACACAGGAGCGAGCAGAATCGGGGACAAAAGAGGCCAAAGAGCTCTGGCTGAGAGCTCTGAGTGGATTTGCAGCGGGCTGTCAATGTGCTAAGCCTGCGAAGGCCTCCGGGGTGGCAAAGGGTGGAGCAAGCATGAAGAACCACCCAGGGAGCTCTCCAGAGGGGTCACCGGGCTTTGGCAAAAGGGTGGGGACGCACAGCAAGGGGGAAACCAGCCCAGCATTCCCAGTTAAACCCTCCAAGCCCACCAGTACCACGCAGGAACCAGATCCAAGTGCTGTTTCACACAGACAATTCAGCTCAGCAGTGGTAAGAAAAAGGGGATGGCGTGTCAGGAGCTACTGGGAAAGGGCTAGGGAAGAGAGAAGGGCACATCCAGCACATCCTGTGTCCAGTGCTGGTGCCCTGGTCCTCCCCAAGAAAATCACAGCAGAGCCAGCTGAAGCTCAGAGAAGGGAAAAGCAGCTCTGGGGAGTGATTTCCAGGCAAACGGTGAGGAAAAGTTCTCCCAAAGGAGATCACATCTCACCCCAGCCACCAGGAAGGTGCAGAAATCCTTCCAGGATGGACAAACCCATGAAGGGAAAGCCATCGAGGGCTATCAAATCATAATAAATCAGAAAGGTTATCCACATCTCAGCAAATCCCAGAGCCACAAATCACCAGAGGCTGAGATAACACTGTGGGAAAATCTGAAATATTTCTGTGTGCTTGCTCTGTTCCCACAGCTCTCCCCAGGCAGCTGCTGCTGCCTAAGGCAGGGCTTCGGGATCAGGGGATGCTCCGTCTTCCCAGCCTGGCCTTTCCTGGGCTGTCACTTGAAACAGAGGAGAAGGGAAACACTCACACTGGCCACAGACTGATGCTATTTCTGTCATTTAAAATGACATCAGCCACCCCTTAGAACTACCCTTCTCCTCTTCCTCCTTCTCCTCCTTGTCATCCCCCAAGAGCTCTGACACAGAGGAGAATCACTTGTGCAAAACTCTGAGGTGTTATAGCCTAAAAACATGAAGTTTTTAGTCCCAAGTGTGAACTACACCCAATCTGAGACCAAAATCTAGAAGCTGGAAGGTCCCACTGATGAGATGTTGAGTCCAGCTCCCGACACCCTCGTGCCCTGTGCCTGGGGATGGGGTTGGAGCCATCAGTGGGCTGTGATGGGGTTGTAAAACCCCTTGGTCAAATCCCGGGAGCGAGAGGCTCTCAGGACCCTCTGCAGCAGGCAGAGAGGGAAGGGAGGGTGGAAGGAAGGGATGGATCCCTGCAGCCAACCTCATCCCATCCCCGGGGCTGTGCCTCCATGCCCAGAGTGCTGCTGCTGTGACCTCCCCGCTCCTGCTGCTGTGGTGGGGTGAAAGAACCATGTGGTGATGGCTCAGCAGTGGCCTGGCGACCTCCACCTGTCCCCCTTTAATTTAAATCCTGCCCTGGGCACCCCCTGGAGCAGAGGGGGTGGAGGGGACAGCTCCACTTGCCGTGGGTGCCTTTGGTGAGGAAGTGCAGGACCAGGAGCACCGCGGTCAGGGCGATCATCAGCACCAGGCACACGATCAGGATCACCTCCAGCCGGGAGAAGGAGCACCTGGAGCTCTTTCCACGCATGGTGGGGGCACTGTGGGGGCAGAAAGGAGCCCGTGGGACATCTCAGTGTCGGGCACATCCCACCCAGAGCCCACGTCCCACCCTCGGAGAGCTGTTTGTGTCCCCCGCCCCAGTGTCAGAGACAGCAGCAGCACGGATAAGGATGGGAAGTGGAGATTTATTTTTCCGCTTAAGACAGGAAAAATGTATCTCCTGCTGGCAGCAATCACGCCCCGACACCAGGCCTGGCAGGACAGGGAGAGCACCCAGTTTCCCGACCCTGTGTTTCCCAAGACGCTTTGCTCACCCTTCTGAAGAGATCTTGGAATAAACCCCACAATATTCCACCAGATCCTGTGTTCTCCCAGCGGCTGAAGGAGATGCTGAAGCATCAGAAGACAATATTGTCACCATAATAAACATCAATTTAGGAAACTCAGCTTCAAAGTCCCTCCCAACCCACACCAGCCTGCGAGTCTGCGATTATTGTGTGATTAGAAAGGGAAGAATGAGGCAGAGCCTCTGATTTTCCTGGCGGTACCATTTGCCAGCTCTGGTAAAGCTCCTGCCTCCGGGCTATTCCTCGCAGGGAATGTGCCCTGGAAACAATGAACCCGCAGGAAACAACTGCTAAAACGAGCACTTATGGTCCTGAAAAGGTTGCAGTGAGAAACAACATCAGCAGAGAGCCAAGTGGTCACTTAGACTTGCTCTAGGTGACCTCTCTTGTCAGCTTCCTTTGCTACAGCACTCGTGGTCAGGGCTGAATTTCACAGAGCAAATATTTTAGTGGTGACAAATCCAATGTTACAGGTTTCCTTCCTGCCCTCATTATTCCCTGAGCGTGGCATTGGCTGCCAGGCACCGTGAGCTGTCCAGAACTATCCCAGCACCAGCCTGAAACACATCAGCACCACAAACGCTCACACTTCTCATCACCCCGCTGATGAAACTGCCCCAAAAACACTGAAAGATACGAGCACTGATCCTCTGGGATCCCAGGGGAATCTCCAGCGGGCTTACCTGAGTTCTCTCACCCGTCCCAGCAGCTCTCAGCTCGAGACCTGCTCCAAGCTGGGAAGTTCAGCTGGAAAATTCTTGCTGATTAACCCCGTGAGTCAAGCGTGGCACAAGATAAGGAGAAACCAATCAATAATTTTAATCCCACGAGGAGCTGATGGAAGGTTTTCCCCCGCGGTGTGTTTATGTTAAGCTGCAGACAGCATCTCCCTCTCCCAAAATAACCTCTCCAGGACTGCACTGCTCAGCTCTGGTGCTCGAGGAATTAGGGAACGG
This sequence comes from Cnemophilus loriae, assembly GCA_013397755.1. Lineage (NCBI taxonomy): Eukaryota > Metazoa > Chordata > Aves > Passeriformes > Corvidae > Cnemophilus > Cnemophilus loriae. The sequence continues at coordinate 491,039 of VZTF01009060.1, read as the reverse complement.
GATGTTTTTTCCTCCTCTTTGCCTCATCACAGCTTGACCAGCCTGTGGAATGGTGGCTGCTTCCCTTCTGGATGTGACTCTTGATTCTCATGGAAGTTCAGTCCTCAGGGTTTCCATGCTCTCAGAAACAGGATACTATTTGAAGTGTAAAATACTTTTTATTAATGCATTTCTATTTAGCAAAAACTTCCTTTGTTAAAACACAGCTTTTTTCCGCTTGTCTCAAGTCCCACATAGGCCTGGATAAATTCTCCAGCTGCTCAAATACGCTTCATCCAAAGGGTTTTGGCACTTTGCTCCTCCCCAGAATGACAGGACCCTTCACACCCTCGGATGGTTGGTGCAGCAGGGAGGGGAGATCCAACCAGCCACAGCCCTTTCTCCCTCCAGCATTGTGGTGGGAATTAAAAGCTGGGAGCACCTCTGGCGTTTTCCCTCCCCTCTCAGGAGGTTCAGTTTTTCATCACCTTTTCCCGTGGCGCATCCCTGATCCAAGGGTTAACATTCCAGGCCGTGTCTGCGTCAGCGCCTCAAGGTCACGTTCGGCGTCGCCCTTTGGCTCCGTGATTTTTGGACTGGCTGGTGGGGAGAAGCAAGACTTCCTGATACCTTATCTCCTTGCTGTCATTCCCAAGGAACCTGCTGGCCCCTGGAAACAGCCTGCTCTGCTCTGTGGGCTGGCAGACACCCCTGGACACCGCTGTGCTCCTGGGAATGTTCGGGTCCCAAAGCGTGTGCTTTGAACTGAAGGGGACAGGCAAAACCATGGAGCAGCTGCTCTGCTGGAATGGGAGAGCTGCTGGGACAGGGACGAGCCAGGAGCAGGCTGTGCAAGAGCAAGAGCTCTTCCTGCAGGTGATACATTTGCTGGAGCATCAGGAAAAGCTGAGAGACTGATTTTTAAGGAATTGTTGTTATAGTGACGGAGTGTCCTGCCAGCCTCACCCCACAAAATGAAAAGAGCTGAGGAAAAGTGACTCTGTAACTCCAGAGAGGACAAACCACCTGTGGCTGGGGCTGGAGGAGGAAAAGGAAGACTGATGACAGGTCAAAACATGCTTTGGGGAATGTTTTAAATTGTTTTCCTGTTGATGTTCTGGGGACCCAGAGCTCCCCATCTCCCCCAGGTGACGTGACCGTGTCCAGGCGCAGGACTGCAGAAGCAAGGAGCTTTTTGGTGCTGAAAAGGCACTTGCTGGGCTGCAAAGACCTCAGCTGAAGTGCTAAGGGCTTGGTAAATCCCTCTGAATGCCTCCCTGCCTGTGGAAATGTGAGGAAGGTGAAAGGTTCCCACAGACCATCCTCCTTCCCCAGACCAGGAGCCCTCCAGCTTCTCCCCAGTGCCATTTTGTGCCAAATGAGTCTAAAGGAAGTGATGTTTTCTTTACAATCTTTATCGTCCTGAAAAAAGGTTCCTCCCCATCACTGCTACCACGGGACTGCACTCTGTGACCTCCCCAGGCACATCCAGGGCAAACAGCACAGGGATTTCATTCTCAGCAGGAAAAGTGTTTAAATCCACTCGGGATTAATGGATCCACTGAAGGAATGAGGCAAAGCTGACAGAAGGGAAACCACTCAACACAGATGGCCAGATGTGCATTTCTTTAGTCAGTGAACCTTGTGCTTCCAAATGATTAAGAAAGAGGATTCAAACTACCTCTACACATGAAAAAAAAAATTAAGAAAATTGGCTTTGAAATATAAACCCGTGAAGCATTTGCTTCTCTTTCCTCTCCTCGTTTTTCAGTTCCTCATCCCTCCCGAGCAAGACCAGAACATTTCAGAGAAGTGGCCCTTTCCTACAGCACCCAAATTTCACTTTAAAACCAGCATTTCCTGGTCTCTTGGAGAGCTCCCTTTCTGCAAACTGTCCAAGCTGGGACTGGGCAAAACTGAACTCTTCTCTTAAAAATGCACAGGAGGCCATGATCTTCTCTGTAAACCTTCTGAAACAAAATCGCTTCTGTTTTTGCAATGAGGAGACTGAAAATCCCATATTTTTTTAAATGAGAAGGCCTGGGAGGATGCCTGAAACTGGCTGCATCAAGCCTTAAGTGTTCGAGGGGGCAAAAATCCTTTTTTTCCTGAGAAGCTGCTGCGGATCACCTGTAATGATGGGCAGTTCCCCAGTGCCACGGCCTCGCTCATCCCTGCAGGACAGAAACCTGGATTTCAACCTTTTTGCTAAGCCCTGGCCAGGTCCTGAGCAGAAAATTGGAGCAACCATCAACTCAGCACGAGCAGGTGGCTTGTACAGAGCTGAGGTGTTCCCCAAAGCCTGAGATCCTGGACGCGAGGGCCCTCAGAGCTCTCACAGCCCCCAGAGCCTTCACAGCAACGAAGAGGCCTCTTAAATAAGGTTGTTTATTTAGCAAAGAATGGCCAAAGTCCTTTTTTGCTCGTGCTCAGGATGGCAGGAGATAAAGTGTTTGCACAGAGCTGTCAGCAGGAACCCTGCCAGGCTTTGGCAAGGGCACGCCAGGGCTGCTTCAGGCAGCACCACATGGATTTTCTTCCCCACCTTCCCGTGTCAAAACACACAGCCCTACTCCAAGCAGCAGCTGGAAGTGAGATCACTTATTTGTGGTGGCAAATGGTGACTTCCCAGCTGGAAAACACAGCTGGGAGCACGCACGGAGAGTTCAGGAAGGGCAGGTTGAGTGGAAAGGTGACAAAATTGGAGAAATTGCAGTTTCTGAACTCAAAAGTCCCGCACAGATCACTGAACTGAAGGGATACCCAGCAAATATAATTAAAATGTTGTCCTGGGGTGCCCTGCCTTTCCTTCCCCACCTTCCCTTGCCTTGCCTCAAGAGCAAGAACCCTCCTGCCCTTCTGGACAACCAAGTCATGGTGACTTTTTGCTGCTAATAATTTATGTCCAGACACGTGAACACCCCAGAATTCTCCAGGTGACGTGCCTTAAATCCATCCAGGGCTTAAATCTTCACCACAAATAGAGAATATTTTGCCATCCCTCATCAGAAGCAGCAGCAGCCCCAGGGACAGGGCACTTCCCTGGCATGTGGGAGAGCCCAGGGAAGCATCGCTCCCAGGAAGAGCCAAGCAGCACATGCCAAGCTCAAAAGCTCTGGCACAAGATTGGGAAAACCTTCTCGAGACCCAAAAACAGCAATGCAGAGTTGGGAAGATCCAAATTAAGTCCCACTGGGTTGGTTTTTTTTGGGAAAAAATGGTCAGAAAATGAACAAGGTGGGCTGGTCTGTGCCCACCCATGCCAGCAGGGGCTGAGCTGCTGCTGCTGCTGTCGAAAACCAAGTTATGGGAGCCCTGTCTGCTCCCAAACCTTGCAACACCTGCTCCTTCCATCATCATGGAATCATAAAATATCATGACTTGGAAGGGACCTTCTGAAACCCATCAAAATCCAGCTCCTGGTCCTGCAGAGTCCCAGTTATCCTATCATGTGCCTGAGAGTGGTGTCCAAACATTTACTGATTTAAACAAGGGATGTGCAAAGGGTGTCGTGCCCAAATCCTGGTGCTCACCAGCATTCCCTGCCCAACCTGCAGCACACATGGACAGCCAGGGGCAGGAGAGGCACTGAGAGGATGCAAAAAGAAACCACGGATCCTTCTGGCAAATATTTGTGGCCAGTATCTGCTGAGTTGGATGGGAAAAGCTGCCAAAACAGGAACTTGTGGCGTATCTTCGGGCAGTGCTCTGATCCACTGGCACCAGGTAGAGAATGAGGCCGAGCACTGAGCTGTGTCCTGAGGAAAAGCAGGAGGGGGGAGTTGATGGGATTGCTCTTCCCAGAGTACAGGAAAGCAAAGGGATCGCCGCCCTCGCTTGGCTCGTGCTCCTCAAACAGCTCCCATCCCTGTATTTTATGGGTTTAAAACCTTCCCCGTGTGGCAGCGCTAAAGGCTAAATCCACCTGGATCTCGGCAACATCAGTGCCCACCCTCCTGGCAAAGATCCTGGTTGGCCCAGGTCTTCCCACACCTTGAACTGTCCTTTTCCAGCCTTTTCTGGTGCAGACCCCTCTTCCCAATTTCAGCCTCCTGGCACCTGCACTGGACTGTCCAGGTTTGCCCGTCCACACCCAAACCAGGCTCTGCCTGTCCTCTACAGACACCCTCGACGCTCAGCTGGAGGCCACAGAGGATGGTTTCACTGGCACAGCATGGGGAGATCCACGAGTTCTGCTGGACTGGGGCAGCACAACGCCGGATTCCAGCTTTTACAGACTTGTTTGCTGTGTTCACCTCTCTGATGGGCACCAAGCAAAGCAGGAGCAGCAGGAGCTGCTCTACCCGACAACGCACCAGTGCCCAGGGCAAGGGAATCACTTAGGTGGTGGTTCGGCCTCTAACTGGGACAGGATTGTCCCTGGAGGTCACCCAAGGATCTCAGCCCAGGAACACAAAGCTCACAGGCCAAGTGTGGTGTCCAGTGATGGCAGAGGAGCCCCACCACCCCTGGCTGCGCTCTCCAGAAAGCAGAGGCTGAGGGATGGCTGTAGATGGATCTTACCTGAGGTCTGGGGGGAACGCAGTGGGAAATCCGGGATTCTGGCCATCAGCACAATGCTGAACGTGGCCCTGACCCCGAGCCACGTCCCATCCCACCCAGCCGGAGCTGCCGGGAGGACGCTCCCCGGGAAGGAGGAGAACAAGGCAGCACAAGCTCCACAGCCTGGACTGAGCCAATGCACAGCAGTTCTGTCCCAAATCCATCCCCGGGCCCCCTCCTCCAGAGCCAGCAGCAAGGCCACCCCTGAGCCCCCTGTGCCCCATTCCCAGGCTCCCTTCCCGAGGCAGCAGCACGCCCTGCGTGAGCACAGCCCCGCTGTGGCACAGATGGGACCGTGTGGAGCCAGAGCCATGCAGTAAGTCAGACACCACAAGGCAGGGTTCAGCAGATTCCATTTAATGTCATGTGCATATATATCCATACATTTACTTATGTCAATGGTTCGGATGTGCGTGATGCCAGGTCTTGAAAAATCTACTCCTCGGGGTACGTCTGGGAGCGTGAACTCTCTCAAAAATCAGCTCAAAAGCCAGCTGGGGTGGGGTTGGGCTGTTTAAAAACCGACTTTTAGCCCCCAAGTTGCCCAGGTAAAGCCGTGAATTGAAGGCAGAGCAGGCAGAGCCGAGCCCTAAATTCCCACCCGGCTCTGCAAATGCTGTTGCAAAGGGTTTGGCCAAGGAACCCGCTCCCTCCTTCCGTCCCTCCCTCCTTCCCAGGGAGACAGAGAACTGATAAGGAACGGGCTGCTCTCGTTCAGCGTCCCAAGCAACAGCGAGGCAGAGCAGCAGAAGCAACACCCTGCCAGCTCTCCGCGGCAGGTTTTGGCCAAGGCTGAGGAACAGGGCAGAGAAGTGGAGATAAAGCATCCCCCCCAAAAAAAAGAAAAGAAGGAAGAAATGACACTTTCACCACCACGGACGCACAGAAATTGGCTTCTCTTCTCTTTTTTTTTTTTTTTTTCTGGTGTCCAGGCAGCCAGGACTGGCAGCTCCTGGGGGAAGGGATGCCCACCCTGCCCTGTGCTGCGTTCCCAGCAGTCGTGGGGTAGATTTTTCAAGGCCTGGAGATGGCTCCCAGGAAGGCTCCTCCCGCCCGCTCGCGCTCCCGCACGCTCGGCAGCGATTGCATAGCATTTATTTCAGATAAGGCACTGTTTTGCCCGACAGCAATTCCACATCAATGCAGTTTCCGTACAGTCCACATCGGATGGCCTACAGTGCAATAACATCAACTTAAAGGCAAGGTTTGGAAGAATAAACCCAGCTTTAAATTTCAACTGAATATTAAAAAGATAAAGGAAACTACATTTTTCAAAAGCCTTTTTTATTTTCCTTCACCATTGTTGTTTTACAATACAAATATCACCTTGTGAATACACAAAAAACCTACAGAAGATAACTCTGCTTCACGTAAAATACAGAATGGATATATATATATATATATTTATATATATATTTTTCTCTTCTTCATTCTTTTTTAAAAAAACTATTTTTGTTCTGCACATTGGCAAGTTTAGGATAGGAGACTTCCCCAAACATACAGTATGTATGGCAGGAGTGAAAACTTAGAATTACATGCAGTTTCTGCACAAATATTTTAAAGAAATAGATTATCTTTGTTGTTTTTCAACAACACTTCCATAGGGGATGGAGAAACCATTCATAGTTCACTCAGTGATCATTTGTAAAATTCTTAAAAAACAGGAATTCATGGCTGTTTTGCTTTTTTAAAATCCAGCTACCAAGTAGACAATAAAGTGATACTTTTTTAGCTTGACCTGCCCACAATGTGTGAGCAAGGTCGGACCCTTTTTATTTGGTGGGGTGGGAGGTTTTTCCCTACACGTGGCAATTTCAACATTATAAGCAAATTTCCAGTTTAATTTAGCTATAAATGCAAAAATTAGTAATTATACAGTATATATAATTCTGCTTTCATGGAATACTTTATTTTAAATAAAAACATTTAAGACTGCCTACTGACCATACAATCAAGACAAGAAAGGCACTAGAAACATAGACAAATCTCTCTCTCTCCCAAGAAGCATTTTCTTTAAATTTTTTTAACTCTCTATTCTCTGACATGTAAAAATCTTTTTAAATTTAATTTTTTTTTTCATACACATTTTGAAAAATAAAGTTAGGAAATACTTAGAAAATCACTTTACATTTTTTTCTCTTTTTTTTTCTCTTTTTTTTTTTTTTTTTGCACTTTTTTGACACAGTCAGTCACTGCAGATTCTACAAAATCAGGATTTACCAAACCTTTCTGTGTCTATCATCTTATTCGTAGCGCGGTGCAACAGGTAGAAAGATTTCTTGATTTCACCCAAGGCAGGTATTTAGAAACCTTCATATAGTCATTTGCTAGAAAATGGCTTACAGCCCAATCTTTGGGGCAAGAGATATGAAAAGTATGTTTTCCCAAGAAAATAATATGCTTTGTTCCCAGACGTGACTGGAAAGACCAGAACTTATGATATAAAAGCTTTTCATCTATGTTGTCGCATCATATACAAAGGAACATGGTGATGGGCAAATGCAAATCCCAACTCTATCAACAAGAAATGTGTAACAGTGCATGATCAGTTAAATTCTCTTTATTGTTGTCCAACGCAGATCCTTTGGAGAGAAAAAAAGATCACAGTGCTTACCAGGTAACTGAATAGGTCAGGTCCAGGGAGCTGCTAAAGAAAGGGTTAGGGAGCGGTGGATTTTTGTTTATGGCATCTTCTCTTGGAGTTGTGAGCACTTGGGACAGGTCCTTTTGCGGGGCTGTGGTGACACTGTTACGTGTCGCTCACCAGGCGGCTGTACTTGACCTGCCGGCCCCGCGCCAGCGCCGGACACCGCAGGGGCCAGTGGTAGGAGCGAGGTACAATTCCTTGGACATTCTTCTCGAAGTACTGGAAGGGCTTGTACCACCAGACCCTTGCAAGGAGGTTAGTTTGGGAAGCTTCTTTTAGCACCTGCAGGGAGGCAAGGACGAAAAGAGGATAACTAAAAAGAGGATTACCGAAGGGCAGGTCCTTCATTCGCGCGGCTTCACTCGCCGCCGTTCATCGGAGGTGCCCTGCTTCCTGCTGCTCCCCAAAATCTCACCTCCCAAACAGATCCCAGCCTCCCTGCACACACCAAACGTTGCTCACCCCTGTCTACAGGACCTCAGTTGTTTGATGGGCCCGCAGGAAAGGAATGAGTGGCCCAAAGACCGGTGTCTGGTCTCCTTTGGGAATGAAAACGCCATCCCAAAGCACGGTTGTTCCGTAAGTGCCTCTGAAATTCCGTGTAGCCCAGGAATCACTCTGGAGCCTGGCTGTGTGCCTGTGGAGCCATGAGCGGAGCACGTCCCAGCCCACCTGGAGGAAGTCAGAACCCTGCTCTGCCCTCCACACGCTCCTAGACTGCTCCCACCCACCCTGTGCTTCTCTCAGCCATGAGCGAGCCCCAGGTCACAGACACATAGAGTGGGCAGGCCCCAAGGGAATTATCCAACCCCCCTGCTGCCTGTTTTCCATGCTGGAGCCAGGGATCCCTGCATCCACCCACCCAAAGGGAATATACAAGCACAGGGCTTGTACACTGAGCTTAATCTCCATGTCGGGCTCACGTGTCAAATAAATCCACCGTTGCTTTTAATTTTAAGGCCAGGCACAAGCCCCAGCACGAAGAAGGACAGAGCAGCACTCCAATGCGTGCTCAGGGAAGGATCCAGGGACTGGCATTTCCCAACATCCTGGCAGCTCAGTGCAGCAGTGTTGAGCCACCTCCTGAGTCACATCAGGCAGCAGAACAGGAACGTTTCCACACCAAGGGCTCTGCTGAAGCAAGTCCTCAGCAGGACTCACGGCACTCCCAGCTTGGAAGCACCACTGTTCTGAGAGCCCAGGAGCAGAGTCGAAGCGTGGAATCCTCTGGGGCTGTGTGACAAGAGCTGCAGAGTGTGGGCACAGACTCCTGTTGAACACAGTGCCTCCCAAATCTGCAGTTAGGCATTTGGCTAGAAATGTACCACAGGGCTTGGCTGTGGTGTATTGCTTCAAGCAGCATCAAACCAGTGGAATAATGAGGTGGGAGCTAAAAGCCCTTCAGGGGGCTGGAGCTGGATGATCTTTAAGGCCCCTTCCAGCCCAGGCCATTCCATGATGATTCTGTGATAGGATCTAAAAATCTGCACTGTCACAATATAAACTCATCTCCTACCGTCGTAGGAGGTCCTTATTAAACATAATTAACAGCATCTATCACAGATAAGCAAAAGATCTTTGACCACGAGTACAGAAAATATTTGGACACCAATATGCTGTTACAGACTTAAAAACATCTCCCTTGTCCGCTATCCATGGGAAAGACTTGTGCATTTTCTCTCAGAGAATCATGGAACACCCAGAGTTGGAAGGGACCCCCAGGGATCATCAGTCCAGCCCCTGGCCCTGCCCAGACACCCCAACAATCCCACCCTGTGCACCCCTGGCAGCGCTGTCCAAACGCTCCTGGAGCTCTGGCAGCCTCAGGGCCGTGCCCATTCCCTGGGGAGCCTGGGCAGTGCCCAGCACCCTCTGGGAGAAGAGCCTTTCCCTGATCTCCAGCCTGACCCTGCCCTGGCCCAGCAGGGGAGGTTTCACTTTCCTCAGCACTGTCAGCTCCTCTCTGATTGCTCCAGTTCACCAGCTAGGAGAACTTGCCACTCCTTGGAAACACTTTCAAAAACTGGTTCATTTTCAGTGAGGTCTCCTACTACCCCTTGAGAGACCTGTGGCACAAGCCACAGAACACAGGAAAACCCCAGCTGGCCTCAACAACCAAACAAAAAAAAAAAAAAACAAGGCAAAAGGATCTAAATGGTTTGTTGATCTATCACAAATGTGGCCACCTGGCCCAAATCCAGAAGGACTTCAAAGACTGAGGTTGCCCAGGGGAAGCAGAGCCCTGCCTGCCTTCGGGAAGACCTTCCCGTATTTCTGTGGTCAAGACACAAGAAGAACCCAATTAAGGACATCTCTTTCTCCCCTGCAAACCCAACAGCAGGGGGAGGAGAGGGACTCTCCACAGGACACGGGTGAGCCTGGATATTCCTCCCCCCAGGCTACAGCAGGAGCATTCAGGGAGTGGGAGGAACTCACTTGCTGGTTGGCCATTGTGTGGTACCACCAGAATAGCCTTGTAGTGATGTAGTAAGCCACCACCACGTCCACAGTGTAGTGGTCATGAGCAAGGAGGATGCAGAACATCCCCACCATGCTGAGCGCCCAGCAGAGCCAGTGGTACCACCAGAGTCGCCGTGGGGAATCTGCAAAGAAGCACAAGCACAAGGGGTTAGTTCGAAGTGGAACGTTATCAGGACTACTGCTGTGATGAGCAGAGGTCGTGGACTGCAGTCCTGGCTGACACAGAGATACCTGTGCTGAGATTAAGAGCAGGAATGCTGAGATCACAAAATAAGATCATTCCCTTAAGGTGTAACTTAAAATTGTACTCAGGGTAATGAGACCCTTGGAAATTAGAAAGGTTATGAAATCTTTGAGAAAGATATAACATACCCTGGCCAGTCAAATTAACCTGTTTGTGTTTACATTGGATATTGGGACGGAATTGATCCCTGTGAGGGTGGGGAGGCCCTGGCACAGGGTGCCCAGAGAAGCTGTGGCTGCCCCTGGATCCCTGGAAGTGTCCAAGGCCAGGCTGGACGGGGCTTGGAGCAGCCTGGGATACTGGAAGGTGTCCCTGCCCCTGGCAGGGGGTGGGATGAGAGGGGCTTTAAGGTCCCTTCCAACCCAAGCCATTACAACCCCTCTGGTGAAGCATTTTCCCCTAATATCCAGCTTGAACCATTTGCTCTCATCGTGGAAAACACAGGTATTTTAACTCGAATTGTTTCTACCAGTGAGCACAAGAGAAACCCCTCAGTCAGGAAGGAATTACGCAAGAGGAGACCAGCAGGGCACTCACACTCTTTGATGAACAGGTAGGTGAGGGTTAGGATGACGGTGTGGCCGCTGTACAGGTAGTCCCCACACATGTTGTGGGAGCCCGTGATGGACAAGCCTCCGCCAGCAATCAACTTCATTATCCTTCGCAGGTGAGATTCCCAGTCTCCAAAGAGCTGGTGGAACAGCAAAGCACAAAAGCACAGTAAAATATCACAGCTCAAAGCAATGGTTTCAACCAGCAATTTGGCCTTTCAGTTCTTCTCCCTTTCTGCTTTGATCCACAAGATCAATCAGATAAATAAATCCACAGCCCTTCCCAAAAGCTGGCAGCACATTTCTAGCAGGAAAAAGACTGGAAATGAGACACAAGTGTTTTGATGCTTTGCACCTCTTGTAGCTGGTGCTCAGGTGAAATTTTCCTTCTGTTCAAGAGGCACCGCACTCTAAAATAAATGAGGTTTAATTTAGTTTGTGTTGTTGGTAACAGCGTAGGCCCTTACTGGTGATCATCCAACAGAAACCAGGAGGAACTGCCCAGGCTGTACAGCCAGCTGCCAAAACCAGGATCTGATGAACAGAAGAGCATCTCGCTCCAAACCCTAAGGCCTTGGAAAAGTCTGCAAGATTATTTCTTTCCACTTCCCACTCCAACAGAAACATGTGTGGTGTCTGTCAGAGCACAGTGCCAGACTTGTGCTGTGAGTCCACAGCAGCCCAAACAGGATCTCACTCCACACCCAGTGGATTTGCTCTGACCCACCCCCAACCACAGCACCAGCTCACACAGCATTCCTGAAAGAAGTTCAGTGTGCCCAAGGAAAGCCAAACCCCAGCAAACCAAGTCCTTCCCGTGAGGACACTCTACTCCCTCCCCCGAGTGACCGAGGGCAGCTGGCACTGCCCAAGGCTTTTGCTGCTCCCAGCTCTAAGCCAAGCCCAAGTATTAAACAAATCCACAAAAAACGGATGCCACAGGACAACCAGGATGTGTGCAGAACCTCTGGGACCCATCAGGAGGAAGGGGCTAATGGATCAATGCACATGTGTGCTGCATCCTCGCCTCATTTGATGGTATTTGAAAATCCATGGAAACCATTGCACTATCAGAAGGAAACACAGGTCCCCTAGGCTGGCCATTAGGTTTTTATTTTAAAGCTTGGCCTCGCTTTAAGAAGTGGAAATTAATAATTTCTGACAGACTTGAGCAAGTTCTTTGCAGGAATTAAACATTTCCTGCTAACAAACACTGAACTGCTCCCCAGAGCCCACTTTTCACAATCACATAGAACTCAATAAGGTGTTGAGAGGTTATTCTTTTCCCACCAGTACATTTAGAGCTTTCAAGAAAACCCAGCTTTATCCTTAATCTTATCAAGGCCCTCAGCTTGTCTTTACTTGAGTAATGAGAAGGATTTGCCAACACCGTAAATTCCCCAAACTGGCAGATTTATTCACTTCAGCCCATAAATACCTGTGTTCTCTCTTGTTTAATTTCCTAGCAGCAAGCTGTTCAAACACAGTGTTGACTCCTCTCCCACTCACTTCTCTTTCCAAAATCCCTCCAAAAGCCACAAAGGTTCTGCCTTGGCAAACACTGGCTGGACTTCCCTGAGGAACCAAAGCATTTTGCCTTTGTTTGGACGTGCCAATCCTCACCAAAACAACAACAGCACGTGGATCAAGCCCATTCGGGATTTTACTACCTGTACCTCAGTGATTTTACAACCTGCCACCTGATTTATGGCTGTGCTTCTGCCCTTTCTCCTGCTTCAACTGCGTCATAGCACAACCAGCCCCAGGAACTGCACTAAGGACCAGGATTCCAGCAGTGCTGGGGTGACCGGAGATGGATGCAATACCATCAGCCCTGCCCCATCTCCACCCTGAGCACGTGAACCAGGCTGACCAGAAGGGTCAAGCACCTCTGTCCCAGTAGCCTGGTTTCAGCCACGGCTTTCACAAGCCCTATTTATCCCTCAGAGGCACTGCTGGACTGGGGAGGAGGTGAGGAGTCCTTGTGCTAACAAAATTGCAAAAATATGCGCAGGAGACAGCCTTAGGAAAGTCTCTTTGGGCCATTTTCAACCACAAACCATATCTGGATTTGACACACTGAGGTATGTATTTCTTCAGAAATCAGTGACTCACACATGGCAAAGGTTGCACACCTTCAGCTGCTTCAGTGGGGACAGGAACATGCTGATCACGCAAATTAGTCGAGAATGTCACAGAAATTGGGTAGCTCAGTGCTTTGAAAAGGGTGGGAATTCCTGCCCTGCCTCACAGAACCTGTCAACACCTCCACTGAGAGGGCAGCCACTGCACTGCTGAAGGATGTCCCTGTCACACCAAACCAGTGCTCTCAAATTAAAATCAGAGAATGGTTCAGGTTGGTTTGGGCTTAAAGCTCATCCCTTCCACCCCTGCCATGGGCACGGACACCTTCCACTATCCCAGGCTGCTCCAAGCCCCATCCAACCTGGCCATCCCTTCCAGGGATCCAGGGGCAGCCACAGCTTCTCTGGGCACCCTGTGCCAGGGCCTCTCCACCCTCACTTCTCAATTCTTTCCCAATATCCCATCTAATCCTGTCCTTTGGCAGTCTGAACCCACTCCCCTTGTCCTGGCACTCCAGTTCCTGCTACAGGGTCCCTCTCCAGCTTCCCTGTATCCCTTCAGACCCTGGAAGGAGCTGTGAGGTCTCCACACAACCTTCTCTTCTCCAGGCTGAGCAGCCCCAGCTCTCCCAGCCTGGCTCCACTGGGGAGGTGCTCCAGTCCCCTCAGCAACTCCATGGCCTCCTCTGGACCTGCTCCAACAGTTCCAAGCCCTCCTTATGTGGGGGGCACCAGAGCTGTGCACAGAATTCTGGGACGACTCTCCTGAGAGCAGGGCAGAGGGGCAGAATCCCCTCCCTTAGAAACACTTCTTGAGAAAGCAGTTTTGGGAACAGCAGGACGAGGGGGAAACACGGAGATTAGAGCATGGCAAGGCAGCCAGAAGGAGTTTACCTTTGGAGAACACTTGAAATGCATTCCAGGTACTGGGAGTGTAGTCACGTACATGGTAATACACCGGTACAGGTATAGTGTGCCAACTATACAGAAAAATCTTCTGCTAATTATAGACCTGGCAGGGAGAAAAAAACAGGCAGAAATAAGGAGGTCACTCAAGACAAACAAAATCCACAAAGGTAAATAAGACAAACCACCAGCTGTTTTCTCCTGATGCTTTGGAAACTCATGACACTATCGGCTTACACCTGGGAATGCTGAACTACTCCACAAATATTCCCACGCCTTCCAGGCCAGAAACACAGGAGCAACTCAGCTCACACTGCCCTTGAAGGTGATTACGGGAAATCTAAGGATTAGGACAGAAAAGCCTGTGCAGATTGGGTGCTGAAGACATTAAGGGGGATTTCATGCCCCACACCCCTCCATTAGCACTGGCCGTCACTAATTTTCTATTCAAGCCAGGAGATAAAGTTACAGTATTTTCATTCTAAGATGAAGAGGAGTAAGTTTATTTCAGCTGACACGATTTAGTGATTACAAAGGGTCTCCTGTATAACCCAGAGGAGTGAGAGAACACATCTTTCCTGAGCAGCATTATAAAGGAAGCAATTCATAAGAGCGAGGAAAGCTCCCAAATACAAATGCAGAGCTGCTCTGGCTGCAGGACAGGGTGTTTGCAGGGAAGCCACCCAGCAGCCACAGCTGCAGAGATATTTATCAGTGAGGGCTGATGTTCACAGACAGGGCAGATGCACACTGGGGGTACCGTGAGGTGCTTCTGCAAAACCAGCAAGAGCACCCTAGGTAAAGGATGGGCCCAAAACTGCCCCACTGGGTAACAGCTAAAAACACCTCAAAGAGAGACAACTAAACCTCTCCTGGCACATCCACCAGGACAGCAGCAACCTCTGGAGAGGTCCTAAAGAGAGATCAGTGCCAGGGTTACAGAAACCAGGGGTGAATCCAATTACAGCAGTCAAGCACCCTTTGTGTGCCACTGGTTACAGACCCTGTGGGCTTTGGTTCATTTCAAATCACTGTTCTTTGCACTTCTGGCCATTTCAAAGCTGCAGGTTCTGGCATTCACAGAACCCAAGAACAGTCTGGATTGGAAGGGACCTTAAAGCCCATCCAGTGCCACCCCTGCCATGGGCAGGGACACCTTCCACTATCCCAGGCTGCTCCAAGCCCCGTCCAGCCTGGCCTTGGACACTGCCAGGGATCCAGGGGCAGCCACAGCTTCTCTGGGCACCCTGTGCCAGGGCCTGCCCTCCCTCCCAGGGAACAATTCCTTCCCAATATCCCATCTATCCCTGCCCTCTGGCAGTGGGAAGCCACTCCCTGTGCCCTGGCACCCCAGGCCCTTCTAAAGAGTCTCTCTCCTTTCTTGGAGGTTCCCTTCAGGCACTGGAATTCAGTTGTTGCTATTTTGGTCACTTTAAAAAAAATAATATTCCTATCAAGCTGAGCTGTTTCGAAACTCAAAATTGGCCATCTCTGAAATTTTTCAGCACTTTTGGCAGGGTTATTAAACTGGAGTGCTCCACTCTTGGAGGAGTATGACTTTGCAATGCCAGATCAGTAACACCTTGAGTGCCTTGATTTATCAGGAAAAATTCAACTCTTGCAGGGTAAACACATTTTGCACTGGAGTGCTCACTGCTGTAACACAGTATTCCAGATTTTTTTCTTCCCTCTCCTGGTGTAAACATGGGCAAAGCTGTGAGTTAAAAATTATAATTATTAATGTTGCTCCATGGACTGAAATTTAAGTGTGGAGGACACCATTCCAGTGGGGCAGGAGCTCTCCTCTGCAGAGCTTTTCCTCTCAGATCTCACCCTTGTAGCTATTAGAACCAGACATGAACTTGCTTTTTTCTTTTTAACATGAAGGCAAACAGGGGGTTGGGGATTAAAGACTGAGCAACACCATATTCTGAGAGACCAAAGAAGTGGCAGCATTTTACCAAGCACTGAATTTCTTCTTTTAATTAAAACTACCACTTGATTTAGCTGGATTTGGCATATTTTACCTTAGGAATGTCTGAGAGCGCTCTGCACTGTAATATAAAGAAAAAATAAATCTAAAAAGCCTCCTATTTTCCTTTCTCCAGAGGATTTGTGTGCGTGTGAGACTCAGAGCCAGCCAGCAAGTACAACTTCCAGAATTATTCCTGGCCCACAGAACTCCATTCCAGCTCTGCAGACTTCAGCAGGGAGCACGCTGCTCCTTCAGTCCCAAGAGAGAACCTCATGGCCAATCCTGGCATTGTGCCTCTCCCACAACATCTGGGAATGCTTCCCAGAGAAGTGAATCTGCCTCAGCAGCTTCCTTGAGCTCCCTGTGGAACCTCCGGAGTGCACAGCCAGACCTGCTCCTGCCTTCTGGAGACACCAGCCCAATCCCATGCCACGGACAGCACGAGAGTCATGGAATCACAGAATGTTTGGATTGGAAGGACCTTAAAGTTCATCTCATTCCATCCCCTGCCATGGGCAGGGACACCTTCCACTCTCCCAGGGTGCTCCAAGCCCCCTCCAACCTGGCCTTGGACACTTCCAGGGAAGAGGAAGCAGAAGTGAGGAAGGTCCATGTGGCCCAGTGCTATCCCTTTATTCCTGAATTAAGTTTCAGAGGGAGGGGATAACCCACACCACAAAAGGGATTCAGCTCTTTCTGTAGCACTGAGTCACCACCCCTTTGGTGTGCACCATCCTAAACCACACGAACGAGGTCCCCCAGATAAAGCCACCTCGCTGGGCTCCTGTTCCTGCCAGCACCTCTCCTGCTCTTCCCTTTCTCCTGCTCTTCCCTTTCTCCTGCTCTTCTCTTTCAGCTGCTCAGCCACAGCTTGGGCCTCTCGGACCTCGATCCCTCTGCTCACAGATAGAAAAGTGGGACTTCGGTCTTCGAGGTGTTCCATGATCAGTGCATACACTGACCAAGCTCTGGGACTCCCTGGCATCTTCCCCTAACACCAGAAAAGGCCCTTCTAAAGGGGACTTCCCATGGCAGGGGGTTGGAACGGGATGATCTTTAGGGTCCCTTCCAACCCCAAACATTCTGTGATTCTAGAACAAAACTAAAAACAAACACCTCAAAGCAAATGGGGACAGGTCTCTTCTGCCAGTGACACTAACCTATGTCAACTCAACCCACATCTCACTGCTTCAAAACCTCCAAGGATTCTGCTGTTCTTCACCTACAGGCTCTGCTCAGCTCCACCACAGGGTGTTTGACCCCTGGTATGGCCCTATTAACCCGCCACCTCCTTCTTGAGGGCAATCCCACATGACCTCCTCTGGCTGTTTCCCTTGGGTTTAAAATCATGGAATATCCTGAGCTGGAAGGGACCCACAAGGATCACTGATCCAGCTCCAGTCCCTGCACAGACACCCCAACAATCCCACCCTGTGCACCCCTGGCAGCGCTGTCCAAACGCTCCTGGAGCTCTGGCAGCCTCGGGGCCGTGCCCATTCCCTAGGGAGCCTGGGCAGTGCCCAGCACCCTCTGGTGGAGGAAGAACCTTTCCCTGATCTCCAGCCTGACCCTCCCCTGGCACAGCTCCAGCCTCTCCCTTGGATCCTGGTTCACAGCTGTCCTCACAAGAGCGTGAGCTGTGCTCCCTCTGAACAAACACTGGGTTCAGAACATCATTTCACCCAATCCATGGCTTTTCACTCATGAAAAGTTTCATGTTAACCGTGCAGGCAAACACAAGCCAGGGTGTTGCTCAGTTTCTCAGGGAACATTTGGACTTCTGCCTTCTGCACGAGCAGCTCACACTGCGTGATATCTATTTCAGTTTTGAAAACCAAGATAAAAAGATCACAAGAAGCTTAATTTTGTTTGGATGCAAACCAGCATCTGCCCTCCAAAAGCTGTCAGAAGCACTCAAGTTTTGAAAAGGTTTTACTTACTTGTATTTTAAGAGCAGCCACTGAACAAACCACAGTCCTACAAGGATCATGCCGATGATTTCACAAATAGAAAAAGCCCATTGCACCCGATCAAAGCGATCAAAAAATGCATCTGGGAGGGGAGGCTGCACCTCCTTGGGAGGCACTCGTTCATGAACCACCGAGATAGTCACCGTGGTGAAGACGAAACAAAAAAGTGCATAAATAAAAGCCAGGAAAGTCTTGCCCCACTCCATGGGATACTGCGAGCGCTCCGGCTCCGGCATGGGGATCTTGATCATCTCCTTCTTGAACCCGTTGGGGATCCCGTTGAGCTTGAGCGCGGCGCCGAAGCCGTTCTGGCGCGCAGGGTCGCCGGCGCGCACGTGCCCGTTGGCGTGGCCGTTCTTGTGAGCCTCCATGTGGTGAGCCATCTTCAGCCCCTCGATCATGTTCAACAGCCGCTGGCCGCCGTCGGAAGACACCCGGGACAGAGGGGATTTCTTGAAATCCTCCTCCGTCAGGTTGATGAGGTCCCGCCCGGTGAAGCTCTTCAGGGGCTCACAGTACTCCGGCATGGCATTGTCCGTCAGCCAGCTGGTCACCTCCTCGGGTGACCACAGCACCACTTCTTTCATCTCGCTGGGGACGGTGGCACATGGGCTTTAAAGCGGGCAGCAGTCACTGCGGCTCCAGCACAGCGGGAAGCTCCTCCTTGGCTTCATCTTGTCCCGGGAATGGGTTTGGCCAGAGGCGAGAGCCCGTCCCTACCCAGCCGGCACCAGCGTGCAGGCGCCGCGGCCAGCATAGGAAATGCTCTACTTCATCTTCATGTTGGCATTCTTCTTCCTGGGGAGGGGGACAAAAACCCAAAACCAGGCATTAGGACGGCGTTTAGCCTGCAGTTCATGGCCAAAGCCAAAATTCCTGCACAAAACCAGCTGTGCTCCAGATGGACAACAGACTCTGGAGGGAAAAGAGCAGCAGATCTGAGCTCCAGCCTTGTACACACAGCACGGTCCTTCCTGAGCTCGCTGCTGATTTCTCAAAAGATTTAACACCACTTTGCAGCTGTGGGAAGCCTCCTTCCTGCTCTGTATTTGCTGATTTTCTATTTCTATGCTCTAGTCCATGAGCAGCACCCAAACTCCTCTTACAATCATCATACTCATGGATTTAAGGAGCTATAGAGCAAGTGTTTGGTATTATTTGTGGCAGAAACCTTTTCTGCCCCTTACAGACTGGTACCTTTATGCAATGTGTGGCACCAGTGACTAAATACAAAACCTGTTTTACATTCTGCAAGGCAAAAATCATAAAATCACAAAATCCCAGACTGGTTTGGGTTGGAAAGGACCTTAAAGCTCATCCCGTTCCACCCCCTGCCATGGGCAGGGTACACCTTCCACTAGACCAGGTTGCTCCAAGCCCCATCCAACCCACCCTGGAATTCCTCCAGGTATAGCCATCAACACCAAAAAATTGGTGTAGATAAGCAAGGATCTACTCTCTGGGCCAAAACAGCAGCAGGAAAATCAATAATCAAGCAGATTAGCCTGAAAATAAACCAAAGCATTTAGGTTTGTAGGTATTTAGCAGCTCTGTGAGGTAAATTTGAATTTTTCCAGGGTATACTGCTCCAATTCAAAGAAATGTTTTCTACCAGTTAAAAAAATAGGAACCAGAAGAAAAATGAATTGTTTTGTTTTTTTTTTTTTAAAAGAAGAACTAGGTAAGAAACTTCTATACTCAATGAATTACAGCAATAGCTTAGAAAAGCTGATCACTTCCAGTACAAAAGTTACAAGAACAGAGAAACTACTTGCTTGGAATCTCTTCCTGAATTTTTGAGACACAAGCAGCAAACAAGGCAGCGATGGCAGCGACCACCACCAGCAAATCCTCAGATGTGAGGTGTTTATTCAACCAACCAACCAACCAACCAAAACTGCTCCTCCCCAGAGCAAGGAGAGGAAAGCAGTGGAAGCCCCACCATCCCACGGACCACGCGCTCTGCTGCAGCATTGTAAACATGAAGTGAGAAGGTAACTGCACAGGGAAAAAAAACCACTTCATGTTTTCAAAACTCAGATCGAGCTTTTATCAGCTGTGAGAATATTTTTAGCCTCTTACAGGCTCCCAAGTGTTTGTTTTTCATCGAAGGGAGCAAAGTTGTGACTGAGGAAAACCAAAATAATTTACCCTACTGGCATGATTTGAGTTGAAGTGGCTCAGAACAGATACAGAGCTTTACTCCTATGCAAACGTGACCACAGTGCACATCAGTTTATTTCTGACCTGTTACCTCTACGCTCAGCAAGAAACACAAGGTGCAGTTTTTACTCTGTTTTTCCATGGAATGAACCGTGATGGCTGAGGAAATACAAAGCTTTGGACGGAAGGACTGGCAGTACTTTGGACAGGCCGCCTCTCACTTACTGGGCACACCAGGAAAGTGCACGTATTTAAATCCACGGAGCAAGCGGGGATGAAGATGACTCTTCCACTTTGTGCATATCTGTGTTATTTTAAAGCAGAAGTGGGGATACAGCTCTACTTGCTTCCTTTTCTTTCAATACTGAGGAAGGTTTTCAAGCCACAGATTGCTTCATTATTCAAGTTGTGTTTAGCAAATCGGTATTTAGTTACAGAGCTCTGAACATGGAAAAAGGCTGGCCTGAATTATGCATGGTAACCCACATTAGAAGCTCCTACAAGGCCGGGACTGAGGAGCAGCTCAGCCCCACCCGCCCGTCTCCGTGTGCTCATCTCAAATCCCGGCTCTGGCAGCACAAATTCCCAACAGACAATCCTAACAGACTTCTTGTTGCTTCCCAGGATGGCGCCTCGCAACGCTGATAAAGCCGAAGTTATTTATTTTTAATGCTGTTCCCCCACCCGGGCTCCGGGCCTGCAGCAGGGCCCAGCTCCCCGCGCTGTTTCTCAGCCACAGCGCTGCCTCTCCGAGTCTTGTGTCACAAATCCAGCCTGGCTTTGGGGCTGTCCGAGCACTCTGTGGGCACCACGAGGTGGGGCAATATTAAACCTTTTCAGTTTTCAACACTGGAGTGCCTGAATCCCAGTTTCCCAGATCTCTGAACCCAACAGAGCAGCTTCTTGTCCACCCCGGCAACATTTTTAAGGATTCAGAACCCCAAAAAGACACAGTTCAGGAACCTGTAGCCAACCTTCAAATTACATCTCCACTGCCAGGGAAGGTCTAGATTGGATACTGGGTAATATTTCTCCACTGAAGAGGTTGTCCAGCCCTGGAAAAGGCTGCCCAGGGCAGTGGCAGTCACCATCCCTGCCTGGAGGGACTTAAAACATTTGTAGATGTGGCACTTGGGGACATGGGTTAGTGGTGGCCTTGGGAGTGCTGGGGGAATGACGGGACTGGATGAGCTTAGAGGGCTTTTCCAACCTAAACCATTCCCTGATTACATTCCATGCAAAGCTGCCAGCAGGTTCTAAGACGAGCTCCAGACAGAAAAATCTGTTGCCAGCTGCAAATAGCACTCGGATACTGGCACAAGAGTCCCAAAATGCTGGTGTGACCCCAGGATACCTGGCCTGGCAGCCTGACAAAACCCAACAAATGTGTGTCTTGCAGTAAAACTGCAGGTTTGGGCAATATTGCTGAAAACTACAATCAGTTCCAAAATGTGCAATCCCAGCCTGCTGCTCTCACACCACCAGTGTAAATCACTATCAAGCACCTTTTGCAAAAGCAGAGTAAATGATACAGGAGGAAAGGTAATCCTCTGCCAAGGACACAGGCCATGGAGATGAGTTGTTTTCATTGAGAGTTAAAATGTGGAAAACCAACTAAAATTTTTAACACCACTTATCATTCAAGCCTGTTTTTCACAGCCTGTCTAATGGGGGAGGAATAGGCAAAAAAGAGCTTCTTTACTCACACCTTCCAGCTTGTCACATTAAAAATCCCTCATTCCCTATGGTGTATCCATGACAGCTTGACGGGGTGAGGTTTGCAGAAACCACAGGGGACGAACAGCTCTCACTGACCCCACAAAAGGTCTCTTCCTCTCCACACAAGCTGAAGACAGAAGGTGGGGACCAGTGTCAGCTGCAGTCAGGCCGCATGGCCAGGCTCAGCATGGTCCCACGAGGATGAGGCACACACAAACCTCCCCAGCTCTGACACAGGTTCTTTAGGCTGGGTGACTAAAAATTCCCTCCATCCGCAGCAGAGCTGCCTCATTAAGGAGCCTGAACCCGACAAGGAATTATAAATAACAATGTGATTATCATAACAATACCAACTGCACCATGATAATGATGCTGTGGAAAACCAGTACCTCAAAATATCCACACAGGAGCGAGCAGGATGAAACAACCTCACCAAGGGCTCCAGGTCGCACCTCCTCGTGTTTACAGCACCTTTTTTTCCCCCCCGTTCCCAGCAAACACAGCAGCTAACTCAAAATACAGGGAGTAATTCCCACCACCACTTCCATCTACACCTCGGCCACAGCCACCCCAGAGGGTTAAACAAGTATTTGGGGGTGCACTGTTACAACCCTGCCTATCAAGACCTGTTCTCCTGAGATGCAGCTGGGCACAAGGAGCAAAGGTGGGAGCATCAACCTTTTTGGTTAAAGGACAAGATAATCAGCCACGAAAAATCATCAGCTGATTACTCCTCCACGCTTAGAATCGTGGAATGATCTGGCTTGGGCGGGATCTTAAAGCCCATCCAGTGCCACCCCCTGCCATGGGCAGGGACACTTGCCACTATCCCAGGCTGCTCCAAGCCCCAGAGTCCAACCTGGCCTTGGACACTTCCAGGGATGCAGGGGCAGCCACAGCTTCTCTGGACACCCTGTGCCAGGGCCTGCCCACCCTCCCAGGGAACAATTCCTTCCCAATATCCCATCTATCCCTGCCCTCTGGCAGCAGGAAGCCATTCCCTATGTCCTTGTCCTCTAGCCCTTGTCCCCAGTCCCTCTCCAGCTCTCCTGGAACCCCTTTAGGCCCTGCAAGGGGCTCTGAGGTGTCCCTGGAGCCTTCTCTTCTCCAGGTGAACACCCCCAGCTCTCCCAGCCTGGCTCCAGAGCAGAGGGGGTCCAGCCCTTGGAGCAGCTCCATGACCTCCTCTGGACCTGCTCTAAGAGCTCCACATCTTTCCCGTGCTGAGGACAAGGCCCAGGTCTGGGGTCTCCTTGCAAGCAGAAACTGTCAAGTCTCACAATTAACACCGATGAGACAAAAACACATCCACCTAAACCAGCAAAAAGCCACCTCCAAAATCAGTTTGTTCATCTCGAAACTCCTCCTAAAGCACTTTGAAACCCAACCAAAGCAAAGCAAACCTAAGCCTTCCGAAATCGAATCATGCCCTCCTTGTGTTTGTGCTTTTATTCTGTAAGCTTTGCTGCCAAGGCAACAGTCACTATAGGAATCAGTCAAATAATCAGCCATTTCAGCAGCTCCTCACCAGGAGCCAGGAAATCCTTTCAGAGCCAGTTGGTGTGTGGCACTTGCAACCCTCAGCATCCTTCCCAAACAGCCCAGGAAAGTTGAGATGATCGGTGAAAAATAAGAGTTTAAATGAGAGAGGTTCGTAAGCATAGCTGGAAGATACAATAATGGGATTTTGGCCCTTGGAAAACAAACTCTGAGGTTCACACTGACAATGTGTGCACACAAATAAGCAGGAGAAACCCAGCTGCTGTAAGGATTGAAGATTTAATGCTTTATAACCTAGCCCACCAGTGAATTCCCCAACCCCACTGGTGAACAGGAGTCACACAGAGACCGAGTGCTCCGGATAAAAGCTGGGAGCTGTTGTCCTGTGTTTTTAGAGCACAAAACAAACTGTTCACAGCAGCAGGGCCTGAGTCACTGCTACAGTCACCTCCTCTCCAGGCATTTCATCATGGCTAACGCTCTGACACCTCAATAACTGGACATCCTGTACTTGACAAGCACCTCTGCACACCAATTTGCAAGGAAAGGGCTCTGCCTGCCACAAATTATGTGCTGGGTAGCCCTAACAAGCTCTCAAGCAGTGTTTCCCTCCCTCCCTCCAGATCTGCCTTGCCTCCAAACCAGCATCACCCCTCCAGCACCACTAACAAGCAAGAAACTGCTGGCAGTGTGAAACAGGCCAGTAAAGCCGGGTTTGTGCTGGAAATACAAATATATGCAAATATAAAATAGCTGTAAGTATAACATCAAGGCACAGGTGGGCTCACAAGTTGCACAGAGATCCAAGATAGGTTTCCAAGGTCAGTCCCCGACGGAAAACATTGGCCTGTGGACAGGAAGTCAGAGCAAATGGAGTTACTACTACGAGAAGAGAGGCTGGGATGAAAATGCAAAGCAACGCCCACATCCCCTGAACAGCTACTTACACAGCTTCAGAGGGAGAAAAAGCCCTGCCTGAATACTACATAAATCCCTGAGCAGCCTGGTTTTTCTAAATTACTTGATACCAATGAAAAAAAAAACAAACCCTCACTGTATATTTCCTATCCTAATTTAATTTTAAAAAACCCCAGAAAACCAGAAATGAAGATCCACTCACAGGCTTAGATCTGGGTGTAACAGCTCAGAAGACAAGCCCGGAGCTAAGCATGGAGGATTTAAAACCCAAAGTACTTGCAGCACATTTGGATAACCAAACAGGTCCCACCTCCAGATGGGAACACCACCAGTGAGTATTTCCCTCCATGAGACTCCACCAGAGCTTGGAGCACCCTGGTCTAGTGGAAGGTGTCCCTGCCCATGGCACAAGCTGAAACTGGATGGTCTTTAAGGCCCCTTCCAACCCAAACCATTCCATAATTCTGTGATTTATAGCCCTACACCTCAGCTTTCTTCCTCTCCCATCTTCCTGGTGCTTGGCCGTAGTTACGGAAACTCACGAGGAGGCCTCACCCAACCAGCGGTCCCACCCCGGGAGCAGTAACTAAGCAGGGCTTTTGTCTTCCCAGGACGGAAATCCTGCTTCCAATGATCTGGGGATGGAAAGGATGGAGCAGGGAGGAGAGCAGGGCAGGTTTAAGTTGCAATTATTTCAGCTGGGAAGTCGCCCCAAGTCAGGGAGGCAGAGCCAGGCACCAGGCCCAGAGCCTTTCTGCCCATTCCAGGGGTAACCCAGGCACCCATGTCATTTTGTACTCCATTCCACAATCCTAGTGTCTCAATCCTAAAGAAATTCAATATCTGCAACGGAAGTGGGACCAATATTGGCTTCTTTTTGAACAGCTGCAATTGGAAATCCATGCTCCCCACCCCAAATGCAAAGGGGGAGTTAAAATATTAACAGAACATCACAAATCTTTAAAAATTAGTTTCGATTGGATATCAGGAAAAAATTCTCCCCTGTGAGGGTGGGGAGGCCCTGGTACAGGGTGCCCAGAGAAGCTGTGGCTGCCCCTGGATCCCTGGCAGTGCCCAAGGCCAGGCTGGACTGGAGCACCCGTAGAAGGTCCCTGCTCATGGCAGGAGGCAGAACAAGATGAGCTTTAAGATCCCTCCCAACCCAAACCATTCTGTGATTTTATGAATAATCTGCTTAGACACCAAGACCTTCAATGCTTCAGCAGCTTCATACAGCAGAACCAACCCACCCTCCTCGGGCACCACGCCACGCTCAAACCTTGCCCACGTGGGATCTGGACAGGAGCAGCCCTGAGTGTCTGTGGGCTCTGTGCTCGGGCGGCAGCAAGCTCTGGCCGCCGTCCCCAGCACAGCTGAACACACATCCCTGTGATGCCTTGGGATCTGGGTCAGCCAGAGATAGGGCAGGGCTGGAAATAGAGCCC
Organism: Cnemophilus loriae; assembly: GCA_013397755.1. Classification (NCBI taxonomy): domain Eukaryota; kingdom Metazoa; phylum Chordata; class Aves; order Passeriformes; family Corvidae; genus Cnemophilus; species Cnemophilus loriae. Next base: position 465,894 of record VZTF01009060.1, on the reverse strand, counting down.
CGTGTCCTCGCGCAACCCCGCAGACAATCCGTTACTGAAGAGCGCGGAGCGATGCTCGCCATCCTCCTGAGACTACCCAGACCTCCCCAGACTGATACACAAACAACAGAACACCTTCAAAGGAAAACTGATGAAACACTCAAAAGGCAGAGAAAGTGTGGTTTTTTTCCCTACAAGGCAGGGCAGAAGGATGGAAGCAGGAAAATAAGGAGAGACTAAACGTTTGTGACGTGCTCCATATTTTAATTCAGTTAGTGCAGGTGTTTCGGGGTTTTTGTGAGGTTTTTTTACCTCCAGTGACTACCTAAAAGCCATTTATTATTAGAAAGTCGAATTTGTTGGAAACCTCTGGGAATCTAAGTGGCAGCATGAATTTAAAATTTAAAAAATCACGGGAACAGAAAGAGAAGTTGTGCCCAAGGAAACTGAGAGCAGTCTTGTGACTGATGGTAACGTGGCTCTGAAATGCAGACTCCAGCATAATTTGCCAAACCAGTCATGCAGATTAGGAAAAGGAAACCTGGCAGAAATCACAGAGAAAACAGATCCTCATTGAAGACTTAAACCAGTTATTTGACATATTTTTTTAATATTAGGGTTTGTTACTGGCCATGTATGAGACAGTAGCCAGACCACAACAGTTGCTCCCTTCCAACTGCCTTTGCCAGCGTTGTAACTAAAGCAAAAGAAAACTAAGTTTACATGCTTGGATTCCCAGCCTAGAATAATATTTCCATATTTCATTAGCACTATAAATATTTTATTTCAAATATCCTACTTTTGAAGTCCCAACACATCAGACACACATCAAAAAGACTCCAAGCCTCCAGAGTAGAAATGTGAATATCTATAGATCCTCATGCACGATGCCGCTCTCTGCATTTCGGCTGTTACTTTTCATAAATCCACCCAAAAGACACATCATCAACATTATTCATTTTCAGTGCCATTCCTCTTGGAAAACAAAACAATCCCTGGGTTTGCTTTTATTAATTTAGTTTCATGTAACACAGAGTGTTCCTTGGTCTGAAAGACAAAACACTGCACATAGTCAAGATTACTTCTGGTATAAATAGTCTGAATTTTTGAGCACAGAGTCCTCCTCTTTCCAGCAATACCTGCTCAGACTTGCACCAAAAATCAAATAAGTCTCTTCAAGATATGTATCTGCAGGAAGGAGAGCAAATGCTCCTAATTGCATAGTTGGTCTAGAAAAATCAGAAACACAGGAAAGGGAAGAAAAAGGAAAAAATCCCAAACCATCTTGATTGCCAACAAGTTATGGGTGTACAACCTGCAAGGTGGGGATGTGTCTGACTAGAGCCAGATCTCCTGACATTGCAGATGACCTGTCCTGGCATCTTCCTTTTCGTGGTTATGCTACAAGCAGGGAAAACCCTCTCAGTTTATTTGACAAATTCCAGACACTTTCTTTACTCTCCTGCTACAAGCAGGAAAAACCCTCTCGGTTTATTTGCCAAATTCCAGACACTTTCTTTACTCTCCATCATAGGAAGCCAAATCCCTCTGTTTCCAGTGGAGATCTGCCACCGCTGGCCTTGGCCTTGATGGCAAAAACACGCTCCAGCAAACCCGGTGTGGCTGGGGACACAAATCCTCTCCTTCCCAGTCCAGCCATCCAGCACCTCCTTCAACAGCCACAAGGAGGGTGCCAAACAGTTCAGAGCAGCTCTGGTCCCTGCTCCAAAGGTCTCTGGCTTTTGCCTTTTATAGGCAATTTCATCATTGTTGCTCAATGTTTTGGGCACTGAATGCGACACTTTGATGCTTCAACAAGCTCCAAATTTCAGAATTTGGTCTCCAGAAACCCAAGCCCTTCCTCGCCCAGTGCTGCAAAGTAGCTTTATCTCTGTGTCAGACTATTCCTACTCATTCCATCGGCTGTTCCTACTCAGCTGCTCCCAATCCATGTCAGATGTGACACTGCTCCCATCGATGATCTGTGACACCGGCAAATCCTGCTTAAATCTTGCTGCTGACAACAAGCGGGCACTGAACCCAAAGAACAGGAATACACAAACATCCTCCCTGAAACATGAAGCACTCCTTACAATTTTAACTGATAGATAATTGAAGATCACAAAACAACACTGAAAACACGCTTCCTTCCACACTGACAGCAGTGGTGACAGTGTGTAGTCAAACAACTTCCCAGACCACAAGCAGAGTCACTTGAAGTCATTACAGTGTGTTCAAAGGCTGCAAAATATGTTTTACATATTCCCTTCAGCTCAAAAGTTATGATCAATTAGGTTCACAAAGAAGGAGAAATAAGGGAAGATAAAAAACTCAGATCTCACCATCTAACTGTTCTGGAAATTATGAATATTTCAATAACCACCTGAAAGCCTCAGAAGTAAGTTCCTCCAGCAGACACATCCAATTGCCTCTAAATTCCTTTTCTAGTGGCACACTTGAGGCACAGGAGATGTGCCTGTGTCACGTTGTCCTAACACCTTTATGGAGATGTCCACCAGCCACCCGGTTACGGACAATCCCAGGGAACATCTCTGGAACAGTGGCTCTCAGCCATCCTTTCCTCTGCAGGCACTCACTCCACTATCTGGCACACTGAACAGGAAAGACGGGATGGCTGGGTAACAGATCCACAGGCTGAACTGGCAGGATTTGAACACATCAATTAAATCAGTTCAAGAAGTAACCCACAATTCCAGCCAAACAAGGGAATCTCAGGCAGAGGTACCGGGTAAGTGCGACCAGCTTGTGTTCCTGCCACGGAAATTAAGCTAAATTTAAAAATTGAATCCCAGAATGGGATTGGGTTGGAAGGGGCCCTAAAGGTCACATCACTCCACCCCCTGCCATGAGCAGGGACACCTCCCACTATCCCAGGCGGCTCCAAGCCCCGTCCAACCTGGCCTTGGACACTTCCAGGGATCCAGGGGCAGCCACAGCTTCTCTGGGCACCCTGTGCCAGGGCCTCCCCACCCTCACAGGGAAGAATTTTTTCCTGATATCCAATTTAACCCTACTGTCTGTCAGTTTGAAATGAGAACAATATTTCACCTTCCAAACTCCCCCACCTGGGGAACGCTGTCATCCACCACTCACCCACAGCCCATGAAACTGTTGCAAAGCAACCCAAAACAGAGTGCAAAGCTCACCCAGCACTTTGTCCACCCTTCACAGCCAGAACTAACTAAAAACACTTCAATCAGATGCCTTCTGAGATGGGTGGGCATGTGATACCTCTCCTCGGGCCACAGAAGGGATGGAAGGGTGTTCAGCTGCCAGCACGAAGCACAGCCTTAAGAAAACTTCCCTTACCAGCCTAAACATTTTCTCTTAACTAAAAGAAGGCGACCCAAAACTTACGTTACAAACTGCAAGATGCCCTCCTGCAGATGTGTTTCCTCTCACAAGACTGTGCATTAGGCAGGAGGGGATAGCAGCTGGGCTCATTCCCCCGATCCACCCCAGCCCGAGCACCCGCTTTATCGAGCACGTCACAAGTGTAGCTCCCTGCGGGGCACCCGCCACACGCTGCTCCCAGCCAACACAGCCGATTGCTTAGATAATCTCACTTGGTTTAGGCACTCAAAAGCCACGTCCACCCTCGGAAAAACCATTAATAAAAGCCAGCGTTCTGTCCTGGGAACTGGACACAGGAATTACCCATTTAATCAATGAAGGGACGCTGTCGCTTCGGAAGGATCGCTGCAAAACCAAGCCTGGGTTTCACAGCTGCTGTTCCACAAACAGTTAACATGCAACAAGGACCAGCCCTGCCTCTCACAGCAGCCAGAACTGCAGGAACCCAGTGGCTCTGTTCTCCTTCCAGAAAGAGGAACCCAAACAAATCAACCTCTGTCCCCTTCTGTGGCAAAGTATCGCATGACCTACCAGCTCCAGAGGCACCTGGCTTAAGGATCTTTAATTATTTGTTGTTGTTAAGTGTGAACAGAGGAGAGGGAGAGAGAGGAGGAAAGATTTCAATCTGCAGTCACGTGCACGCCGTAGCTGTCTGCAAGCAGGCGGGTGAAGCTCAGATTAGCAAGGTATTAAGGAGAGCAAGGCAGGGATGCCAATGAGGTGCTGCCTGAAAATAGCCCCAACTCTGACCTATCTCCTCTCCCAGATGGATCAGGAGATCCAAGGCCACGGAGCCATGGCTCTGTGACTGCTGGGGAAGGATGGGAGATTGCAAGAGTACTGGAAAAAGCTGCTGAGGCTGAAGATAAAAGGGGAATGGCCAAGTAGATAATGAAGCAGCAGCTATGCAGGAGAGTGTGATGCTCCTTTCCATCTCCCTGCACCACAGCCACGCAAGAGCTCGCTGGGAATAAGCCGTTCTGGTAGGTAAATACTCAGGAGACACATTCCCTAGGGATGTCCAGCAGGATCCAATATCCCTGCTGCGTGTGAGTAAGCAAACAAAAAAGGGGAATGACAATTCTGCTGCTGTTTCTGATGTGCAGGGGCTCCTCCGAGCAGGAGCGGTGAGGTGAGATGTTCTGGTACTGCAGAAATTCATTGGGAGGTTTAGACTGGATAGTGGGAAGGGATTGTTCCCTCTGAGGGTGGGGAGGCCCTGGCACTGGGTGCAGCAAGCTGGGATAGTGCAAGGTGTCCCTGTCCATGGCAGGGCTTGGAATGAGAGGATCTTTAAGGTCCCTTCCAATCGGAACCACCCTGGGATTGTGTGATCTGACAAGGAGCCCTTGAGAGCAGGACACTGGGAAAAGCCCGTGCAGACACCTCGTGACAGGCTCCATGACTCCCCAGCATTCCCTCCAGGCCTGGGAAATGCACATGGGCCTCCTGAACACATCAGCAACCGGAATATTTGAGGAGTACAAAACAAGTAAGGGCCAACTTGCCACAGCTGCTGCTTTACCCACCCAGCCCACAGTCAGACTTGCTCTACAGGGTTGTCCTCGAGATGTGCTCTCACATGCAACTGTTAGATAAATCTCCAAGATCTTTTAAACCTGGTAAAATATGAGATTTTAATAAGAGGTTATTAAATAAAACAATCTTCCACGTAGAAAGTCACGAAAATTCATTGTGAGTCCTCCAGGAATGCCAGAGCTCCTCCTGCAACCAACACAAATGACGGCTGGTGGGAAAAATACAAGTGGTATTCTGGAAAAAAGATCAAGTACTATTACTGGTCACACCAAAAGATATTAAACAGTTACAGAAGTTGGAGGTTGGAGGTTGTTTAGGTCTTTTTGTTTCGTTTGTGTGGTTTTTAGAGGTAAGGGTGGGGCTGCTAGAGATAGCACAGGATATAAATATACACGAGATTCTCTTTTAAAAGTAACTATATTATTATCTGTCCTCAGGCATTGCAAAAGCTTTTCACTGGGTCTGAAAATAACCTAAATTCACAAATATTTTATGTGGGTGAGGGGATAGAAGTACTGTGGCAGATATCCTGATGAAATATGCAGCTCACCCTGTGTGGCACCACAACAGCACTGACAACGAGGGTCTAATTCTAGGTTTGATTTCACATCATCAGTGAAACAATGTGGGGACTGGAATTTCTCTGATCCCGAGACAAACTTGTGCTGGTCTGGATCAGTCTGAAATGTAAGACATGCCACATATAGTACCATGTAAATTCAGATTTAATGGAGACACGGTTAAGCTTAGCCCAGAAAAGCCAGCATCTCTTGGACAGCACAAGGAGACCACGTTCCTGTCTGATTTTGGGGTTTCTTGCCCTCCCCAAACATGATCTGCAGGAGACAGGTTGCCAGCAGCAGAGCTGCAGGCTCTCCTTCCTTTCCAGAGGAGCAAGGAGGAAGGATCAATATTCAGAAAGCTCTTGAGAAGCAGTGGAACAGCCCCTGGGGAGCGGAGCAGACACAGCGCCAGCCCAAAATTCAGGAAACCTGGAGCTCCTTAGCGCACTAAAAGCCACTTTTTGCCAAGTAACCAATTTCCTTACACTCTCCATTAAATAAAACATGAAGGGCAGGCAGAGACATAAAATATGAATGCACACATGTCCGAAAGCAACAGGCCCTGTTATTGTAGATGCTGCGTAAATCACTGAGGATAAGGGGACTTGTGTCCCCTAATGGAGGGCACAGAATTTGGGGTCAGTCAGCAGGCAAGGGAGTTAGATATTAAGAAGTGTTGCATCTGTATTTGCCTTTGTGATCTACACTGCCTAAAAATAGCAGAAACCACTTTAGTTGATGTATTATTTAGTCAGGCCAGATGGGTGAAAGGCAGAATCAAGCCTCGAGACAAACATCATATGATTTTGGAGTGGGTCTCCACCAAACACAGCATTTGGAATGGGATGGCACAGCACAGAATCCCAGAATGGTCTGGAATTGATTAAGCCCATCTCATCCCACCTCCTGCCACGGGCAGGGACACCTTCCACTGTCCCAGGCTGCTCCAAGCCCTGTCCAACCTGGCCTTGGACACTGCCAGGGATCCAGGGGCAGCCACAGCTCCTCTGGGCACCCTGTGCCAGGGCCTCCCCACCCACAGGGACACTCATTGGGAATTCAGCCAGAATGACCAAAATGCTCCTTTCTGTCTGATTTCCCTGCCTGGGGCCGTGACAGTTAGTTATGAACTGCACTGTTGAAACTCACTGCTGTATCTGTTTTCCAGAGCTTTGCCACACAAACACAACGTCTTTACAATTTCAAGTGTTAGCAGTTACAAGTATTGCTTCAGCAAATTTCTCTAGGGAAGAGTAATAGCTACTCATGGAAAACTTGTCCCCAATCACTGCCATCTCCTTTTTCTTGAGATTTTTTATTTCAGGCAGTTGACTGACAAATAGCACTGCTGTTTACAAGGCACAACATCTTGCCTTTTTTGTGTTTGTACAATTTGATTTAAAAGGCACAGCAGCTCTCAGACAGCTGGTGGCAGACAACAATCTCCAAGTTCAGTCATGACAACTCTGTAGGTAGTTGAAAATCACTTTCCACTTTGAAAATGCGCCCCAAAGTATTTCTGGACTACCTTTTTACTACTTCTGTATTTACAAAGTGGACTTGAGGTGACCTTGCAACCAGGTGGATGAGCTCAGGATGAAGACTGCACTCAGCTGGATAAGTGAATTCTCTAGGACAGGACATGCACAGCTCCAAGCCAGTGGTGCTCAAATCTTCATGGGACTTCACACTGCTCTTTCCAACCTCATAGGACTACAAAGCTCAACAGGTCCCCACTGAAGATCCAGAAATTGCCAAGTCCACCCTAACACTCAGCTTGTGGATACCTCCTCCTCTGATTATTCACAGGTTCAACAGAACTGAAAGTCATCTTTATGCCCAAAGTTATTTCGGAGTATAAAATCACTTCACAGAATCCCAGAACAGTTTGGGTTGGGAGGGACCTTAAAGCCTATGCAGTTCCACCCCCTGCCACGGGCAGGGACAGCTCCCACTATCCCACGCTGCTCCAACCTGGCCTCGGACACTTCCAGGGATCCAGAGGCAGCCACAGCTTCTGCTCACCTGTTTTCAAAGATGCTTTTTGGACAGGACTCCCTCCTTGCTTCAAAGCTCTGCATGGCAGAGCGTGGAGGCAAACTGTATTATGCAGGAATCTCACAAAATCTGGGAAATCGGGAAGAAAAATCAGGAGCGTTCATCTCAAACTGAGACCTAGACAAGAACCAGCAGGAGTGTTTGTGCTCTTTGGCTTTTTTCTTCCTTATTTTCCTCTCCATCTCGGTAGAGCCTGCTCTTCCCCCTCTCCTCTCCTTCATCCTTTGAGGCTTCTCCCAGCCCTTCCCAGCCCAGCGGCACAATCCAGATGAAAAATCACCAGGATTAGGAGAAAGTGGAGAGGCTGCTAAAACCAGGGAAGCGCCAAACCAACACCAGAAAGAGAGGGCAGAGTATTCTAGATAACTCTGTGGTGTCTCCTCATCCTCCTCCCCGCCTAGAAGAAGGAGAATCAGTGTGTGAAAGCATCCCAAGAACTGTAAATAAATGATGACCCTGTTCATCAATGAGCTCAGGCTGCAGTGAAATGAAAGCCACAGCAGGCTCTGTAATCACTCAGAATAAACCCCTCCAATGGGGTCACTCCTGTGCTGATGGCTCAATTATGCCTGGGCAGAATGTTACACAACATTAAACATTAACAAAAGTCTGAGCCTGGGTCACTTTTCTCCCAGACAAATCCAAATCAGTAACCCAACGCTCTTAGCTTAAGTAACCCGGAATTACCAGATCAATTCTTTTCCCACCTTTCCCTTCACATCTGGTAAAAGCCAGGCTACCACATACAGGGAAAAATGTTTGCAAAGAGTCCCTTTGCTACACATTTATACTGTTACCATTTTAAATACATATGGTTTGAGAGAGAGGTGCTGATGTAAATTTAACAGGTCAGAAATTAAACCAGGGGCAAACTGTTCTGGGCTATGAGAGTTCACTCTCAGCTGCCCAGAAGGACTTCTTCCTTCCTCTAAAATCCTGTTCCCAGCAAACAGTTGCACCACTTCTGTTTCCTGAAGCTTCAAGGAGATTTGTGAAGGCAAACACAGCAGGAAGTTGCTTTCATTTCTCATCTGGCTTTTGCAATATCACTTTTCGTAACTTCACCAGAACTAGAGATCCCCTCACCACCTGAAACATCTGCCCACTCTCTCTCTGCAACTGTATTAACACAAACTAAAGTTTGTCAAGGTTTGCTGAGGTCAGATCACAGGATCCCAGGATGGCTCAGGCTGAAGGGAGCACAGTGGGCACCTGGTGGCACCTCCCTGCTCCAGCAGGGCCATCCCAGAGCACAGGGCACAGGATTGTGTGCACACAGCTCTGCAACAGCCCCAGGGAGGAGACCCCAGAGCCTCTCTGGACAGTCTGGTCAGGGCTGGGCACTGGCCAGGGAAGAAGTTGTGCCTCCTGTGCAGGGGGAATTGCTGGCATCAGTCCCTGCCCGTGGCTCTGGTGCCATTGCTGGGCCCCCGGAGCAGAGCCTGGGCCCTGCTCGGAGCCCTCCCTGCACACAGGGACAGCCAGGGCTGAGGGCCCCTCTCAGCTGGGGCTCCTCTCGAGGCTGAGCAGCCCCAGCTCCCTCAGCCTTTCCTGGGCACGGAGATGCTCCAGGTCCTTCCCCGCAGAGCTGCTCCAGCAGGTCCCTCCCAGCCTGTGCTGTTGGCAGGGTTGTTCTTTGTTGCTTTAACCTAAGCACAACATCCAAACACACTGAGAGAGCTGAACAATGCCAGGATTTAGGTGGGGTGTGACTGGTTTAGAACAGACAAACCATTGTCCCCATAGCGAAGCAGGTGGCTGAGATTAAAAGAGAAAATTTCAAAACAGCAAAGGAGTTGGAAATAATATGGAAAAAACCCAGAGAGCTGGGAAGATGAAGAAACTGAAATCAAAGTTACACCAAAACTCACTTGCTGGTGGTCTTCCAGCTAAATCCTTCTCATCCTTGATGCTTAATACCCAACAATCCCAAAGCATCAGCTTCTCCAATACAAATAAATTGGAGTTATTAAATGTGTTCAGCTTCATTGTTTTAAAAAATAAATCAAGTATTACAGCATCCATATTCTTAGTGGTGAAAAATCTTCTTGACTGCTAAAGTGATCTTTTAAACTTACAAGAAAACAGTGCTATGTCTATCACTGAGACCAATGAATTTTTACTCCTGGTTATGAAAAGCAGCCCAGTAATTCGTGAGAAATCATGCTGACGTGTTTTGAAACACAACTTGAGTAAAAATACTTGCTTGTCTTCAGGATTCTTTTTCAGAAGTTGAAGTGTTAACTTCAATTCTTAAATTCACTTTTAAAAGGTAGAACAATTCCAGGTAAAGGTAAACTCTGACTTGATACTGAATTCCACCTTGTATCCACAGCTCCTTGAGAAGAATAAATGCTGTTTGTCTTCAAAGTATTTGCCCAGGAAACGTGTTATGTGACAGGTTTTCTGAACTAAGTATTAGATAAACATCCTTTAGCTATGATGAGTAGCTGCTGTAATCCCTTCACAATGTCCTGTGCAGGGAATGCATCCTGGGTTTTAGGATCCATCTAGGATGGATATCCAGGATATCTGAAATGCCCCTGGATATTTCTTTCTGAACACTGTACAGGATGGGTCACTGTTTATCAGTGTGTGGCTGGGAGTGCTACAACAGCAAGAGCTGAACCAAGGAGCAGCAGGAGAACTCAAACTCTTCTCAAGGCTGATAAAGAGTTAAAAAAAATTAAAGAAAGCAAATAAAAATAAAATCAAACTCCCAAAACCAAAGACAAAAAAAAAAAAAAAAAAACCCCCAAAACAAAAAAAAAAAAAATAAAACCCCAAAAACCAAAAAAAAAAAAAAAAAAAGCAGCAGGAGACAAACTTTTCAGCAAAGAAAATAATGGTTTTCCTAAGTGGATTTTAGGAATTCAGTTGTTTTAGGAAAGGCAACAGAAAATATATCAAAAGGACCAGTGATAACCACAGGGAACAGTGATAAACACTGAAGATTGGTGACAAAACACTGTACAGTGACCACTTCCTACAAGCAACACTTTAAAAGCCCATGGTTTCCAAAGCACAAGTTATTTACTCTTGGCTTGTCTGTTGACTCTTTCTCCTGACTCTTCATACACTTACTGCAAAATAAAGTCTCTTCTGAGAGTGTCATATTACACATTCACATTCAGTGAAATCACGCCCCCAGCACTTTTTGGTTTTGGTTTTTTTTTTTTTCCCAAGTAGAACTCTTCCCATAAAACAGCAGAATAAGGACAATTCAAACAGCAGAGTGAATCTCCTTAAATCTTGGTCCTTAACTTGGGCAGACTAACCCAGATGAGCTCGGCTGCAGCTGGAAGTTTAAACTCAACCTTTCCAATGGGAGCCTTCACCTGAATGCCAGTCCCTGCACACCTGGACTCGTGTCACCTGTGCCCAGCAGAGCTGAACAAGCTTTTCTCAGAGGCATTCCCTCCCTCCTCTCCTGTGCCTGGGTGATTCCACGGCAGAAAACCTGCTCTTTTCCTGGTTTTCTGCAGGCACACGAGCAAGAGCAAGTCCTTCCCCTTTCGGTGGCAGCAGCGAGTTGCCAGAGCAGCCCGGCTCGATGCTGAAACCATACCTCACATTTCCTAATCTGCCTTTCTATTTTTAACCAGAGTCATTTCCCCCACCTCCTTTGCCATGCAGCCAGCTGCAGAAAGCAGCTACAGACAACAGAGTGCTCCATCAGGGCAATTATCCTGGCAAAAAACCATCCTCAGACCAGAGGGCAGTGCACAAGGGGCAGCAGAGACACTCCTAAGGTGTGTTCCTTCTTGTCCCTCGTGGCCACGACAGCTCTGACTGCACACGGAGTGTGGCAGCCTGGTTACCCGAAGGACTGTGGCTCACCTGAACTGGCTGAGATCCCAATCAGCACCTCTTGTCTCTAAAAACTCAAAGGAGAGAGGCTCAAGCAAGGATCCAGAGCATGGATCTGCTCTGGGCTCTCCCAGGACAGTGAGGAGGGACCACCCTGCCCTCTGCAAGGCAGCATCACCACTTGGGAGCACTTGCTGGGGTGTCCCCAGTACACAGACCTCTTTCCACAAACTCACACTTCCTGGGGAAAGAAAGGTCTGGAGTCACCTTCTGCTCCAGGTCTGGATACCTCCCCCCTCAGGCACCTGGTCTCAGGTGTAGCCCACATGCACGGCAACCCCCAAATTCTCTCCTCACATGAGAGAGCAGCGTTAAAAAGCTCCGCTTTAAAAAGCTAATGTGCAGCCAGGCTGTAAAGTTAACCAAGCAAAAAGGGCACTTTCCTGAGCAGCAGGAGCAGTTTGGAGCTTTCCCAGGCGGCTGGAAAGCGGGGCACACAGAGCACAGGCTGTGCAGGGTGCTGAGCCGTGCTGAACGGCACACAGCACTTTGGGCACGGGCTTTCACTCAAAGGGAGGTCCAGGTTTCTGAGCTGTGCCCTCCTAGGTCTTGTTCAGACCCATTTCCTTCCTGGAGATGCCTGAAAATCCCCTTGTAGGACCAGGCAGGTCTTTGGCAGAAGACAGGCAGGCTGAGAGTTTGGCACCTAAAACAGACTCGGCTTAGCGGGGGGAAAGGCACAACCCCAACACTGACTCAGGGAGCTTGGAGGACTTTAGCTGGAAGTTTTGAGTCACGCTCTTGGACATGGGCAACTAGAATAGCTTAAGCCCTTCTTGAGACCATTTTCTTTTGTTCAGACAACGGCTGCAAACATCACAAATGAAGCTACTTCTGCTGTTGTCCATGTGCTACAGATTTTCCATGCTCTAAGTTACTCACACAAAACAGACTCGTTGCCAACGCGATTGATCAAAACGTAAAGCAAATGCAGACAGGACTGTACAGACTGTAAGTATTAAATGCCTCAGAGAAACCCATCTCTTACATGCTTACAGAAACAAAAGTCAACCAAAACAGAAGTCTGGTGTGGAATTAAGCACAGCAAGACCCACAGCAAATCCTTCGAATCACAGGATGCCAGGAAATGAAGCTGCTGAGCAAAACACACCATCAGCCACAAACCCAAGTGAAATTACATTTCATTAATGAGTAACAGTGTTTGCAGGTAAGTAAATGCCGTGTTTCCCCTCTGCCTCAGCTGGAGCTGCTCTCTTAGGAAAAAGACCGCAGGGAGAGCAGGTCCTCTCCCATCATTAATCCACTGGACTACAGCACTTCGTTAACAGGCACAGAAACCACAGCAGCAGCAAACACCCTCGTGTGAAACCGAGATCTACAAGTAATTCCACTTCTTACCTTCTGGAAAACGGGAGTTTCAGGGACAGGAAACCTCTTTGGCAACTTTTACAAGCACTGGGCCCATGGGTTAATGATTCACCTGACAGTGCTGTAAGCAGATCAGATAAGACTGGTTTTGTTGTGGTCTGTTTTCCTGCTTTTGTCTGCATAACCAAATCAACCGGCAAATGAAGTAGGCAGGGTATTACTTGACAGAGCAGGAAGAAATTTATGCTCCTCTCAGCTGGCTCACACCATCCTGCTATAAAAACATCTTTTTTATACAGACGCACATGCCCATCTAAACACACACAGGCTAAAAACCAATGCCTAGAGTAGCTCTTCTGTGTGTGTACACTTGTGTGTGCATATATACAAATATATGTATAAAAAATACACACAGATAAGCTACTGCAGGCAGTTTGGTTTAGTTTCTTCCCCAGAAGTCAAGCAAAAAAAAAAACCCCTTGACTCATCGCTCTAAATCTATTAGAAAGCTTCCAGATTAAAGCATTGAGTTCCAAAGAGGTTTAGGATGAGAAGAAAAGGCGGCTGTGCCCAAAACGCACAAATGGGATCACAGCCCCTGGAAAGACTCCGCAGCGGATCCAGGGCGCAGCTCATGGATAAAGTTCTGCTCCCCCTGCTGCAGCGCCCGCTGCCCTCCGAGAGGATTTCTGCGTTCTCCCTGTGACTCCCGGGCTCTCCTCCACACCCAGGGCCACCCTGCTGTACAACCGCAGCGTTCGCGCTGTGGGGCAGCGGTGACGCGGTGACACACGCGGAGCACGCACAGGCACACGGCGCTACCCAGGCACAGCCGCTCTACAACCTCACAGAAAGTCTAAAACACCTTCTTGCTCTTGCTGTTTCATAGAAACACTGCAAACAACTGCCCTGGGGATATCTGGCAGCAGTCAAGGGGGAGGTCAGGCGTGCGGAGAGCTGCCCGAGGTGGCAAAAGGGACAGCAGATTGTCCCTGCCTGTTAGTTTGTGCAGGCAACGCCGTTGCCACGCTGCGTAACTCTGGTTATCTCCCACAGGTGTGCTGCAAACAAACCTCCAAACCCAGAAACCATAGCGAGATTCCGTGCCCCAGCAGGCGATGAAGCTGCCTCATGGAAACATACCCGTGACACAATCTGGGGGACGAGCCCGGGGGACTCACCGGCAGGTCACTGCTGTCCCCACGTGCTGGCAGCCCGGCTGGCTTCTAGCAAAAAAGACCCCAAGCTAAACTAAAAACTAAGATTAAAACCAAGCAGCAAACAAGAAAGTTACCACAAGCATAAGTGTCACTTTCAAAAAAATCACCCAAGCTAAAACACAACCAACTGCCCAGAGCTGTGCTGTCGATCTGACTGTATCCAAGCCCCTCTGTCGCTTTCCAAACGCAGCCCCCACTCGAACGGGACCATCCGGAGAGGAGAGCTACTCACTCCTGGAAATCAGGCGGCAGATAGCAGCAGATAACACGGCTCTTCCTCTTCCAGCTGCGGCCAGACGCGCGGCTCCCGGCAGCAGGACGGGGACACGGCGGCGGCGCGGCCACTCCCGGAGCGCGGAGCGCGTCTCCTTCGCCAGCCCCGACTTCCTTCGCGTTCAAAGTTGCCTCTCAGCTTCCCCCGGGCTGGGCTTTGTCAGCGCTCCTCTCCCAGCTGCTCGCCAGCCCCGCGGGAAGCGCCTGCGGAGGGAAATCGGGAGAGGTGAGCGGAGATCCAGAGGGGATGGAGCGACCGCGCTCCCGCCGCTCCTTCCCCGGGCGCGCCAGTGCGTCAGCACCGGGAGAGGAGGGGACGGAGCGCCCGCGGCAGGAGGAACAGCGGGAGGAGAAAGAGGAGGAGGAGGAGGAGGAGGAAGAGGAGGAGGCCGGGTGTGCCAGCCCGGCCGCGGGTGGTGCAACAGCTCCCGACGGCGCTGCTCTACCGGCAAACAGCTCCTAAAACACGGGCAAATGGGTTTATCACCTAAGTTCAGTCTGGGCAGTCCTACCGTACGCATGTAACGCTTTCACTAAGTGTCACTTCTGAAAGCTGAAAAAGTCACTGCAGGGAGGAAGGATTCGTTTTTCCAATGTATATGAGTACCAGATGTTAAGTCCTACCCTAAAAAAAAAAAAAAAAACAAAAACCTCCACCGAAAAGAAAAGTCGTGTTCCACCACACTAACACAAAGCAAAACAACCAATTCCTCAAGCTTTCCATGAATTTTTTGGCTCCATCCCACTGCTGCCACCAGCAGCAGAGTCCCTGGCCAGGCAGCAACACCGGCCCCCGAGGGCTGGCATCCAGCCTCTATCCCAAAGGACACAGCAAGGACTGGAAGCACACGGATCCAGCAGGAAAGGCTGGTGAAAGCATCCCAGGTGAGAGGGAGCAGAGGTTGTCTGCTGGCCGCTGCCTTGGGACAGCGGGGAGTTGCTGTAATTCAGTACAAAACCACAACACAAAGCAGGCTGAGTCACATGTTGGGAAGACTGATGGGGTGAGCAGCGCTGGCAGTGTTTTCCAGCAGAGCACGGACTCTCCCAAGCCCGCTGGCTGCTGGATCCAACAGAGACACTGTCCAGGAGTGAAGTCAGAGGCTTAGGAAGCAGCCTGCTTCCACTCCACAGATGAAATAATGTGGAAATTAAAAAACAGGCAGCGGCAGTAACGAATAGCAGCATCAGGTTTTCTGAGCTCCATCCCGAGAGAGGGAGCCTGTTGCCAGGAATACCGAGGAATCTGCAGAGCCACATCGAAGAAGCACAGGGTGGAAAAAGTATTTTCAGAAGCTGCATACAGAAATCCTTCCACACTCGTCCTGTCATATAGAAAACAAGTATTTTAAAGGAGTAGCTGCTTTGGGGTTTTTTAATAGACCCACGCCCCTGGACATGGCCCAGCAGTGCTTGTTCCTAACACATGGAGACAGCCAAGTATCCAGTGGAACAACGTGCTCACCACCATCAGCTCCTCCACAAAGTTTAGACACCTAGAAATGGCCCATGGTGAAGTCCAACTCAGTCCATTTTATTTAAAATCTGAGGAGACATGGAAGTGTGGGTGAGACACCAGTGAGCTTCCTTTTTTTTTTTTTCCAGCAGTCTTTTAGTAACTGAGCTCTGTAAAACTCAACAGATGTCATCTGCCCAACCTGGCCCTGCTTTCCAGGAAGGATTCTGGAGTGAAAATGGTAATTGCTCATCACCTAAAGATTTCTCGGATGTAAGTCAATCAGTACCAATCCTGTAAATCCCTCCCACCGAGAATATAAATAAGGAATCTACA
The DNA here is from genome assembly GCA_013397755.1 of Cnemophilus loriae. Classification (NCBI taxonomy): domain Eukaryota; kingdom Metazoa; phylum Chordata; class Aves; order Passeriformes; family Corvidae; genus Cnemophilus; species Cnemophilus loriae. The sequence continues at coordinate 449,896 of VZTF01009060.1, read as the reverse complement.
GCTTAATTAGAAGATGCCACAGGCCAAGGACTCCTGGTTATGCTGACAACACTCGTGTCTACTTTGGGCGCTCACACACATCTCAGGACAGCAGAAGTTGCCTGGTGAGGCCAGAGGCCAACTCAGTAACTCCCTCCTGACAATAAACGCGTTCATATTCGACAGAAATGCTCTTGTCCTACTCCAGCAGATCTTATCTCAGCGATATTTTTTCCCCCATGATCCAGGCCTGTGTGAGTTCAGTGACCTTAAGGCACATAACAAAGCCAGTCCTGTTTTCCCACGAGTCAGGTGGGGCCAGAAGGAAGAAGAGAAGACAGTTGGACGAGTATTACAGGTAATTAAAAGTGAGCTTTGGCAACACCTGTCCAACCATGGTGTATTTAAATACTGCATGTGTCCAGACAGATACAACGTAACACCCTGTAAAGCCCTAAACAAATAAAAAGAAACAATGAACTCTTCCACAGGACGTGCAAAGGAGGGTTTTTTTTTTCTCCTACACAATCCAGCCAGGACATATTTAGCCTAAGGGCTGAACGAGAGGACAGCCTGAGCTGATGACATAATTTTCTTTCTATAGGACTGAATATCTGGGAGTACTGCTCTCAGTTCAGTGGCTGTTGCTGTCTCACCTCCACCTTCCCCCATCCTGCTTCAGCAGGAGAGTGACAATCACCCAAAACATGCCTGAAGAACAGAGACAGCCACAGAGATGTTGCTTCTTTCCCCATACCAGAACATGAGCAACGTGACACAAAAACTAGATTTGAGGTTGACTGCTGGCACTGAAGAGAAAGAGCTGCTACCAAGCTCCAGTGCTGATGTGTCTTGATCATTCAAGCACCACATGCATTTGGAACGTCCTTCCAAAGACCTGGGGAAAGGCCTTCCTTGCCTTGACAGCTTAAATCTGCCTAAACATCAAAAACAGCCAGATTATGTTGAGCCCCCTTTTTCGCTACCCATCAGAAAATAATTATGTACTAGCAGATGAAATCCAGCACTGAGGATAGGAACTGAAGTCTAGGGCAAGTAAGAAAAAACTGCTCAGAATCCCAGAATCACTGAGGTTGGAAAAGGTCTTCCAGCCCATGGAGTCCAAGCTCTGCCCGATGCCCACCTTGTCCCCAGCCCAGAGCACTGAGTGCCACCTCCAGGCCTTCCTTGGACACCTCCAGCAATGGGGACTCCAAACCTCCCTGGGCAGCCCCTGCCAAGGCCTGAGCACCCTTTCCATGCAGAAATTCCTCCTGGTGTCCAGCCTGAGCCTCCCCTGGCACAGCTTGAGGCCGTTTCCCCTTGTCCTGTCCCTGTTCCCTGGGAGCAGAGCCCGACCCCCCCTGGCTGCCCCCTCCTGTCAGGGAGTTGTGCAGAGCCACAAGGTCCCCCCTGAGCCTCCTTTTCTCCAGGCTGAGCCCCTTTCCCAGCTCCCTCAGCCGCTCCTGGGGCTCCAGCCCCTTCCCCAGCTCCGTTCCCTGCCCTGGACACGCTCCAGCCCCTCCAGGGCTCTCTGGCCAGGAGAGCCCAGAACTGAACACAGCCCTCAGCCCTCGAGGTCCCTCAGCAGGGCCAGCCCAGCACTGTGACTGTGTGATGTGTTCATATGGCTTCACACAAGCAATATGAATCTATACATCCACCCAATGTATCCCAAAAAACCTTCAAAGCATTTTTTTTGGTCTGTCCATTCAAGTAACCTGACCAGGTCACTGATACATCAGAAAAAATGTGGTATAGGAGCATTATAAAGCTACTCTGACCTTTGTTTGCATTAAAACACTTAGAGAAGTAATGTGAAACTTTATTATTACATGTGTAATAAAATAATTATTATTTCATCTGTGTTACAGCATTAACAGCCATTACAACTTCTTATATGCAAGGCTGCTAATGGACAGTTGCTTCTGAAACTAAAAATATTTACGTTAATAGGCTTCTGATAGAAACTAAAAAACATGAAACAGCTGAGTTTAAAATCTCTGAAGTATTATCAGAGTAACTTCCAGAAGCACCAGGTGAAGTGTTTAGGTATGTTTGCTAACACACGGGGAGATTCCAGAGAGCTGATGTGCTCATCAGTTCCAGCAATTAAGTTTCCCGGGAGGAATGCTGTGTCATGTAACGTGTGACTCATGGAGCAACGTCCGCAGGAAACCACTCTTCTCCCTCTCTCCCTATAAAAAGCTCAGCCTGCTTGCAAGTTGAACTGAGTTCCCTGAGCAGAATTCCTCCAATATCAGCATCATGTGCTCGAGCACGTGTGCAAGAGCAAAGGTGTATTTTAAACCCTGGCAGCAAACCAGAATCCTCTAGAAAATAAGCTGGAAACTCCTCCTGCTCCTCCTTCAGCAGGGAGTTAAGAAACTCCTCGTGTTGCTGTGTTTGGACACGTGGGTGTCCTTTGCCCTCGCAGCAGTTTTGCAACCCGGGATGCTCTGCCCGGCTGACCTGATCCCGGGCACTCCCAGCCCACTCCCACTCCCTACAAACCCGCGGACACACGGCTGCACCCGCTGGGACAGCTCTGAGGGATCACACACATTCCTTGTGCACACACTGGAACCTCTGAAAGGGATGGCAGGAGCAGCAGTGGGATCCCAAACCCCTGGAGGTCCACCAGGATACGAGACCTCATGGTGAAGTGTCTTCACTCCGCACCACTCATCGTCCAAGCAGCTCCTGGAGTTGTCATCTAATCCAAATGGATAAAATCCTCCCTCTGCTCATCATGTGTGCTTCCCTGGGCTGCAGGGTGTGCCCAGCCTTCTGTTTTCCCTGGTTCAAGGCCGTGGTTGACCTCTAGATCCTTGGAGAAACACATGGATCTTCCCTGGGGTGGCTCTGCAGAGCTGAACATCTAGCGCCTCTCCAGGGAAAACACTCTGGAATGGCAACTCCATCCAGGGCATGTGCAATCACATACCCAGGTCAAAGCAAGAGTTCAATACCACTGAGGTCCCTTCTGAGCCTGGAAGAGTGAAGCTTTCCACAAAAGAGAAAAATAGGAACAAGACACCCTTTTCAATCCCCCCACTCAACAATAAGGACATTTTGCAGGGTATCATTCCCAGCATGACTGCGTCCCACATCCAGCCACAGCACTCCCAGCTTGGGAAGTGCCACTCCTATTCCCTGATCCACTTATTCTGCCCTCCCAGAAGTCTCATCACCCAGGTATGTTAAAAACCTCTGGTTAAAAAAGTCACCGCCTCAAAACTCCAATTTTCTTCTACCAAAACCAAAATTTCAACCCAAAGGCCTCTGTTACAGATTATTTCCTCACCAAATACCGTAATGGGACACAGATTGGCGTCCCACTGATTTTTCTATCAAAAGAGTTAATTCCTTTGCTGTTTGCCCCACACCTTGGGACAAGGCTGCTGGTTTGTACACCAGCAGTTTGGCACTACCAGGCGCTCTGGCTTCTTTAAGGCCTTAGACACATCAAGCAAAATAAATATTTCAAAATAACAACCACTAACCAACCAAAAGTAAACCCATCCACAAACCCAACACCAGCGCAGGAGTTAATACAGGATGATGTTTGGTGCTAGAGGTCAACAGCAGGGCTCGTGGGTGTGGAGGGGGCTTTTTCTTGTTAAAGATAAACCAACCCTGTCTCCACATCCTGAGTGTTTGTTTGCACGCCACAGCCACACGGAGCACAGAGTAGTGAGAAATCCACTCCTTGGGGCTCCTCAGCAGGATGTTTGTTTGTTATCCCAAACACCCTACTTACATCTGCTGCTCCTGCCAGGAGCATCTCCCTCATAGCCAGGCAGCAGACCTCGAACGACAGACACTCCACTCAAAGAGTCGGAAGATAAAACAATCATCAGTTATCAATTCATCCGGGCCTCCAGTTCCCCATTTTTCCCTATGGAGCTCACAGTAAATATCCACTGGTTAAACGGCCCTGACATCCCCACCTGTCCAATACCTTTCTCATTACTAAGCATGATGTGGATTAATACTCAAATATCCACTTCCTCTGCCCCAAGAGCAAAGGGAACAACACGACGGCAGCGATAAGGAGCTGTTTGTGAGGGCTGCAAGGTGTTGTATTCCCAGTATCCTGTGTCACGGCTTTACACACACTGGTGAGCTGTGCAATTCCATCATTCCGACTCTCATGCTCCTTCTTGTGGCTTCCCTGGCCAAAAGTTCACCCGGGTTCTAAGGATGACCTTAATTAAGAGCTGGAAAGAACAAATTATGCTCAGGAAGCCAGAGCCATTAATCTCAAAGGCTTAAAGGGTTTACAGGGGAAGTGTGTTTATATGTTCCCTTATCTAATCCTACAAATAAGAGAATGGGCAGCAATGCCACCACAAGCAAAAGCTGCTTTTGGTGTCACTCAGATAAAATCTAACTGTACTTTTATCTCTACCAATGATCGAAGGGCAATAAAAACTTGGCCTGCTAGACCTTGTTTTTATAACCTTGACCTCCAGTCCAAGTTATTCTTAAAAGATGTTCAAGCATAAGCATGAAAAATAACAGCCTGGTCCTTCTACTAGGACCATTAAAATTCTGCTTTCTGGCACACATGTCCCCTAAAAAAATCAGCGTTCAATGAAATCCCAACTCATATTTCTTACAGGGACACTTTTCTACAAGCACCTGAATTAAGTGTCTCTCACTACAATTCCAAGCAGGAACTTGAACAGGGGCCTGAAGGAACTTCATCCTGCTCCCACCAAAGCCAAGTCTCAGCAGCTTTGACCACAAAAGGCGTAAAATCATGGAATGGTTTGGGTTGGAAGAAACTTTAAAAATCATCTCATTCTACCCCCTGCCATGGGCAGGGACTCCTTCCACTATCCCAGGTTGCCCTAAGCCCCGTCCAGCCTGGCCTTGGACACTTCCAGGGATCCAGGGGCAGCCACAGCTTCTCTGGGCACCCTGCGCTGTCTGGGCTTCATCACGCACTAATTAAACTAAATTAGTATTTACAACACAAACATATTATGCTGTAGCATACACAGAGCAGCTAAATCAAACCATGGCCAAATACCTTTCCCCTGGCATTCATCACATATATTTTGGCTGGCATTTACTGTGCTGGCACTTGCATTTCTGTTCTTGACACCAGTCATAACACACAGATTACGTTTGTGTTTTCAAACTCCAAAACATCAAAAACCCCTCTCCAGCAGCACAAGGGGAATCACTCAGCTTGATACGAACAGCAGAAGGACCTGGAGCTGCTGGAGTGAGTCCAGAGGAAGCCACGGAGATGCTCCAAAGGCTGGAGCCCGTCTGCTCTGGAGCCAGGCTGGGAGAGCTGGGGGTGTTCACCTAGAGATGAGAAGGCTCCAGGGAGAGCTCAGAGCCCCTTCCAGGGCCTAAAGGGGCTCCAGGAGAGCTGGAGAGGGACTTGGGACAAGGGATAGATGGACAGGACACAGGGAATGGCTTCCCACTGCCAGAGGGCAGGGATAGGTGGGATATTGGGAAGGAATTGTTCCCTGGGAGGGTGGGCAGGCCCTGGCACAGGGTGCCCAGAGAAGCTGGGGCTGCCCCTGCATCCCTGGAAGTGTCCAAGGCCAGGCTGGATGGGGCTTGGAGCAGCCTAGGATGGTGGCAGGTGTCCCTGCCCATGGCACTGGATGGGCTTTAAGGTCCCTTCCAACCCAAACCATTCCATGATTCCGTGATTCTGTGATACCCTGCTGCCTCCTGGTTATTCCCAGTGGATTACCCAAGGTTATCACAGAGCTGATTCCACAAGAGTTAAGTGGGGTAGGTGTGTATCTCCAATTGTGGACACCATGCTCTCAATCAAAGAAACCCCTGTAATTTTTTAAGGACCTGTAACTAACCCCAAAGGTTGACTTTACTTGGGTACTATTGTGCTGCACCCACGATTTCCTGGAGCAAGAATAGCTCAGTTTCCTCCCCATCCACACCAAAGAGCTCCAATCCAGAACATTTCCACAGAACTTCCACTGTTTGTTGTGTTTCCTAAAAATCACTGTCAGAGGTTTTACCCCTGCAATTACAGGTCACAAAAATGCAGTTTGGTTAGGAGTTAAAAGTATCTAACAGGGAGTAAAATGGTGAGGGTAAGTAATTAAACTTTCTAGAGAGGTAGACTTGCTTTCTTGGCTGTTTATTTATGCTGGACTGTTATATTTGCTCAGGGATTGGCACTTCTGCAAAACCTCAGGGCTCAAACATGCTCAGCTTCATACTGAGCACTTCAAAACCTTCCAGTGTTGCTTTCTGTGTCTTCTACAGCTCACAAGTAGCAAAAAGGAGCATATGCAGCTTCAGATGTCAGAAAACCCGGCCTTAACCAAAAGGAAATGCCCTTATTTTGCAAACTACCCTACAAACACAATGCAGACTATTCAGTTTACACCTTTATAAAACTATCCTCCAAATTCCTTATTTTAGATTCAGACCAAGCACAGCAATAATAGAAAGACTTGGGAAGTTTCAGAGCCAGGGCTCTGAAGGGCTTAGAAAGCTACACATGAGGCGAAATTCAGTTTTACTGTCAGGAAGTCACTTCCACGGTGCAATCACAATATTTGGGGAGCGGGGGGAGAAAGAAAAGCCCCTGTGCATCACCTGATGAGGGGGGACAACAATCCCTGAGCTGTGATGCTGTGCATGCAAGCAGCTGATGAGCCAAGTCTTGCTGGATTATTAAAGAGCCATTGTCCTCAGCCTGGAGGCTTTCAGCAACTCATTTCACAGCTCCTCTCTAAAAACCACCCCAGAGTTTCACGCCTCCACCCCCCGGAATGAGAAGTTCACGGTTTTTGGGGGTGTTTGTCACTGCATTAGTCAAACAGAAAAAGGCCGTTTACCTTCCCGGCTTCCTGTCCTTCCCAGGTGATAATTTCCTATGACTCTCCAGGCCTCCCTTCTCCCCAGGAGGAGAAGAAAGGAATGCTTTCTCCGGCAGGTTTGCTTTCGGTTTGGCTCAGACCGAGAGATTTCTTCCAAAGCAAACACTCCTGCAACGTCACCGCGGATATAAATAGGCAGAGGAGAAGGAGGGAGAAGCACAGCCCTTCTGGAGAGACTGGATACATTAGGAAGCACGCAAATAGGGGAGAATATCAGACAGAAATAAAGCCTTTATTTTCCTAAAGCCACACGCACAGCCTCGATTCGGACACCACAGCCGGGCTGAACGATCCAAGAGAAATACTGCATCCATCCAGTAAGAGGGAGGTTCTCACATATCCCGGGGTTTTGCCAGGAGCTGTGCTATTTCTGCTGCCATCCTGGCAGCTCACACACACGGCTGCACGTCCCAGTAAACGCCAGGAAAGCCACCTGCACCCACACACCGAGGTGGGCACGCAGGCATGGAAGGGCCTGCAGGGTTCCACGGGCCACTGTCCAGAGAAGCTGTGGCTGCCCCTAGATCCCTGGCAGTGTCCAAGGCCAGGCTGGATGGGGCTTGGAGCAGCCTGGGATAGTGGAAAGAGTCCCTGCCCATGGGAGTGGATCTTATCCTTACAGATAGGCAAGAACTGGTCAGGGATGCGAAGGTCTGGGCACCTCTGGCTCGCACTGACCATGGAGTTCAGAACCCTCACAGGAAGGAGCTGAGGGAAAAAGCTGCATCACAGCCCTGGGCTTGAGGAGAACAGACTTCGGCATCATCTTCAGGGGTGTGCCTGAAGAATCCCATGGGCTTGGAGAGAAAAGGGACCCAAAAGAGCTGGTTGATAAAAAGGATCACCTTCTCCAGGCTGAAGGACAGTCCATCCCAACGAGCAGCTGATTGAGCTGAGGGGGCAGGAGGCCCTCATGGAGGAGCACGGAGCTCCTGATCGGAGCCAAGCGCAAAGTGCAGGGCAGGTGATCCAGGAGGACTCTGGGAACACGGATCCTGCAGGGGCAGGTGATCCAGGAGGGATCTGAGGACACTGATTCTACAGGGGCAGGTGATCCAGGAAGACTCTGGGAACACAGATCCTGCAGGGGCAGGTGATCCAGGAGGGATCTGAGGACACTGATCCTGCACGGGCAGGTGATCCAGGAGCAATCTGGGAACACTGATGGGGCAGGGATGGGGCTAAGAGAGCCAAAACACATCTGGAATTGAATCTGGCAAGGGATGTGAAGGGTGCCAGCGAGGCCAACCTTTGGGAACTGCAGGCCCCTGAGGCCACAGGGGAAATCCAGACAAGGAAGACTCATCCTTAGTAGAAGAGGATCAGGTTAGGGGACAGTAGGCTGGACATACTTCATCCCATGGGACCCGATGGGATGGACCCACGAGTGCTGAGGGAGCTGGCTGCTGTCACTGTGAGGCCACACTTGATGAACTCTGGAAGCCATTTCCAGTCACCTGAAGGACAAGAGGGTGATCAGGAGTTGTCGGCATGGACTTATGAAAGGAAAAAATCCTGCCTCACCAGCCTGACCTCCTCCTAGGACGAAACAATCTCGGTGGATGAAGGGAGTGCAGAGGATGTTGTCTGTCCAGGCTTTTGCAAGACTTTCAACGTTGGCTCTTCTCACACCCTCCGATGAGCTGGCAAAGTATGGAGCAGCCAAGAGGGCAGGGAGGTGGGTTGAAAATTGGCCAAATGGCCAGGCCCAGCGGGGAGTGCACCCTCCCAGCAAAAAAAGCCACCGGCATCCTGGGCTGCATCACAAGAGTGACCCTTCCCCTCTACTCAGTGCTGGTGACACCATTCCTGAAGTGCTGGGCCCAGTTCTGCGCTCCTCAGTGGGAAAGAGACATGGACACACTGGAGAGTCTGGCAAATGGCCCTGGACAAGCAGCTCTGGGTGACCCTGCTTGACAAGGTGACCTTCCAGAGGTCCCTGCCAAGCTCAGCCAGGCTGTGATCCTGGGATCCCTCTGCCACTTCACTCTCACACCGTGGATATCATTTATGACACCCACAGGAATTCAGAAGCAGCAGCTCAGTCCCGTCTAAGGCTCAGTCCCACAGTGTCACAGCGCTGACAGGTCACACCCCAGCTCAGCAGGAACAACTGAAGCGTGCCCTATCTCACTCCTGAGGTCGAGATTCAGCTCCCAGCCCTTGCTAACTCGCCTTGGCTGTGGTTTGACCCCAATTCTACTTTCTCAATGTGACACAGGGGTCAGAGAACATAGGCAATGTGAACAGACCAGTCAGGAGGTGTTTCATCACTCACATTCCATAAAGATCCCTTACAGTCTCCATCTCTCTCGAATTTTACTTCTCTTTTGCCTTCTTTTTACCTCAAACATCACCATTGGGATGAATGCTTTAAGAAAGCACTCAGCCCCACAAATGCTCTGTTACACCTCTAAAAACCAGAGGATGGCTATCCTCTATTATAATAAAGCAAGAAGAGTCAGACATGGATGTCATTTAGGTTTGCAAGCTAAAATCTTCATTAACTTAGCAGATACCTACTTCTTGCTGGTGTAAACCAACAGAAATACTAAAGTTTTTTAATTTTAAGGCCAAGAGATAAATTAAAGTTGTAATTTCTTTAAATCTCCAACATTCTCTGATTCCGCAGCTGGAGGTGGTCTGGCAAAAAGAGGCCAAGTGCAAGTCATCAGCAACAGAGGGAAGTACAAAACTGATCTTACCTATCAATATTTCACCCTAAAAAGGAGGGACAGGGAAGACTCCATGCAAAATCCAGGTTTTGGTCCAAAAGCTCCCGACAAAACATGTTTCTCTGTAACTGTCAGCGCATTTGCCTTGCCTGGTTCTCAGTTTAGCACACCTCCTCCTCCTTCTCCTCTCTTTGCAAATACTCTGAGCACACTCGGGGCTGAGCAGGGACAGGGAGAGCCCAGCTGGGCTCTGCCGTGGTGGCAGCTGGCACAGCTGGGGCCAGGGCACTCGAGGTCTCTTCACACAGCAAAAAAAAGGCACCACTGCAGTTTTAAACTGACTCCCTGCAAGCGTTGGTTCACAGGGATTTAAGGCCATCCACAGTTCTGGCTTCTTGCCATGGGTGTCTTCCCAGTGTTAGCCTGGTGTCACCAAGTCCAGATGCCCCAGGTTACAAGGGACTTCTGGCGTTAGCTGGCCCAGCCCCTGCCCCAAGCAGGTGCATTTTCTGACAGGGTCTATCGCTCTTAAGCCATACCATGTTTCATCCTGGAGCTTGGGAAGGTTTTTAGGGACTGTTCCACTTGCAGCTACCAAGCTGGATTCTAGTGTAACGCGAAAGGTTGAGCAGGGAAGTGTCTGAGAGCAGCCCTGGGAGAAGGACCTGGGGGTGCTGTGGGTGAGAGCTGGGACCCAGAACCCCCCCGTGCCCTGGGCTGAGCCCCCAGCATGGGCAGCAAGGGAGGGGGGAAATCTGCCCCTCTGCCCTGCTCAGGTGAGACCCCACCTGCAGAGCTGCCCCAGCCCTGGGGCCCAGCACAGGAGGGACCTGGAGCTGCTGGAGAGAGTCCAGAGGAGGCCATGGAGTTGCTGAGGGGGCTGGAGCACCTCCCCTGTGGAGCCAGGCTGGGAGAGCTGGGAATGCACAGCCTGGAGAAGAGAAGGTTGTGTGGAGACCTCACAGCTCCTTCCAGGGTCTGAAGGGATACAGGGAAGCTGGAGAGGGAAGCTGGAGCTGCATCAGGAACTGGAGTGAGAGGACAAGGGGGAATGGCTTCCCACTGCCAGAGGGCAGGGATAGATGGGATATTGGGAAGGAATTGTTCCCCATGAGGGTGGGGAGGCCCTGGCAGAGGTTGCCCAGAGAAGCTGTGGCTGCCCCTGGATCCCTGGAAGTGTCCAAGGCCAGGCTGGACAGGGCTTGGAGCAGCCTGGGATAGTGGAAGGGGGCCCTGCCCATGGCAGGGGATGGCACTGGATGAGCTTGAAGGTCCCTTCCAACCCCAACTGTTCTGGGATTCCATGAGTAGGTGCACAGAGAGGCAGCCCTGAAACAACAGACATTCTCTGCAAAGATCTGCGCAGGGGCTCAGATTCTCATTTCACAGCTTTTTTTCTTTAAAATTCCTGCAGCTGTGAGCACGAAGATTAGACCAGCATCTCCAGACATCAAAGCAGCTCCTGGGGAGGCTGAGGACTTGCCTTACACTTGTGGCACTCAGGGCACACAACAAACCCCTGTTATATGTGACTTTTCTCTTGGGCAGCGTAAGCTACTGTTTAATACTGAATTAAACCCCATAAAGCAGAACCAACTAAACACAGACAGAACTACAGAACCCTCTCTGGACTCGCAAGGGAAAAGAGAGGCTGCTAATTACAGCCCAACTCAGCTTCTCACTGCCATCAAAGCACCACCAGCCCTGTCGCTGTGTTACCCTGCTGGAGGAGAGCAGCTCCTCTATGAGAGTCATAGCTGGAAGGTGCCAGCAGGTTGTACCTGGCATTGAAATCCAGAACAAACAAATGGGGAATCAAGGATGCTGCATGTCCAGCACATTGCTGTGAGATCCACCCCAAGGAGCCTGGGATGCTGCTGGCAGAATAAGGAACAATTGGCTGAAGTTTCAGGGAACCGGAGAAATAAAAACACAGGCACATACACACAAAGAGAAATAATTACATACGGAAAATATGTATAGCACATCAGTCCAGAGGCAGCCAGGACTCCATCCTGCCCCAAAGAAGCAGATCTGGAGCCTGGGTATCACCTGAGGCAGCTCCAACCTGGTGCCCAAGATGCATTTTCGGAGTGGTCCTGAACCAAAAAAGCAGGAACTGAAGCACAGGGAACATCCTTACACTCACACTGAGGGCATGAGTGATGACCAGCCATAAAACCAACACAGCACAGCCGTGGTTTTCATTACAGACTCACCCAACAGGAACCCCAATAGAGTTCAGGATCGTTCATCTGGTGACAAAAGGAACAGCATTCCTTCCCCAAATACACGGTGTAACAGGACAGTGTGACAGAGATGGACACAGCAGCTCTCTCTGCTGCCTAAGAAAGGCTGCAGGACTTCGTGTGATCAACAGGTTACAAATTCAGGAAGATTTTGGCCTACAAAAGACCTACATTATTCATTAAACACTTGCAATACCAAGATATTCCCCCTCCAAGCCACTGCCCTTGTTTAGTTGCTCTTGCTGTCATGAATGTGACCCTTTGTTAATACAGCAAAAGACTGTTTTTGCTACACCACTAAATAAAGGAAAATTCAAGCTTCCACATCCATCATGCAGCTCTAAAATAAAACAGGAAAAAACTCACTTTGTCTTCAGCATCCCAAAATGGACCAGGCTTTCCAAGGCTTTCAGTGCTAAATGAAAGCTGACCATAGAAAATTCCCTTGTAAATGTTTATTATTCTAATTTTAACCTCTGGACATTTTTAGGGCTAATAAAAAAACAAGATCAAAACCCAAGAGAGCAAATAATCCACACAGGGATTCTCTCCTGCCTGTGCTGGTTCAAAAGTCATTCTGAGATTTGGGGGTTTGTGGGGTATTTTTATTTTTAAACCTCTGTTTAACTTCTTGTACTGGAAGCATTAAATCCCACCACGATGCCAGGTCAAAACGAGCCTCTTAGAAAGGAAGGGACGTGGATTCCCATGGGAAACAACACTGTCCAATATAAATACCTCACCAGAAACCCACTGGGCAGCAGAAACCTCTTTTTAATTTGCCTTTTCACAGTGAAAGGATCTCAAGGAACACCTTGTGCCAATACACTCAGTGTAAGCACTTCCCCAGGCTCTGTTGGATCCTGCAGTGCTGTTTCATCCATCCAAACTCTCCAGAAGTGTTCAAAACACTTCTCTCAAGCCTTAATTGCATCTTTATGCATCCAAACCAGATACGCTGTCATGGTTCCACAATAATTTTCCTGCCCAGACTCACTCCTTTGGCTTCTACCAGGGGAAGAGACCACAAAATCCTTGTGGACAAGAGTCAGAGCAGCAGCTCAGGCCAGACTCTGTGTGCAGCTGGTGTCACCTGCAGAAGCTCACCACAGTGGCACAGGGACCACAGCTAGCCCAAAATCTCCAGGCAGAAGCACAAACGCAGATTTCCAGGACAGCAGCTGTGTTCTTCTTTATTCCCCTGCCCACAAAGGTAATCCCTTAGGTGCAACCAGACACCCTGCCGTGTGCTTCGGAGAGTTACTAAGAGAAGAAAAAACAAACAACCAAACAACAAAAGCCAAAATTGGCCAGTCCCTGGGGCGAGCAGCTGCCTGCAGGGATAAACTTGACTTGCAGACAGCACCGTGCTGGTGCCAAAAGGCTTTCCCCAGTAATTCTGACCTTTATTCCTTGGCCAGCCTCATCCAAAAAAAGCAGTGAGAAGCAGTATTCCTGCGCCTCGCAATTCTAGCACTCTTGGCTGTATTATAGCCCACAGTCTTCTTCCAGATTATCATCAATCCAAGTAACAAATCCCTGTCCACCAATTTAGCTTCCCTGTCCACCCTACAAGCTCACCACACACTAATGGGACTCCCATAAACTGAAAAATGCACCTTCCTGTACCTTCGGTGGTCACAGGCCCTTCAGTTTGATCTGCTGCTTGTTTTGTTCCACCTGCTACGGAAGCAGGCATTTCCTTGCCAAATATAAGCTGAATTCCCCTACTCCGTGTCTATTCCAGGGTGCACATGAAGGCAAAGTGGAGCCTGGAAATGCCTCCGCCCTTGACCTACAGCTCTGAGCTACTGTTCTCTGGGGATATCATCCCTCCTGCCTGTCCAAAGACATCCTCTGGAGACCTCACTTTGTATCTGTGCTGCCCTAAACCCTTGTCCTCCCTCTGTGTCAGAGCTGCAACTTGATTCCTGAGGTCACAGTTCGGCTTTGTTGGAGAGTTCTCCCCCTCCCTTGTTTTTTTTAATCCATAAACCTACACATCCACAGCTCCAAAAATAAGAAGGCACAGCAGAAAAAGGCCTCCAACACAGCAAAAAAAAAAAAAAACTTAAGCACATCATCAATGCAAAAGCACTTCCAAACACAGAAATTCTAAACCTCAGCACCAACCAAGTGCAATAATGAAATCTTTAAATGAGCCCAGCTCAATAGACACGACGCCAGTGAAGTGACCTGTGTGACAAGTTACAGCTGTTCGTTGGGGAAAAAAGTGTCACACACTGCTCACAACACTTTGGATTCAGTTCCTCCCTTTAATTTCAGATCCCTGGATTAATCGAGCTGGCCACATATCACAATTCTCTCCCATCTCCAGCTTTTCTGTCCCTGTAACCTCTGTCTCACACAACAGGTCTAAGACTTTTTAGCAGTACTTTGCATATGATAACACAGAGGAAACAGCTTCTTGTTAACCATTCCAAGGGTAAGAATCAGCAGGAAAAGGCCATTGCAGGCAGCTTATGAAACACTGATAACAAGAGCAGCAGGGAGTTTGGGAGGTGAAAGGCACCAGCGAGCCAGGCTTTCATTGGGGAAAAGGAAGAAACCTGACAGCAAGACAGCTCACAGTTTTTAAATCTTATCTAGATGAAGGCACACTTCCAATTATCTCCTTATTAAATATTCCACATTACTTACAATGGTTACAACGGCAAATCTCTGGATACAGGGTAACAATCCTCTGACATCCACCCAAACTGCAGAATCATGGAACGATTTGGGTTGGAAGGGACCTTAACCTTCCAACCCCCTGGCACGAAGGCAATCAGTAACTAAATAACAGCCCAAGGACTTTTCCTAAGCCATTTATGCTTAAATCATCCCAGACTGTGCAGAAGACGCAGGGAAAAAAAATTAAAAGTATTACTTAATAGAGTCTTGCTGCTTCCTGCTGCACGCAGGCTTGTTTTTTTCCTGCAATTATAGAAGAGGGATTTTTTTTTTTCCAGCACCACTTTCAGCTGCCACAAGCAGGCTATTGTTTGGATTTACCCAGGCAGCAGCAGTCCCCACGCAAACCCAGGGTAGCACGATGGACTGCCCGGAACTGAAACAGAACAGAAGGGAACTCAGTCCCGTTAGGACGAGAACAGAGATTTGTACTAAATACCTGCTTGGAGCAACGCCAGAGGAAGCACATCAGAGAAGTCCTGGGATACCTCACAACATCCAGGTGCCCGCAGGGATGTTGTGCATCAGGTGACAGCTCAGCAGCCTCTTTCCAGCACGCATCACCCAGCTCGTGCCCCAAATCCAGGCAGCCCCAAACTGCTCAGACTACATCTCCTGCCTCCTCCCCCGCACACCACGGCATCCTCTCCCATTCAAGAAGTGCTTCCCCAGCCCTTGGACACACCAGAATGAGTCATCTGGGTGCACTGGTGCCTTCACTCCGAAAACTCCTGCTCGTCCCTGGGCGAGGGACTGAAATGCTGTGAGCTCACTTGTAGCTGTGGCAACAGCAAATGCAAATCCTGCCACACTGAAAAACTTCACCACCGACTCCTCCAGCAAATGGGGACTATGTGTGAGCAAAACCAATTTTTTTTGTTCCTCCCTGAGGATAAATTGGGTTTGTGAAAGCTGTGCCCTAAAGCAAAAATCCAATCAGCGGGGCAGAGTTAAACCAGACACACATTGCTTTAGCTGTGCTTCAGTGCACACAGAAAACAGGCACAGAAGAGTTTGGAAACAGGATGCAAGAACAGGTTTGAGGTCTCTCACTGCAAGGGCTCTACTCACTGCTTACACCTGGCGAGGAGCTACTCCATTTGCAACCTCGAGTTTCAGGCTGAGCAAGTCATACCATGGGTGGTTTAACACAATAAAGTTACAGTGGATATACACACATAGAGGAGAAAATGGCTTTCAGTTTATTGTTCCCTGGGAGGGTGGGCAGGCCCTGGCACAGGGTGCCCAGAGAAGCTGTGGCTGCCCCTGGATCCCTGGAAGTGTCCCAGGCCAGGCTGGACTCTGGGGCTTGGAGTAGCCTGGGATAGTGGAAGGTGTCCCTGCCCATGGCAGAGGTGGCACTGGAGGGGCTTTAAGGTCCCTTCCAACCCAAGCTATTTTATGATTCTATGACTAAATTATCCATTTTTCAAAAAATAATCAGAATTCTAAAAAATATCAGCATATCTGAATGCAAAACCATGAGCTTTTCTTGGGGAGTAAGTAGGATATTTCTAACACAAATGCAGGCAGTAACTGCATACAGCAACCAGAGGTTAAAAACAACTGATGGGGGTGGTGAAGAAAGGGTGAAAAAAAAAAAAGCAAGCCTCACCTAACGAACTTCCAGCAGCAAAACTTGCGTGAACTGCAAGACCTGAACCGCAAATTTAGCTTTGGTGAGAATTGTACCTCCACTCGCAGGGTATCTACCTGTGGTTTGCAGAAACTTCTCAGACAAGCTTCAATATCCTGAATGGCAAACAAAGAGTAAACTCCCACCGATGCTTCCTGCATGTTGAGAAGTTTGGGTGGGGAACTTGGAGATTTCTGGGCTTGGTGGGGGCTGGTGCTGGTTTGGAGCGGGGGTTGCTGCCTTGCTTTTTGTTGTGCTCTTTGTTTCCCTTTCAGAGGGCAATTTGGGTTACCCAGTGCAAACCGTTTTCAGGAGTGAAAACCCTGCAACCTCACCTTCACCTGTGTGTGACCAGAGCCAATCTAATCCCACAGGCATCTTATTCTATCTGGGAGCAAAGCAAACGAGCTAAAAACGAAGGAAAAGGAGAGTTACCATGGGATACCGGGATGCGTCACTCCTCTTGGCTCTCCTGGCGCCACGTGACGCCTCAGCCGCCACTGAAGAACTCGGCAGATGGGATAGGGGAAAAAAAATGTAAAAAGGTCCCTAGATTATAGCAAAGTTTAGGCTTTAAAATCTACTGCTTACGGCTACAGAAATAGAGGCAACAATATTTATCTATAAACCAAACTATCTGTCTATAAATCTATTGCCACCGAGCAGTAAATACACGCTTTCCCTTCCAGCAGTCGTCACCATCTGCACTTTTCAGTTCCCTACAGTAAATTTAGTCCAAGTACATCCAGAAATACTGCCCTTGCCATCTCAGAGAGAACTATCACTTGCCTTTCAGAGAAGGCAAAGCAGGTCAGTCGTTTCCACCTCGCTCATAAATACAGAAGCAGCCACTTGACAGCAACAGATACGAGCAGTCGGAGTTCAAGAGAGATCAGAAGAGGGATAAATCACTTAGAATTTACTCTCCGAGTTATCGCACAGGTCACCAAACCCACGCCTTGGGCTGGAGCCCACTGAACCAAGAGTCTCTCTCCATTTTCAAGGTATGGCTGCTGAGCAGCCGTGTGTGTGCAGCATGTCAGTGACCCCACACGTGCTCACTCACACTTGGGTTTCCACCCCACTCACACCAGGATCAATTCTTAAACAGCTCCTGCTCCAAGTCTTTCTTCTCTGCACAAAATCCTAGAGTAGTCCAGTGTTTGAGGATTTCTCCCCTCCTTTTGCAGCAGCCAGTTTCTTTCTAACAGATCAAAACAGCTCTGATTCAAAGGACATTATTCCAACTTCATCCTCCTCCACCTCCCAAAGCCTCCTAACACCCACACACTGCTGAACGTCAAAATCTCCAGGGAAATTCAGTCCTTCCATATGGCAGCCAAGCAACCCCCTTGTGTGTAGTAAAAAGCGCCATGCAGCGTAAGGAACCTTCGCCCTCCCCGGGTGAAGGTGCAATCCCAGTGTTCCAGCTCTACCAAAACATTGTGCCAGGCTGGGAATCGAGTGTGCAGGGAAATGCTGGGGCCCATCTGTCCCCAGTGCACCAGCACAACCTGATCATTACCCCAGCACCAGCTGGCACACTGCCACCCCAACCCACCTGGCTCCCAGCACGCTCCAGACTGCAGAATTTTGGGAAAGGAACACAGTCCAGTCAGCCAAGGCAACTGCTGCTATCATCTGCTCCTAAACACCAGCTTTTTATCACCTGAATCACTTGCTATTCCTTGCCTGTTTCCCATTACCTACTAAAATTAGGAAATAGTATGGAAGCCAAGAAATCCCACATTTCATCTGCTATTCCAGGTTGTAGCCCCTGTGTTACACAGCTACACAACAGCTGGGTGTTATTTATGAGCTGCTTACAAAAGGAAATTTCACATTTCTACACAAAGTTTAACACAGACAGTGATACCTTTTTTCAACACGGAGAATGCAGGTCCTGCACCTGGGCATGAACAGCCCCGGGCACCAGAATAGGCTGGGGGGGACCTGCTGGAGCAGCTCTGTGGGGAAGGACCTGGGGGACACCGAGCTGTCCCTGAGCCAGCAGAGTGTCCTGGGGGTGCTGGGGGACACCGAGCTGTCCCTGAGCCAGCAGAGTGTCCTGGGGCCAAGGAGGCCAATGGGATCCCGGGGCAGCAGGAAGAGCATTCCCAGCAGGTCAGGGAGGGATCCTGCCCCTGTGCCAGCGCTGGAGGCACCTCTGGAGTGCCGTGTCCAGCTCTGCATCCTCAGCACAGCAGGGCCAGGGAGCTCCTGGAGCGGGGCCAGCGCAGGCTGCGGAGCTGAGGAAGGGCCTGGAGCATCTCCGTGCCCAGGAAAGGCTGAGGGAGCTGGGGCTGCTCAGCCTCGAGAGGAGCCCCAGCTGAGAGGGGCCCTCAGCCCTGGCTGTCCCTGTGTGCAGGGAGGGCTCCGAGCAGGGCCCAGGCTCTGCTCCGGGGGCCCAGCAATGGCACCAGAGCCACGGGCAGGGACTGATGCCAGCAATTCCCCCTGCACAGGAGGCACAACTTCTTCCCTGGCCAGTGCCCAGCCCTGACCAGATTGTCCAGAGAGGCTGTGGGGTCTCCTCCCTGGGGCTGTTGCAGAGCTGTGTGCACACAATCCTGTGCCCTGTGCTCTGGGATGGCCCTGCTGGAGCAGGGAGGTGCCACCAGGTGCCCACTGAGCTCCCTTCAGCCTGAGCCATCCCGGGATTCCTCCAAACATTGCTTTAATTACTGTTCCTTGAGACACGAGATGCTGTCTTTAATAGCTTTTAATAGGATGGGTTTTATCCAGCCTCCTTTGAACCTCTCACCTTCCAGCAACATCCTGGCCGCCAGGAATACCACAGCATATCTGTGCACCACCAAAAGAAAAACTTTCCCTTGTTACAAGCTCATTGCTTCCTTTTTTGTTTTTGACTGAGGAAGGCCTGGGTACAGTCATCCTCTTTGGAGGATACAAAGCCCCCGATCTGCATAACACTCCTCTCCTTGCTTCTTCACCTCACAATCATTGCTGCTCCATGCTAAAGAGACAAAGTTTATTTATCTCCTTTTATACAACAGCTGTTCCACCCCTTTGATCACCTTCATCATCCTTTGCTGAACCTTTTTCTTTTCGGAGATGGAGGATTCAGGACATGGAGAATCATAGAGAAAAAGGTAATTTTTTAAATTATTTTTTTTTACAGTAGCTTGTTCTGTTCTCTACTCCTTCACTAATAATATTTATTCATTTACTACTTTGACTTTGCAGCTATTTGCAGTGAAAGAACCTCCAAATTCACAAAAAAGCCTCCCAAGAACAGAACAAAAACCCAAAACTAATAATGTTTTTGCATTCTGCCAGTGTTGCAGGAACAAGCACCAGGCTTCAGAGACAGGAAAGAACCTGGAAAATGCAGTAACCTCTCAATATTTCAAAACAGATGCTTCCAAAACTTTTCTTGAACCAGAGCAGCAGAGCAAAGAATTAACCACATCCCTGGCTGTGGATGCCAGGGATGTGCCTTCCTCCACTCATCTCAAGCTGGATTTTTGGTAAAAATCATCAAATAAATACATATACGCATAGCTAGGACACCTGTATTTATTATTTCCTCATGCAGCACCAGCAAACTGACCCCTAAGGAGGTGCACAGAAAACAACCTGGTTTTTTATTAGTAACCAATTGCTGCTCTCCAGCCTCACTGACCTTGCAGCACACACCTGATTCCTGCTCAACACACTTGGGTTTCCTCTTTTGGTGTGCAAACAGTCCCCATAGTTCTGTGTCATTAATATTCACAGTACACCCAGGGGCAGAGCTTTAGCCTCAAACTCCTGCTGGGACACAGATTTTTTTTTTTTCTTTCCCTGTTTTCAGCATCTCAAACTCACAGGATGACAACACAGGACTGCTTTGAAGTGTCCATTTTCACTCCACCTCAAATTACCGCAGAGAAGCAGATCCTGGCTGAGTATCAGAATCCTCCAGATAAAACTAAACAATCAGTGCATCAATATGGAAAAAATGGGTGGTTTTTTTGTCATTTTACAGACAAACAGAACGAGCTTCAGATTTAGCATGGCTTTTACAAGGATGGTGCCTCTTGCACAAGCAAGAAGCAGAAGGACGCAAACAAAAACTTGCTGTTTTCTTAAGCTCACTTCGAGAAATGATGTTCTCAGTTTTCAGATTTGCTTTTTGCAAGGCTGTGGTGTAAAACTAAAGCTGTTCCTTGGGGCAATTTGTCAGGTACTCCTACTGCACAGTTTAGGATGCTGGATGGAACAGAAAGGAAGGACTTGTGATGAGAACTGGGCTTTCACTGAAATGAGCATCTAGAACCCCATCTCGAGAAGAAAGAGAATAAACATGTCCACAAAAAACAGACTTTGTTGGATATTCCACATGGAATTTCAGCAGGAATTTCTTCACTGAAAGGGTGCTCAGGCCTTGGCAGGGGCTGCCCAGGGAGGTTTGGAGTCCCCATTGCTGGAGGTGTCCAAGGAAGGCCTGGAGGTGGCACTCAGTGCTCTGGGCTGGAGACAAGGTGGGCATCGAGCACAGCTCGGACTCGGTGATCCCAGAAGTCTTTCCAACCCTAACGATTTTCCGAGTCTATGAATTTCAGGTTTCAAAAGAGTTCTCCCTTGTAAAATTCAAACCACGTATCTGTGGGCTGTGAAACAGCATTCCTCTGCTGGGGGCCACTCTTCAGGCAGTCAGGTTATTGGGTGCTCTGTTCCATTCTTTTTCCAGGAAGTCACCTCTCTCCAGACCCTTTCTCCACCCCGTTTTCCCGCTGTACAGGGACACCCTCCTGCCCTGCCCATGTCCTCAGGGGTTCTGAGCACAGAGCTCAGATGCTGCCTTTGAGCAGTCCTCACAAAGCACCAACACAAGCTCGTGCTGAACATTACTGGAGTATGAGAAAAATCATTTAGAGAAACAGCAGCTACAAGAGAGCTCCTTGCTTTATCTCCTTTGTAAACAGCTTTTAAACTGCCAGCTACAGCTACGAAGGAGCTGGAGACAGAAGAGACATCCCTGCAGCTGCTGACAGGTAAGTTTATTTGAGCTTCAGCACAAGCATTTAAAGATGAAAGAGCACAACGAGGGTGCTGAAAGACAACTGACAGCTTGAGGAGTACGCGCTGGTTTTCAAATCGTTTCTGTGATGTAGGGTAATGCTTATGATCACAGCATTCACTGGGAATTAGATCATCCATTTAGCAGCAAGTTTGCCTGATCAACTGTCTGGGGACTTCAAACAGATCAGCAAAACTGCAGAGCTGGAGACAGCGTCTTGGTATTCAGCTGCCTTCCCTCAGAAGCTTCACAGAGACCAAAACACAGGCTGGGAAATCATAACAAAACATCGAGAGCAAGTTGAGTGCTGCCCCTGAATTTGGGAACCAGCACTAGGGCAGGGCACTCCTGCTGGCACAGACCACCAGCACCGGAGGCAGGGGCAGCCTCAGCTTAATCTGGATCAGCACCAGCACTCACAGAACACCTGAAGCCACCTTATTAACATATCCTAATAACGACACAGCCTTTGTGCAAAGCCTGTCCCTCACCCTTCTGCCTTTCTGGATGTGCCACACACAGCTCAGGGAGCTCCCCAGGCTGCATCAACTTTCCAAGAAACTCTTAGCAAAGCTTGGGGAATTTAGTGATGCGTCAGTGTCTGGAGGTGGCTGCGAGGATGCTCCATGATGCAGGGAAGGGCAGGGAGTAACCCGGAGGTAGGAACATGCTCTGTCCAGGAGGATATTTAAACCTGCCTGGATGTAGCTGGGGTGCACACATGATTTGAACAGCTGGAACAACCACACAGGGCTCTGGTGACAGAGCAGACACCCTGTGCTGGGAGTACAAAATCCCTCAGCAGGTTCATACCAAATATTTCACCCACCCTTTGCTGTGTATTTATCCCTGCACAGCAAAATATGTGAGATGTAACCTTTTGCCTTCCTAAGCAGTACATGAAAATCTGTCAAAACAGTTGCTAACAGCCTTTCAACTCCTCTGTGGGAATGGGGACAGCAGAGGCAGGGCGGCACAGGCCAGGAACAAAACCTTTCGTTTTCATGCATCTTGGAAACACGGAGAAAAACATTTAAGGAGTGAACTGAAACAAAATATCTCATGCAAGAATCCCAATAACTGTATTATCTGCTGAACAATAAAACCGCAAAACTGTGGAGTCATTTTAAACAAGCGCATCTGTCATTAAAATAATGAACAAATGAGTCAGTGCTTATCCAGTAAGAAATATTTAATAGAATCACAGGAAGGTTTGGGCTGGAAGAGACCTTAAAGCCCATCTCATTCCAACCCCTGCCATGGGCAGGGACACCTCCCACTATCCCAGGCTGCTCCAAGCCCCAGTGTCCAACCTGGCCTGGGACACTTCCAGGGATCCAGGGACATCCACAGCTTCTCTGAACACCCTGTGCCAGGGCCTCCCCACTCTCACAGGGAACAATTCCTTCCCAAGATCCCATCTATTCCAGCCCTCTGGCAGTGGGAAGCCATTCCCCCTTGGAAGGGGAAGCTCCATCCCTTGTAAAGTCTCTCTCTATGCTTCTTGTTGGCTCCTTCAGTCACTGGAAGGCCACAGTTTGGTCACTCCAAAGCTTCCCTCCAGGCTGAACAATCCCAGCTCTCCCAGCCTTTCCTCCCAGCAGAGCTGCTCCATCCCTCTGATCATCCTGGTGCCTCCTCTGGACTCTCTCCAGCAGCTCCAGGTCCCTCCCATGCTGGGCCCCAGGGCTGGGGCAGCTCTGCAGGTGGGGTCTCACCTGAGCACAGGGGCAGAGGGTTTAATTCAACACGGGAACAGAGCCTGTTCCATCCATCTAAGGACGGCGGCTGGGGGAAAACAACTGATTAATAACTCAGCTTCCCAAAGGCACAAACCCAGGGGTGCTGCCCTCAGTCTGTGGCTCCTGAGGTGCAGACCAAGAGGTACCTTAAATCCCTCAGCATGGTTTGAATAGAGCTCTGCTGATTGCAAAGAAAGCAGAGAGCAAAACAAGATTAGAGCTCAGCGAGACAGCGTGCCTCTCGTGAATCCAAATAAACAAGACATTTTGAACTATTTCCAGCATGACTTCAGCACAAAATAACATTTGCACGTCAGTGTAATAGCTGATGTTTTAACTGCTTGCTAAGGGAGCAGTCACGCACTGCAGCCCCGAGTTCAGCGGCGGCTGCTCAGCCTTCAAAGGAAGCAAAAAGAGCTGCAAAAGAGCAGTGCTGCACTTGAAAGCCTTTCAGAGAACCAATAAATGTATTTATGTTCACTCTTGAACCCAAGGAGAACACAGCCTGCCCCGTCTCCACACGCCTTGCATGGATGATGAGACACTTGAAAGGAGCTGGGATGGCAGCAGCCATCAAATCCCAGCTGAAAAATCCCAGCTGAAACCTCGTGGGTAGGGTAGAGAGTCAGGGAGAAAAACGAGCCAAAGCCAAAGGGCACAAGTCCAGAGGATGCAACACAGGAGGGAAAACCCATTTTCCCTTTGAACCTATGCAAGGACTGGTGACACACCCTCACGGGAAATCCTATTACTGGGGGCCCTAAGCCATGAATCAATCCCGGACTCATTCAGAGCCAGCCTCAGGACAAAGGAACAGTCAGATGCTAATTCAGGCCACAAAGCTGGAGAAGGAACGTTCCCTCTTTGGATTAAGGATTAATCATCAGCAGGTACAGCCTATTTTCATTAACTGCAGCCATTTCCTGCTAGCACATCCTTTCCATTTTCCAGGAAACATGGGAGCAGCTCCAAATCTGAAGGCAAATAAATTAGGAGACAAGAAGGAAATTATCCACAGCACCCAGAACAAGCCAAGCCATTGAATGAGCAGATAGAAAAATCTACCAAAACTCAGTTTGACTGATCCAACAAATTGAACACAGGAAACATAAAATCTCTGCTCCAAAATTCCATTAAACCTTTAGTTTTGGGTGAGTGCCAAAGATGTCACTGCCCAGAGAGACTGTGGATGCCCCACGCCTGGAAGTGTCCAAGGCCAGGTTGGATGGGGCTTGGATCATCCTGGGATAGTGGAAGGCGTCCCTGCCCATAGCAGGGGGTGGAATGAGATGGGCTTTAAGGCCCCTTCCAACCCAAACCATTCCATGATCCTACATTACTCTCCTTGGACCCTTCCCTCTTCTCTTAGTGCACTATCACTCCACTACCATGGGAGGAGGCAGCAGCGCGTCAGCCTGGATTCAGGCACTCTTAGGGGATTGCATGGATTCACCCTTCGCTCTCCTTGCTCCTAAAACACAACCTGTGGATTCAGTGTTTGTACCAAAACCACCCAGGCACATCCTGCAGCATCCTCTCAACATCCCCACTCCTCTGGGATAGTTTTGATGGACACACCTGGAAAAAGTTGCGAAGAATCATAAAACCATTTAGGTTGGAAAAGACCTCCAAGATCACCGAGTCCAACCTCCTCAGTCAGCAGCAGCTTCAAGCTCAGGCTTGCAGCAAAACAAACCAAAGGTATCACTTAAAAAGCCAATGTCACAATGCACGTGTGGCCTACAGAGGACACAGAAGAACTCTACACGATTCATAAATTCCCCCCAAGGAGCTTTTACGTGCACAAGACAACACCCAGAAAGCAGTCACCACTTCTAACAGAGATTACTTGACATTCACAGAGTGCTGGGGTTGTGTTGTTGATGGATTTTTGAAGAGGTTAGGTTTTTCGGGTGGTGATTTTTTGTTCGTTTTCTATTTAAACATCTGCTCTAGCCAACTGTTGCCCACTTAACTGAGAGATCTCACTACTGAGTGTTCTGCACTGGAATTTACTGTTAACAATTCCAAGCCCTTGCTGTATTCATACACAACTCTACTCCTGAGCAAACAACTTAAGCAGGAATATTTTCAAAAGACTGCACATATGCTCTGTTCCTGTGGAGCTAAATTTGGTAGGTATGAGCATACCTGGCTGTAACAAAAATCACTGAGACACAGAAACTGAGTTCCAGGCATAAACCCCTGCTTTCCACTGCTTTTAATAGTCCCTGTTACACTGTGATTACACAGCAAGCAGTGTTTGCTTTGCTCTCTGAGCCCAGAGTTTCTCCTTCATAGCCACTGAAATTCAAGTTTAAAACAGAATTCAGCAAGCAGCTCTGTCAAGCACATTCCGTGCCAAGCTGGAGGATGAGTATATTTATATAACAAAAGGCTTCCTGGATTATTTTAAGGCTCAAGTTCTGCAAAGGGAACAATTGACGAAAGGGATGTTTTTCCTTTGTTTAAAAAAATAATACTCGTACCAAGAGGCGAAAAAAAGCCATTGAAGAGACAGCAGTGCCTTGATATTCCACTATGTGAGATCCCTGGATCACAGCAGTCATCCATGTGCTCTCTGACCGCACGAATACAGAACGTATGTTGTCATAGACAGATAAATATAGGAAAAACCAGAGAGCTCACAAACACCAAGGCACCTGCAAGTGAATATCTGCACATAAACGACAAGCTGTGCCACAGAATCACAAAATTACTTCGGTTGGAAAAGCCCTCCCAGCCCATGGAGTCCAAGCTGTGCCCGATGCCCACCTTGTCCCCAGCCCAGAGCACTGAGTGCCACCTCCAGGCCTTCCTTGGACACCTCCAGCAATGGGGACTCCAAACCTCCCTGGGCAGCCCCTGCCAAGGCCTGAGCACCCTTTCCAGGCAGAAATTCCTCCTGGTGTCCAACCTGAGCCTCCCCTGGCACAGCTTGAGGCCGTTTCCCCTTGTCCTGTCCCTGTTCCCTGGCAGCAGAGCCCGACCCCCCCTGGCTGCCCCCTCCTGTCAGGGAGTTGTGCAGAGCCACAAGGTCCCCCCTGAGCCTCCTTTTCTCCAGGCTGAGCCCCTTTCCCAGCTCCCTCAGCCGCTCCCGGGGCTCCAGCCCCTTCCCCAGCTCCGTTCCCTGCCCTGGACACGTTCCAGCCCCTCAGTGTCCTTCCTGGACTGGGATCCCAGAACTGGACACAGCCCTCGAAGTCCCTCAGCAGGGCCAGCACAGGGGACGGGCCCTGCCCTGGGCAAAGGGAACAACCCAACAACACAGACCCAACCACACCTGGTTTGAATCTTTTCCATTTAGCAGAGAGCAGAGCAGCCTCTTGCACTGCACCTGTTGATGTTCAACCCCAATTAAAGCTGCATTAAACTTTAAGTAATAGATTCCTGCATTATTCATCACGGCTGTGTATCGGATGCAGAGCAAACAGAGGCTGAATCAATACGGTGACAGGAGCTTCGGATGTCTGCTCAAAGTGTCTCCTGCTCTCAATACTGATGTACTCGAAGATGGGTGGGGAAAATAGGAATTTTTCATGATTGCTGTAAACAAGCCTTGATACCACAGTTTGTCCAGAAGAGCTGTGACACAGAGGCAGATTTCAGAGAGCATCAACTGCAAAAACCTGCTCATAATTCACCTGACCTGTGACACACAAAAGAAATCAGTTCCCTCAATTTCAGCAGCCTTGATGTTTAGCCAGCATTTTTCTTATTATTTCTGGTGGTATTTCTTACAGTTTCTGTGGAAAATTAAACATCTTAATTATGCAACCCTTGAGATCACAGAGATGCAGTACTGGGACAGCCACAGGAGAGGGGCGAAACCCAAATTTTCCAAAGACAAATGTGCTCAGGGCACCTGCTCATTCAGCATTCAGCTGGATAAAGAAGAATCACAATTGAAAGCTGCTTTTCTGCTCTGTCTCCAACTGCAGCCTCTTAGAATTAGCCAGTTAAGGCTCACTAATATTCCAGAACATTTTGGGGGAAAAGGCAAAAGGTTTCCCTACTAGGAAAGGGAGGCATGAGGGACTTGGTTCACTCAAGATGCTGGACACTGGGGCTGCACAGAAACAAATAACAGCTTTTAGAACACTCTTTCTCAAAATCTTTACACTCAAAACTCCGCTTTTATCTTTTGATTCTCACTACACCTCCCCTCTAGCTCTTCAATCAGTCATGGAGCTTTCCAGCATGGATCAAACCCAACAAAACCACGACAAATCTTGTGAGATGCCTTTCAGCAAATCCTCACACAGCTTCCAAGGATTACTGAAAGACGAAAACACAACTACAAGCAGCAAGAAAGGGCATACACCCCATTTATTCTCTCTTTGCAAGTCATTTATCTATGTCAAAGCCAGAGCTGGGAATGGAAAACTGGTATTCCAGCCCCCATTCTGGCTGTCTACCCAATATATCACTCCAGTTTCCACAGCCAGAAGGGCAAAGATATCCTTACAAGCAGGGTTCTGGGAGCATTTATCCACAATCTACATCTTCAAGTTTTGCTCTTAGTCATCCTTCCCTGGAAGCAGGCAGAAGGAACTGACCTAAGGGATCTTTCAGCTGTCTTTCCCTAAGATTTTACAATTTAATACCACAGTTAAACAGTTTGTGAAATATCCAAAATGTCCAAAACAAGAACTTGCCTGAGTTCAGGTCACAGTAAGCAAGGTACTGAATGAATACACCACTCCAAAACACACATGCTTGAAAACGCAAAATGCAAGATGCATTGACCTACCTGAAATTGCTTTTCTAGCCAGAGCACTCGATGCATCAGGTTAGAAGCTCATTTTGAACACGAGAGTCGAAGCTCAGACCGGCTGCTGGCAGCCTCTCACGTAGTCATGAGAGTCACTGTTAACAAAACACCAAACAAATAAAAATAAGGACATTCAGGAGGCGGAGCTAACAGCAAGCCTTCATTAAAGCATCAGGAGTTGTTAGAGTGTGAAGATGACATCAAGCTCTAACAAGAGTGGGGATATACAGGAAAAGCCATGATAACATAGAATCATGGAATGGTGTGGGTTGGAAGGGACCTCAAAGTCCATCTCATTCCACCCCTACCGTGGCAGCGATACCTTCCACTATCCCAGGGTGCTCCAAGCCCCCTCCAGCCTGGCCTTGGACACTTCCAGGGATGGAGCAGCTGCATTTTAAAAATAGTATTTCCCACAGGACTCAGAAAGAGAGAATACCTATGTGTTCAAACAGGCCTAGATGAGGTTTGGAGGAGACCACCATCCCCAGAACAACGTGGGAAACAGGACTGGCAGGAATGGGCTGCTGACCACCCTCCTACACCCAGAGCACCTTTTCTTAACTACAGGAGCAATCCAGAAAACTGTTGGGATACACATTGCCACGTGCAGCCCCAACTAAAGAAATAAACCTCAATGTTTTCTTTGAGGGAAGCTGCTGAAGTGACCCTGGCTCTGAACTCAGCATCACACAAGTCGTGATGAGGGAGAGCAAAGGAGGAAGGCTGGAAGCCTTTCCTGATAGTCTCCAAGATAACCAGGATCATTTAGGAGAGAGAGGAAGAAGCAAAGAGAAGCAAACCCAAAATGCTCATGGCCAAAATCCTCAGGTGGCAGCACTCAGGAACCAGGTTTCTCCCCATCCCTGTTGCCCACCTCTTGCACAGCCAAAGAGAGCCAGCAGCAGCACACAAACCACTCATCCCACCCTGGGAAGCAAACTCACTCTTCATCCCACCCTGACAGCCTCCAAGGGAGACAAAACCAGGGTGGAGATTCGGAACACAACCAGCCCTGTGCTCTGTAGGGCTCTTCCAAATCAGCTTTCGCTCTCAGATAAAGGAAAACCAGAGGTCTCTCTGCTCCATTCACATTAGTTAGAAAACTGCAATTCATACATTTCCACTTAAATACAGGTTGGGGAGGAAGGAGGGATAAATAAATCCAATCCTGCTCGCTGAAGCAGCACCAAACCCAAGGAACTGTCTGCCAGGAAGCAAGCAGCCAGAAGCCTGGTAATTCTGCTTTCTTGGGACTTCTTGTTTAGCTACGTTCAGGATTGCTTGGAAATTTGCTTTCGGGTTTTCACACTGGCTCACCTCCAGGAGCAACGCGCCTGAGTGCTGCGGGGAGGGGGACACCAGGCACCTCCACCTGCAGGCCAGAAGATTCCATGGAAAAGCCAGGGAAAGCCTTGCCAGCCTCCTGCCCTGCTTGCTGTAGGATCACGAGAGGTGTCACCCATCCCGGGAAGGCCCCGTTTTCATGAGTATCTGGCCATTATCTCGCGAAAGCAGCCCTCCCAAACTTATCACACTCGCTTATCTGCAGAGCTTCCTGAGCCTCCAAAAAGCCGCCCGTGTGCTGAGAGGCTGCCCCAGGAGGAAGCCAGCCAGGGAAAGCTCCATGCTCTGCGTGCCACTCCTTCCAGGAATGACAGTTCCCATGGGTCCCAGAGCACGAACTGGTGCTCAGACGTAAACACATGTTTTGGATGAGCGAGTTGTGAATCAGCAGCATTTGCTGTGAGCACCACGAGAATTCCAAGATGCTCCCTCCCTCCCAGCCGCAGCCTCTCCCTCTCCAGTACAGAGCACACAGAGCCTGCAAGGACACATTTCCTGCCACATCCAGAATTACTTCTGGGCTGGTGAAAAGACAGGAGGAGCAATTCGCAGCGACAGTTGGGGTACTAGCAGCTATGCTGGCAGCAGGACTGCGTGGCAAGGTTTGATTAGAGCTCTTTCCTGTCTGTCCTGTGGCACACACAGCCCTTCGTTGTGTTATCTGCCAAACTCCAACACTGGTAACACACATTGCAGAAAACAGAAGGTCTATCTTCCCCAAATCAACGAGCCTGTGTGCCAAACTCCTCCTTCCCCTGAGTAACACCTTTCTGTTTGCAGAGCACTGGCTGCTGCTCTGCTGGGGGACGAGCTGCCGGTTCAGGGCCCCGTTTCCCTAAACTCAGTATTATCCCTGCAGAAACGGTTCAGCTCCCGGAGTTGCCAAGCGATGCCGAGTGGCACAAGACCAGCCCACTGCTATTTCAGCATCAAACGTGACAATGCTCAGCTCTGGCTGTGCCATCCCTCGCTCTGACAGCCACAGGGTTTCCCTCGCGCAGGAGCACCAGCTGAGCAGAAATTCAGGAGGTTTTGATGCTGTGAAAATTAATGAGTGAAGTTACTGCCGGCCTTCTTCTCTGTGTCACAACACGGCTCAGAACCACCAGGCAATAGGACCCAAACACCTCCAGAGCTCTGCTGGCTTATTCCCAGAATATTGCCCATCTTCCAGCTCCTGATCTAACACTGTCCCCAGCATAGCCTGCAGCAGGCTCAGAGTGGGAGCTCCGTCTCTGACTGATGCATCTGGAGATGTTACAGCCAGTGGAGACCTGCAGGATTCCCAGAGAGAGCACGTGATTCCTCTTAGTAATACTCAGATGTCTTCCAGGTGAATGCTACCATCCTTATCATCCATGTGGAATTACAAACAAACTAGGATTTAGGAGAGTTAAGTGGCCATGTCTGAGTGCCGAGGGCCACTTTTGCAGACTTTACAGAACTCCTCGTGCTGTTCATCAGCGAAGCTTTGGAGTTGAGGATTCTCCTGCGCCTTTTCCTTCCCACTTCCCACATCCACACAAGCAGCAAAAGGATCAAGAGCAGGCTCTTGTCTTATTTTCTTATTCCATATAACCAGCAAGGATCAGGAATGCCTGAGAGGGCTGGATTAACCAGCTGAAGACTGCTTCTTGGGGAAGGCACCCCCATGACTAGAGCAGCATCTTCATTTCACACCCTGGCACAGGGTATTTCCGTATTTCACTGCTTTTTTTTGCACCATTTCACCAGTACTGAAGTACTCCTTAAAATACTCCGGAGAAATTCAGCCTAAACAGATCACTCACACAAGGTCACCAACCCAGTTTGCTTGTGGATTAAAGAAATCAAATTAATTGATTTAGAGAAAACGTAAGGGATTTTGAGAGGACGTTTAGCTGATGTCTAAGATGTCATTTTAATCCTCCTCACAGTTAATTCTTCGAGCATAGGGAGACAGTAAAATTTGTGGCGCAGCCCTTACACAGAAAAACATCTCCACAGGCGTGCTAATCACTGAACTATTTTGCAAATTGTTCCTAATCTACAGTTGCTTGTCTCTGCTCTCTTCCTGCGGAGGCAATAAAATCATCCAGCTAATGGCAATGTGAAAGGGAAGGAATGATCCTCATTTGGTTTAAGTAGACAGATCTGCACTAGGGAACCACTAAATAGTGCAGTGATGAACTCAGGGAGGCAGCCCAGAAACACCCCCTCCATCTTTTGGGCACGGAAAGCTGGTAGAAGACCTGCCAGCACGCTGCAAACTCATTCCCAGTGCCCCAAAAAGTGAAAAATCTGTTGTTACCACGATCAACAGCAACGTCAATTATGTGAATTAGCAGGATTTGTTCATGGGATTACTTTTTTTTTCTAAATTCTTGCAGTATCATGGTGACCTGAATACACCCGACCTCTGCAGCAGGAGACTCTTTCCCTGTTTCCAAAATAATCATTCCTGTTTTCAGACCTCCCCCCCACCTTACTGTTGCTCATCCTTCCAAAAAGCACCTTCCAGGGCACATTCCTGTCCACAAACCTGGCCCCAGTATTGCTATGACTCTTCTCACCCCTTAGGGAGCCAAGTGGCCCAGAGACACGTGGAAATCTTGGCCCTACATGGATGCCTGGACACTGAGAAGTGACTTGGTACACACTGGTATTTTCAACTGTCCCCAAAGGGTGAGATGCTCGGAATTCCCCAGATTCACCCGATGATATTTTGAAGAGAAAAAGCTAAGACTGGCTAATTCTAAGAAAGCAAGTTATGACTAGGTCAGAAAACATTAATAACGTGAAACGCACTGCAACTACTCACAGCTGGGGCCTTGTCAGGGTGTTCACAGCCAGACCCATCAAGATAAAAAACCAGGGTCTGATCATTTGGACATATTAGGGATCAGGAATTCAGGGAATGACCAGAGTAATGGACTGCAACAACATCAGTGAAGTTTCCTGTTGTCCGCCACCAACAGGAACCACTTCAAATTATTATAATGCTTAATTTTACCAATCAAACAGGTGTTTGGCATCTCATGAACCATTTTCCAGTGACTGGTACCTTTTCTGGTTTTGCAAGAGAATGGGTGAAAGCTGAGGACTCCATGACAGGCATGGTCTACATGCTTCTGCTAAAGGGATAGAGACAGAAATGGTTCACCTTGACCTGTAGATAATGTCAGAATTCCCACTGTCTTTAAATCCATGACTTCACAGCCAAAAGCCTCCCTGTCAAGTTATCCACTGATTCAGAAACGAGCCAAAGCAGTTTAAACTTAGCTCTTCCCATTTTGCAAGTGCCTTGAAACAACAGGACCTCAGACAAATCCCACATTTTAACAGGTAAGAGCTGAGACTCGGCCATTGCAAAGACAGAAATCACAGTAATTGCTTCGGAAAAAAGGTCTTCATGGATCAGAGAGCTGAGAAACCATAAGATTTCTAAGTTTTTAACATCAGAACAATTCCTACGAGGATGAGATTTCACTAAGCAGAACATGATTGCTGCAGAGCAGTGGTGTGATGGCCTGGGAAGGAGCAGAGAGACCAGGATGGCTGCTGGTGCTTCCCCGCAGAACCCAGAGGGATCCCTGCAGATCCCAAAAGGAGAGACAGAGTCATTTACAGCCTGCAGAGACTACAGGAAACGAGCAGGGCACCAGCCCAGATCTGCTGGCTGTTCTTCCAGCCCCAGCAGGGTTAAGAGCATTAGTCCAGACTCAGGGGGAACACGATCCTGAGCTGGTGACTGAATGTCTCCTTTGTCGGGCGCCCTGCGTCACCGCAGGCACGGAGCTCGCTCCAAGGACATGTGGAGCACGGCCAATTCCACACGGATGCCGTGGTTCTCCTGGGCAGGGAGGCCAGCGGATACTTCTCAGGACAGCTAAGAACAACCTGCTCCGTGAAGTACCCCGAGAGCTGTGAAAAAAATGAAAAAAACCACACCTGAACACATTCTGGTCAAGTGGCAAATACCTCACAATGCGCCCAAGCAGTTTTCCCAAGTTACTGCAGCAGTTAAAAGATCTTCTGAGTATAAAAAATGTGCTGCTACTGGCACTTAAATTTATAAAGGAGGCTTCTTTGAGCTCTTAAAATATCATTCCATCCATATGGCTGTCTCATCTACAGTGAAGATAACTGGACTGATATCAGACCAGCAAACTTCCAGGGAAGCAGCGCGTGGGCAGCTATCCCACTTCAAACTTTGCAATTCACCTTCCTGCCCAGGAAAACTCCATCAAAGAAAGGCTGAAAAATGGGAAAGTATAGCCCTCATGGCACCTCTGGGCAGGAGTCAGCACATCCAAAACCAGGGACTACTTTTTGCAGATTCCTTTTGGCGCTGCCAACACTCAATGAAAAGTCAGGGTTTTACCACCACTATTACAACCCTCAAAGTCAGTCACCCCAAGCTTTAGGGTTTTTATTTCCTTTATAGCCTCATACAACAGAGAAACCCCAAACAAGCAAAAATACAGAGAAGAAGCAAAAAACAACCACTACCCAAACCTCAACCCTCAAAGCCGCTCAGCCGTAGCCGTTAAACCAATGTTTAAGAGCAGCTAAACTGCCCTGTACCAGACAAGGCTCTGCCTGAGGCTTTGGCTACTTTCAGCTCCAGGAGCTTCCTGAGCATGGATTTAGTAACCCTTTGGGAATCTCTCATCCCAATAGCTGCTCAGCTTCCTCCCACTCCCTGCAACTTGATCCCACTGAAACTCTTTGTATCCACAACGTTATCTGGCAAGGAGTCGGACACGTCCCTACAGAGAGGAGCCTACGTGCCACTGCCCACGCCTTGGGATTCCAGTTCCTGCCACATCCCACCTTTCCCAATCAGAGGGGGTGCAAAGAAATCCTTGTTTCTGGCTCCCAGGCCACACAGCTATGTTCACACTACTGCCTAACGAGCCGGGAGGGTTTGCTCTCTCACAGACACCAGGCTGGGAAAAAACTCTTCCCCTCTGCAATAACATGTGGGAGAGACTTCAGAACTTCTTTACTGGAAAATAACAAATTCCAGAAATGTGCTCCTCCTCTGGAAGCAAAGCAGACTTTATCTCAGTAGGTTTCTCCATGATTCCTAAGATGCCACACTACAATTTTCCAGCACATTTCTAGCTGCTTCTACTTACTTACCCAGCAATATCCAGTGGAAATTTGGAGGAGAAAAACCTACTGCAGACTGTTCCATAATTAAAAAACAGTCCGGTTACGGATGCCAGCAATTTTTCATACAATAAATGGTTTGGAATGTGATATGCCAATCAAAATTAACATTTAGATACAACACGTTGCCCCACTCCATCCCACTCCTGGCCATCAACTCTGTTAGAGGTCCTTGTTCCCACTGCGCCTTTCCCGATGGCTGCATTCCACTCCGGGGGTAAAGGTTGCCTGTAAGCACTTTAAACAGTATGTGAAATGCTTTGTTTATCCAAAAATATTTTAGCTCTGAGAAGCATTAAAGCAAGATGTAGATTTCAGCATTTGCACAGCAAAGAACTGCAACTCCTACAGATATTGCCAGAAACTTTTTTCCTTAAGGCTTTCCAGCTATGAAAGACTATTTTGCTAAAGCAAAGCTACAAACAAAAAGTGCAGTCTCTTAGTAATGGGCTGCAAAGGGTTGTTACAGCAAGGCTGAGGATGAAGCGAGAGTGTCATTTCTGTTTTGCTCACTTTTTTTCAGAGTAGATCATTGATTAAGTAGTAGGAAAAACCTGACGGTGCAGCAGGGAAACCCAAAACTTATGGGATCTTCCCCAGTAAGCAGGCTCCAGAAAACCACTATCAAACCAAAGGGAATTTCCCTGCAGCCTGGCCCACAATTTCCCTTGCAGGAGTGAAATCCAGCCAGCCTGCAGATCACCCGCTGTCCTCCAGTCTCTAAAACAGTCATACCCACCTTAAAATACAACTTTTCCCCAAGCACTCAGCGAGGCTGTTGTTTAAGACAAGGGGAATCAACCACAGCGGTCACCAGAGACAAAAGCGAGACAGTCAAACAACAATCACAATTCAGCTCATCCCAGTTATCCCCGTCCCAGGGGAACAGGACTGGAAGACGGGAATATTAAGAATGTTATTGCCTAAAAGCAGCAAAGCAGCCACTCGTTTTCCAGCTCAAAGCTCTTCTCATTTAAAGGCTGCTGTAGACACGACCCCTGTTTCAGCAGAGGAAATAAAATGTGCTGGACCCTGTTGCCAAGGCCAGGCTACTGAGCCTGGGGAATTCTTTTGGAGAGGGCAGGGGACAGTTATCTCCCACTAGTGGTTCTGGAGCAGTTATCAATTAGCGCATTTTCTTGTGCTGTCTCTTTATCTGTTTCTGCAGGCTCACCCTCCCAGAGCTCCAGGTCCACGTTTTTCTTGAGATATGATTTCATTGTTTTCCCCCTGCAAGGGCATTCCCCACCACAAGCCGGTTCTGCACCAGTTCCTCGCATCCATAAACTGCCTAATTAATCAATGGACTTATCTCTTTCTACTGCAAAAGTAGAATTAACCAAAAACAGAAAAAAAAAACCCTCGTGGACCTTCACTTACTCCTACTGCCTTCCAAGCTGGCATTTGCCTGGTGTGATTTTAAACCAGACTTTATTTCCCATCTTTTTCTTACACCTGGGAGAAAAGTAGTTACACCAGGCACGCTAAGTGCCAAAATGTGCTGGTTTGCCTAAATGCAACACATCAACCCAACTGCAGCACTTGCTGAGGTACAGACTACAAAATCAGCAAGTCACACAAGATCCTCAAGGCTTAGTTTAAGGGAAATTTTAAAAAGGAGGGGAAAGAACTGCCCTGCACCTCTGAAAGCACTGGAGGGGCAGAAAGGCAGGCTTGTCATACACCAAAAGGCTCACACAGCACCGCCAGGTTTCACAAAGCCCCATCACCTTTACAAAGGAGATCCCTCTCCCTCTTTGTCCAAAGACACACCTTCCAAACCTGTGGGGAGAGGATGCCTAATTCTGGAACACATGGAAGACATCATGCAGGAGACACCAGAGCTGGGGCCAGTTTCCAGCTGAAACAGAGATTTTGGTCCTTGCTGCCAAAGCTCAAAGAGCAACAGGTAAAGCTGCCCTGTACTGACGAATTTAATGTCAACACTAAAGCAGACAAAGAGGCTGGAATACAAAAGTGACCTTCAGGCCTCACTGTCCACTCCATTTCTTCTCCAAACACCAGTGAAATGGCACAACTGTCCCAGTTAGTCCAATGAAGTCATCAGTCTACCACAGGCAGAGCAAAGCCCACTGCAGTGCCCTTTGAGTGGTTTCAATTGGTGACAGAGCAGTTCATGGCCACCTCACCAGAGACCTTTCCCAGCCACTGCAGAGCATGGCAGCACTGCAAATAGATCTGCTCCCTTCTCTTTCAGAGATCTGCAAGGGTTATCCTCACCTCAGAGAGACTGTAACAACCCTTTTGCCTTCTTCAAACCCGGTTTTATCTAATTTGGGGTCTGGATTAACAGCAGGCCAGAAAGCAGAGGAACATTAGCTCAGAAAACCTGCACTGCTCAGCCCCAGCTGGAGTTCCCTGATCGGCAGAAAGCCTCTCAGCACAGGGCACACACACAGCAACGAAACCTGAAACCAGTGGTGCTGTCTCGTTTCCCACTCCTCTGCACAACACAGTTTATTTTTAGGTCATACCTCCTGATGCAGGACGGAAAGAAAGGATGGGCACAGGCACAACAGCTGCAAGCAAACTTGGAAACACCAAGAATGAGACATTTCCACTTCATGTTTTGTTAAAACAGCTACACCTTCACCTCACACTGAGTATTTCTGGAGCCAAGATTTGTACTGGCACAGGGACGCCACCTTCTCATGTGGCACAAGCAGCACAAGCTGCAGGCACAAGCTGCTTACAGAGCCTGTCACCATCCTGAAAGCTGTTCCAGGGGAGGGCCAGGTTGGACATCAGGAGGAATTTCTTCCTGGAAAGGGTGGGCAGGGGCTGCCCAGGGAGGTCACTCAGTGCTCTGGGCTGGTGACAAGGTGGGGATCAGGCACAGCTTGGACTCGATGGTCTGGGAGGTGTTTTCCAACCTAAATGCATCTGCAATCCTTGTGAACTACAGCAAATGCTACTGGTTTTGTCTCTTGCTTCACAGGGAAAGAACAAGATTGAACAAGCTGCGTCAGGTATGGAGGAGGAATATTGAGCAGGTGACTCCTGAGTGGTGGCTGAGCAAGGAAACTTTTGGTTTGAGAACCCAGAAGTCAGTGAAACTCCTTTACAAGTTCTTTGAAGCAAAGGCAGTAACCAAACTCAATACACCACAGGTGTGCACCAGAGCATGAGAGTTCCACAGCGAGACCTGGGCAGCAAGTCCTGCACAAGGCAGGAAAGCAAAGCTAAGGAAATATCAGCAAACTGGCCATTACCCAGCACACCTCCTCCTGAAGCAGCTCCTCTTGCTGGAGAGCCCATTTTCACCTCAGACAGCAAGCCAGGAAGGGATGCACACCTAGAAGTGTGCATCAGCCTGAAGCTCTGCTGCAGCTCCTTCCTCCCCTCTCTCACAGTGAGGCTTTTTATTTCTTAAACGTATCAAGCACATCACACAAATCTCTTGCAGCCACTTAAAGCCACGGGTTAAGTGCAGCTGAAGTGAGGCAGCATTTCTCCTATTACACTAAAATTGTGTTGCTATTTTTCCATTCCGTTGGTGCCACAGCCATCAGAGGGAAGCAGGAGGGAGCTGGAAGGCAGCACGTGCAGGTACTGGCACAGGAATTCAATCCACACTCGCCCTCTGGGGGCAGTGAATTCCAAAGGTGGGTCTGCAGAGGAGCTTGGTGACTCGGCTGGGGTGCAGCCTTGCTCCCAAATTCCACAAACAGAGCCTGTTCCCTGGGTGTCCAGAGGCAGAGGATCTGCTCTCCGTGTGCTGGGAGCATTCTATTCCCTCGTGGCTGTAAAACACAGCAGGTGAGCAGCAAAGCTCCTGCCAGGACACGGTGCTCAGGGAGGGACCACAGACCTCAAACCCCCAGCGAGGCTTTGCCCTCAGCTGCCCCACACACCAAAGCCAGCAGGAACACTTTTCTCCTGACACTGACTCGAGTCTCCTGGGAAAGAGATTCTTCTGGCCACTGCAAAGGAAGGATAAATGAGCCACCTGCACACGAACGCACTGAGGGCAAGGAATTCTAGCTGGGTTTGCACTTGACTCATTTGCGGCAGTAAAGTTACAAGATGACACCTGTGACAATCAGGCGTGTGTTTAATTAGTCTAGAAACCAGCTGCAAGAGTGGCAATTGCTCTGTGTTAACCATCCATACGTCCCCAATCTGATGCAAATGACCTCTAAACCTCAGGAAGAGATTTTAAACGGGCTTAACACCAACATTAACAAGTGGCAGATGACGTGCTAGAGTTGAGGGGTCATCCCTGCGGGAGAACAGCACAATGTGTCCATAAATAAACTAACTCAACAAAACAAGTACAGCTGAGCCCTAAGGATGCAAAATAAATTAAATAAATTGAAATTTCCAGCTACAAAAGTTATTTCAACTTTCAGAGGTCCCCACAGTTCGCAGCAGAAATTTGTTTCACGAGCTGGAAGTCTTTTACCCTCTGTCTTGGCCTCAAAGCCATCAAGTTGGAGAAAGAATCTAACTTGGAAAAGGTATTTTCTGGACAACACACCCCTGCTAGGCTACAGTAATTGCTTTTTAATCTTGCTTTTTCGAGGCATTGCTGTAACAATCCTCCTGTGCAGGTAAACGGATGGTAAGGGATGGTCATTTCCCAGGCTTCGACAGGTATACAGGTAGAAATTCCATATGAAAAAAGATATCCTTTCAGGGTTAGCTCTGGAGAGCGCTCTGTTAGCTAAGGCTCTGCCTTCTTCATGGAAAAAGCCCTTCGGGACAGGCAAACCCGGCCATGCACTCTCAGCCTGAGATGTGGCACCTGGCGAAGTCCTATTGGCTATTCTGCAGCGGGCGCTTGGCCGGAATTCCACGGCTTTCCCGGAATTCCACGGCTTTCCCGGAATTCCACGGCTTTCCTGGAATTCCACGGCTTTCCCGAAACTCCATGGCTTTCTCCCCCCGCCCTCCCCGCCAGCAAAAGCTGGAAGCAACAGCTCAATCCTTAGAACCGGAATTAGGGAACACACACTTTCACTTCGAACAGAATCAGACCATGATTTCACCCTGACCCCTTCAGTCCCACCCATTCCCCCTCAGCATCCCCCCATTCCCACCACCCCACTTTCACACTTGGTTTTTGCAGCGGTTTCGGTATTTCAGCAGGAGCTGCCTTGCCCTTTTCCTCCTGACAGTTTCTGTGGTAAACTCTGCCACCCAGTTACCCACCTGTGGCTTTTGAAAGACGCACAAGTTCCCTGAAAAAACCAAAATACCAGACTGGAGCAGGTGGAGGGCATTCCCTGCTGTGGTCTGCTCCTGTTAAAAACACGGAGCTGGGAATCTGAAGGCTGCACCTGGACAGATGTGAGGGATTAATAATCTCTTCCAAACAAGTCGGTGAACAAGGAAAACATCACTGGCTTTTGCAGTATTTCCCTTTTTTGAGAGGCCATTTCCTGCAAAGCATCCCTTACTCAAGTTTTCCACTAGCTTTGTAAAAGCCAAATAGCCTCTTCCAGCTTCAACAGTTCATCAGATGATTTATGAAAGGTGCAAAAACACTAAATTGGCATGAAAGAGAAAAACTGAGCTCCACAAATGTATTTGCAAATTTGACCTGAACAAAGCAACATATTTTCTCTAAAAATTAACAGAAAATGGGGTGGAAAATTGAGCTAAATCTTCCATAAAATGGGAAAGTGCTGCTGGGGCTGCAGAGAAATCCTGTGCTCAGAAGCAAGGAGTCACTATCAGTAGAAAAGACCTTCCCTGGAATGCATAGATGCCTTGTAAAAGGGATAACAGGAACATAACACCAAGAGGAGCACTGCATAAAAACACCAAAGTCATGACAATAAACAAACCCATTTGAAAATGGTTGTTTGTCCTCATTTCTGCGGAACAGCCCAAACCAGACTGCTTTCAGTTCCTCATGTAAGCAAGAAATTTAAGCTCCCTCGTCCTTAGAAATATCGGCAGTACAAGATATTCCATTTCTCAGCAAAAGAAACTTTTCTATTGCAGATTTGACGAGCCGGTTGGCCTCAGATCTGGCAAAAATGCGGTTTCTGGATCCACCTCCCCAAAACTGGACACACCTCAGGGTCAGGAATCTGTTCCATCCCTCTAAGAGCCATCTGCAACGTCCTGGGGCTCTGGCCAAGCAATTAATTCCTCCTAATTGCTGGAATGGGACCACCTCCAGCTGGAATTGCAGCCAGCTCTCCCTCCCTGCCCTGCCCCGCCTTTGGGGGATGCTGATCTCTGACTCCAGCCTCAGGCCGGGAAAAGCAGACCTTGGAACTGGGATCCTGGCTGCACTTCTGGATGTAAACATGCAGGGGGATGTCCTGCAGGGCAAGCAGGTCACACCGACCCGGCACAGTGACACTTGTGACCTGGGCAGGAGCAGCACTGGGATGCCTCCAGTTAGATGCTGGCTCATCACAGCCAGCTTGGGGAGAAGCCAGACACGTCCCCTGGCAACCAGCAGGAAGAGGACCCTCCCTCCTCTCCCTTACAGCTCTGCTCAGTGTTTTGGTTCTTAAAGGAAGGGGAAGGAAGTGTGGCAAAGCATCCTCCCAATCCTCACCACCCCGCACTTGGAGGGGTGTCCCAATCCCCACAACCCCACACTTGAGGAGTGTCCCAGTGCCCACAATCCTAAACTTTGAAGGGTGTCCCAATCCTCACAATCCTGCACTTGGAGGGGTGTCCCAAACCCCACAACCCCACAGTTGGAGGGGTGTCCCAAACCCCACAATCCTGCACACTGAGGCGTGTCCCAGTCCCCACAATCCTAAACTTTGAGGGGTGTCCCTGTCCCCCACAACCCACACTTGGAGAGGTGTCCCAATCCCCACAATCCTGCACTTTGAGGGGTGTCCCAATCCCCACAACCCCACACTTGAGGAGTGTCCCAGTGCCCACAATCCTAAACTTTGAAGGGTGTCCCACAGCCTGCCTGGGGGAACAATGAAAAACAACCTGGATGACACAACCCACCTGTAAAAAGGGGAGCTGAAGTCCCAAAAGCAGGAGAAGGTTCTGCCCTCATCAGATACAGCCACAGGTCTTCCTACATAGGATTTAAGATGGACTGACACACGTTGCAAAAGCAGTTTAATTAAGGAAAAAATAAAATATTCTCCATAAACTGTAATACGAAAGAAAAATCAACACAGCCCCTAAATTTCTGATGCTGACCTTACCAAGCCAGGCTTTGTTTCCTTCTTCAGCACATTAAAAATCCAGTTTATGCTTCAGTGACTGAATCACCAGTTGTTACAAACTATCTACATCACTTTCATCCCCTCCCTGAAGTTTCCAGGAAATTCATGGCATCTGCACATGACAGGAGAATCCAAGGTTGACATCGCTTCCCAGAACAATATTCCTGCATTTTGAGCACAGGGAACAGCACACACGAACAGGGTGGCTGACTTGGCAAAGGCAGCTGGTGCTGAAATGTCAAATTCCCCCCTCCTTATCAAAACCTTATCAAAAACCCCAAATGCAGCGCAGGGTTCCCAAAGCAAGGCAGGACTTGGGGCCCACAGGACAGGACAGGGCCTGTGGAGATGGGAATGAACAGGAGGAGGTGGGAGTGGACATGAGGACGTGGGAGTGGACACGGAGGAACAGCGAGCAGACCAGCCCAGGAAGGCCACAAGGACTGCGCCCAGAGGTGATTTCAAAGTGCATTTTTCTTTTTCAAAGTGCATAAAGGTGATTTTAGCTGCATTTCTGAGCCTCGCACAAACCTCTCTCACTCCGATGACAAGAGGCAGCACCAGAGGTGGCAAGGTGAACTCGGGAATATTTGCAAAGTCACGCTGAGAATACTTCTCTTAAATGCTGTGCTTAAAACCGTGTCGCTTTGCTGCACATCAACACTTACATGGAGGAATTATTTAAGTACACAGCTCTGTAAGCACCTAAGGAAGTGTCCAGATAAGGAATAGCTCTGCTCCTTCTCCTTCTCTTCCCACTTGTCTGAGGCACTGCAGGAACGGTGCTGCCCTCACCCTGCCACTGTAAATCATAGCAATAAAAACCCCAATTAAAACCAGAAAGGTACTTTGCTCGAGACAATCGTGCAGGACAATCTGTCTTCTAAGGGCCTGACTTGAACACTTCATTTTTAAAAAGTACAGCCCAAATAAAATAAGTAGGTTATTAAGAACCCAGCAGTCCCTTCGCATAAATGTCCATGGAGTAATTCACTGCTTTTATGAAAAAGGAAATGTTTTTAAAGCAGACCGGGAAAGGAAACAAATCCTCAGAACCAGAAGAAGATAATACTGCCTCCAGAGAAGCCGCTACAGAAACCATTCCTCTTTTTGTTTCTTTTAATTCTTCACCCATTTTTAAGGCTATAAAGACAGCAGGATCAGCATGTTCAGCTCTCCAAATTCTTCATGTTTCACTTTGCAGTGTCTGTGGAAATAAACTGACTTTTCCTCCCCTCCAGCTGAAGTTTGTGGGCCCTCTTCCATGACCACCAACACCACAAACACAAAAGGGTGCAAGAACTCTGCGCCACCATTCTGCACTCAAGCATTGCTCCAGCACCCCCAAATCCAGCAATCCCAGGCAAAGAGACTCCACAGTGCCTGAGTACTTCCTTCCAACAGTGAGTAGCACTAACTGAACAGGGAACAGCCTGGTGTGCAAATGTTACACTGGAATACACCCCACAAGCTGCACTGGGCTCTATCCCAACTATCCTAATTCAGGACAGGACTGGGGAAGCAAGCAAGTCTGAGCATTTCCAGCTGTCTGCACACATCCTGTCACTGCACTGGCTATTCCCCTCCAGCAAGTCTCCTCCAGCTGTTTCCAAAAGCAATACCCACTTCAGTTCAGTCTACTGCAGACCCTCAGCTGCCTCATGTTTTTAAATAAAAATAAAACTCAACAACACATCAGTCCCAAGCAAAGTTTGTTGACACAGCTGACAGAGTCACTGCAGAAGTTAATCCAGGGGTGCAGAAAATGTCATTAATGCTTTGCATCACCCAGACCTGGAAGAAGGCCGTTACTGATATTCCCTGTGCTGCTGTTTCCCTCTGTGTTGTTATTTCCCTCTTGATAAGGCCCCACTCTGCCAGGCAAACCACACAGCCTATCTCCAAAACCTCCTGGAACACCCTTTAACGCTGGAAAGTGGGAATATGAAGAGAAGGTGAGGGAAGAAAAAACAGCTCTTTGTCAGCCATGAATTAAATCAGCCCAGAAAGCTCACTTTGAACAGATGTACCCCAACCTTGGGTTTCTCTGGGAACAAAATCTGAACCTGAAAGCAGGGATTCTGTGATAGGGATCAGAGGTAACAGCTCTGAGGTGTTCACTCCTCCCCTGGGTGCCAGGGTGGGAAGCCTCTACCTGCCACAAGCCACGGTGCCACCACAACCACCTCCTCAGACAGGAACACACCAATGACAACCAGGCTGGGAAATTCAACAAGCTCCTCTCCAGTGAACGCAGAATCATGGAACGGTTCCATCCTGGGTTGGAAGGAACCTCCAAGCTCATCCCTGGTGAGTTTTGCACATGCAGTGAGCCCGGAGTTTGGAACCTGCGCCTTGCAAAGGTTGGGAGCTCCGTGCCCCCACAGCTGCCTGTGTTAGGAACACGTGTCCAAGCCTCCTCTGCAAGGTGTCAGGGTGTCTCTGCATGAATACAAAGCTCCAACCCCACAACACTCATGCTCAAAACTGCAGCAAGACAGAGGCAGGCAAAGCCTTATCCATTTCACAATTTCTGGGAAGCTTAGAGCAGAAGGGCCAAGTGCTGCCTGGGTTATTATCCCATGCCTGGGTTATTATCCAATCTTCAAATAAACACAACTCATTAATTTAGTAGCATGACATCACATCCTGCAGGCTGAATTTCAACACACAGCCATGACAGTGGAACCACGTGAAGAAATACAGCATTCCCTAGGATTTCTAGTCTGCTTTCCAACCTTTTACCTTGGAAAGACCTAAATGGATGTCCTGGACAAGGACTGTCTTGTCTTGTCTTGTCTTGTGGAAACAAGATCCCCAGGGAGCTAACGAACAAAAGACAAAACAATCTATGAAGTCAACCAACATTTTATAGAGTGAACAAATTGTTTTAAATTTTTGCTTATATCCAGCTACAAACGGGCAGCATTAAAGCATAATTACAGTGTGAGGAGGATTATAAAGTTAAGAGGTCAAAGGAGATTGTTTGCATTAAGTACAATATCAGCAAAGGAGAAGTCTAACAGGAAGAATCATAAAAGGATTTTAGACTGGCAGCCAGTCAACAAAGTGGCCAAGGAAAGTTCCCTGTAGACAGCTATAAATGATGCTGCTCAATTCACTCATGCCCTGATGGACCATGAGTTAAGGAGCAGCAGTCAGAAGTTAAGATATTTAAGGAGTAGTTCATTAAGAACATCAAGTCAGCTGGCCAGGCACAGAGAAGAGAACAACTAATGGCCTTTAGTGCCTCAATCTGGTGCACTTGTATCCAATATCATCTGGTTCTCAGGTTCCTCCCTCTCCTCCCTGGGCACTGAATCAAGCTAGCAGGGTATGTCCCCACACGAGATGGGAACACCTCTCCGCAGAGCAGCCCATCTCCTTCCTGGGATTTTCAAACCCCAGGAGCACCCTAAAAAACCTGACATTTCTTTGGGGTTAGTCTTGCTCAGAGGAGGAGGTAACACAGATTTGCCTGTGATTGTAATCTCCACAACTATTCTCCCAGCCACTTGCACTTCCTGAACCCGTGGCTGAACTCTGGCATTCCCTCTCAAAAACATCGTAATTCTTGGATACAAGACACGTGCCTGGATGGATCTGTGTCTTCTCAGCCCAGACACTCT
The DNA here is from genome assembly GCA_013397755.1 of Cnemophilus loriae. Lineage (NCBI taxonomy): Eukaryota > Metazoa > Chordata > Aves > Passeriformes > Corvidae > Cnemophilus > Cnemophilus loriae. The sequence continues at coordinate 404,920 of VZTF01009060.1, read as the reverse complement.
TGCAAGCAAAGGAATTCTGAACAAACCATCAGAACTCAAATAATCCCCTTCTGATAAATGTACTTAGGGCCCTGTTTTTGTTCTTAAAATGGCCTTTGATAACTCATCTATTTACGTTTTGAAAGGGAGAAAAACTGAATTAGGAAACTGCACAGGCACAAAAACAAAGGCAACATCTGAAAAGGAGTTTTGTTAATTTGTGGGTAATTGCTCATTACTGCAAAACAAGGTTTTTGCAGTGTTTCACGGAGAGTACATAAGAACCCCCAGCCCATTACTGAGTATTGCTTTTGGCAAAGGCGAGCTTCTCCCAGGGTGGAGAGCCTCCATAAAACCACGATTCCATTAAATGTAGATCCCAAAAGTACCAGCGGAAAGGGAACAACATGTTCTGACAAGTCATTTAGCAGGGATCCTCACACACTTGCACTCACCCTTTTCTGTCCACTCTTGCCTTGTTCACAGCTCTGCTTTGGACATCACCTCCCCCTCACTGCCTCTGCTGAGCACCCCCAAACTTCAGCGCTTTGGAACATGGGTGTTCCTCTCCCTTCCTGTAAGTCTGGTTCACTGTCTTATTCCACTAAAAATGTATTCCCCAGACACTCAACATCCACAGGCCACTGGCACCCTCTGCAAGGGGAAAAGCTCACCCTGAGCTCCCCAGTCACCCACAGGTGCTGGATTTTCCCTTCCAGTTAAAGCAAGTGGGTTCTGAGCCCTGACACATGACACAATTCCAGGATGGTCTGGGTTGGAAGGAACCTTAAAACCCAACCTGTTCCACCCCCTTGCCATGGGCAGGGACACCTTCCTCTATCCCAGGTTGTTCCAAGTTCTATCCAACCTGCCCTTGGACACTTCCAGGGATGGGGCAGCCCCAGTTTTTCCAGCTGCCAGCACTGAAGGAGGACACCTTGGAGTGCTCCCTCGGAGAAGGCTCTGGGAGCAGCTCACCGCTCGCATGGCCAGGCAGGTATTCCGGCAGCAATCGCTCTCAAGGCTCTTTCAAGGTCTTTTTCATCATCCTAACAGCAGAGCCATTTTTAAGCCTTTCAAATAGCCTTAAATTAACTTCCCTGACAAAGTTTTCCAGAGCAATATAACCTGACTACGTAAAACTCCACGCAGGGACACACAGAAGACAAAGAGCAGACCTGAGAGTGGAGGAGACGCTCGACTTAGACGGAGCTGTTTCATTACTATGTAGATTCAAAGCCATTCCTGCAGTTACTGAAGCACTAACCCAGCCCTCCTAGCAAGCAAAAATCCATTTTGTGTACAAATAGGGCTTTTACAGCTTTGGCACAGCGCTCTACTGCAGAGTCAAACTTTTCAATGCCTGATAAGATTTTACTTGAAAGTGGCAGGAGAGCTCATGCCAGGAGCCCGTATGAAATGCCAGCTCAGTGGCAGAAGGTCAAAGCCTGGTATCAGGAGATTTAATGGAAGCGTTTCGAGACAAACTTCTTAAAAGCATTGTGCTATCTAGGGAGGCACAGATTTGAACCGCTTGGAAAGCCAAAGACCAATCTTTATGACTCTTTTCCAATCAAGGGTAATTTCTTTAACACTTTACCTTACAAAAAGCACAGCAGTAGGGTCTCCTTTTCTGTGTCTATCCAGTCCTTGGGTATTTGGCTGAAGTTAAGAATAAGGAAGTGTTTAATGCCAGAGATTTTGTACAGACTGTCCTTTACAAAAAACCAAATGAGAACAACAAAAAAAACCCCACACAAAACATGAACCAAACAAAAAACACCCCGAACAACCACCCCCCCCAACCCCTTCCAGAACAACAAACCCTCAGGTGCAGAAGTTGCCAATGTCCTGAATAAAAACTCCACAAGACAGACACAGACAACTGAGTTTAAAGACCAACAGCCCAAAAAATTGACCTTTCTCCAGCAGTGCAGAAAACTATGGATGGAGAAGCAGAAATTTAAATTGAACTGAAAGGCTCTATAATCTTTACCATTTTTACAGAAGTATTTAAGGTTAAGTTGGTGTCAACAATGACCCTGAGCAGACGACAAGCACCAAGACTTTCAACATAGTGGATTTTGCCAGGTGTCATCACGTCCTAGTGCAAAAAGGGACACTAAAACCCCATCAAAGCCTGATCTGTCTGCTCAGGGTCTCCCCTTCCATCTACACAAATACACTGTTGGATTCACTTTCAAGAGCAGGTTTGCAAGTGCTCCTCCACTCTCCCATTAAAGCATTTCGATTGTCTGACTCTGCCATTTTAACAAATTCAAGTATAAGACTTTAAATTCAATTAGCACAAATCTCAGTGCTCCCAACATTAAATTTGCAAGTGACATTTGGTGGCATTCAACACACACGGAGCTAAGCTAATACACTAATGGACCAGCAAGGGAAATTGTAAAACACTCCCAATTGCAATGCTCTTTTTCAGTCACGGAAATTAAAGCAGTAGGCTGCAGTGGACAGAAGGAGATGACAGCTATCAAAAATCCTTCTTAAGCCAAGGCTGCAAAAGCTCTCCTCTCCAGATCTGCCTGTTCAGAAAGGGGCAATTTTAAGGCCGTTTCAGTCCTTAAGACAGGATTTACCCTGCTTTTACTTGTTTCTTCCTACTTTTTTTGATGAAGGCTTAGACAACGCAGCCTCACTGTTCGTTATTCCCCAGATACAGAGAGCAGGGATAAAATTCCCAAGCCTTGCCTCAGCTAATAAGGATGTGACAATGCCCACAGCAGCCCAAAAAGCCAGTCCAGCAAACGCACCTGAGGAATTCTGCTATCACACCCGTGCCTCACCCAGCTTGCTAAGGAAGCTGCCAGTTTTCCTGCACTAGAAAAAACCCAAAGCTACTGGACTTCAGAGATTCCTTTAAGTCCTTTTTTTTTTTTTCCAAGTGGCAATATGCTTTGCCTTAATTCCATTGAAACAGAAAAAGCTACCTCCAAGGAGCTTCAAAATCAGGGAGACAGAAGGCAGACCAGGCTGGGAAGTCAGGGAGAAAAAAAGCATTAGAGTCATGGCTAAGCAGAGGGAGATTTTATTTTGTTGTGCATTTAAATCTAAGCAAATTAGCACAGGCAAAACCTACGGAAGACGCTTTCCCGATAAAGATTTATTAGTGGTTTTCTTTGATTACGGATGTGTAATTGGACAGCAGAGCAGGACTGCAGCAGCATACGAAGGAAACATCAGCAGGACATCTTCTGTGCCACTCTGGATTTGCTCCCCTGATTTGGATGAGTGAACTGTAATGCCCAGCAACAGCAGTAACTGCATTTCTTTAAGAAATACGTTATAGCATCCAAAATTAAGTTTTCTCTTTCCAGCTCTTGACCAAGGACTATCAGAACAAAGCTCATGCAGTACTTTCAAGAACTTGGGGGGTGTTTTCTCCCCTCAACTACAACACCACATTTGATAAGATCAGAAACAATACAGACAAACATTTTCGAGATGTTTAAATCACAGCATCCCAGAATGGTTTGGGTTGGAAGGCACCTCAAAGACCATCTCTTCCCACCCCACTGCCATGGGCAGGGACACCTTCCACCAAGCCCCACTACACAGTTACACCTGGCAGCTTATTAGGATGGATGTTCTTTTGATCCACGAAAAGCCCAGGTAACCTGCACCAAACACTGCAGATTTTCAAAATAATAAAATATGACTGGGGTGAAGGCATCCCAAAAAGCCGGTAGGTTCCACACGTTCCTCAGTCTTCTGCATCTCCCCCAGCATTTTGGGGAAGGAGTGAGACAGGACTTAAATATTAACTTAATGATGGCACACCACACACCTTGGGAATTCAAGCCATATTAAAAGCCGGAGATTCCATGCAGAACACCAGCTCTCCAAAGGGCTCCTGCCCCTTTCTGTGTGTTGGTGCCCTGGGCCCAAAAAGCCTCCAATGACACCAAAATCCTTTGGAAAGCACTGACAGTACGTGGGAGCTCAGTTCGTGACCATCAGATCCAAGAAACCTCTAAAAAACTCAGGTTTTCGAGCTCATTTTAAGCTCACCTCTACTTCACAGCGCTTTCTCCCCGTACAGTTGCGTTTGATGTGCTGCACTTGAATCATGACTGAAATAGCACTCGGGTGCTCTGCTCCACTTCGGCAAAGAACAGCCCAGACCCACCTGGCTGGGCAGCCTCAGAAATCCTTCCTGCCCTACACACGTCCCTGCAAACCACCCCGGGAAACAGGGACCTCGTGCCATGTCCAACAAAAGCAGCCTGTGTGCAGCACCCCTTCGCTTTTTGATGGTGCTGCTTGGATTTATTCTATTACTCTTTCCCCAACAAGGGTCTGGATTATTTTTGAGCAAATTTTTTTTTTTTTTCACAGGATGTCCTGCTGCCCCAATTAAAAAGCCTTTAATTCCGCAACCGTTCCTTACGGCCAGGCTGAAATTGCTTTTAAATCTGAGTAAGTCCCAGGCCACCCATATTTAGTGCACCAATTAACCAACGCTGAGCAATGCAGAGAGGCAGCAACCAGAAGAAGGAAGAATTTTTAAGTCACCATCACCCACAGTGCATGGGTTCAGTTCAAGGGACCTCAAGAATTAGCTAACTAAAAGCAGCAGCTATTCAAGCTTGACGAGTGTTGTGAGAAGCAATGAGATCCATGGAAAACAACAAATCACTGTCTTTTAACCATTAACTCTGAGCAGTCAAATAATATCCATAATACCCCCAAGTCCCAAAAATGATCCACCTACTTGGATTTATTAAATTTATAAGTGTCACGTTAAAAGCTAATTAACATGAGAGACGCTGTCCCCAGGCTGATAATGTGGAAGGAGAAAGAAGCACAATAATTTGGGAATCACCATTTGTTGCACAGATCACAAACACAGTTTAAAGGCATCTGAGCTGAACTTAATTCTGCTCCACATGCCCAAAACCTCAGAAAAATCACAGCAATCTCTCTGGATTTAGAGAGGGTTTATTATCCATATTGTAAAAGCAGCCTTCACCTTTTGTCTGCCACCAACCAGGGGGACTTGCCCTCTCTTTCCAAACTCTCAACAACTTCACGAAGCTGGAGCAATTTTAACACCCACAAAATACTACACAAAACAAACCAGAATGCAACTCCAATACAACATCCCTTCTCCAAAAAAATACAGCCAAGCCCAAATCCACCAAGATCCACAGCAGCGCTTCCACTGACTTCAGCTGCCAGGTGTTTTGTACTGGTTCTGTGTTTTGTACTGGTTCACAGCTGGGCATGGAAGCCAACAAGAAAGCGTTTTCAGCCACACGGACCCGGGAGAAGGGAGTCTGAAGGCATCACTACAAATCCTGCTGTCACACCAGGCTGCACCATCAGCCAAAGCGACACGAGGATGTTCATCGACATCCCGGTGCTGCTCTGCTAAGAGAGGCTGCCTGCATCAGCAAGCTTCAGCAGCACCATGTCAATATGGCAGAGCTCCCATTTTTCACAAATAATAATCTTTTTCTCTCTCTTCCCATCCTCTCTCCGTGTATTTATGGTGCCTGAAGGCACCCAGGCACTCTTTAATGAGGTTTTCACACGAGACAGAATAAATTAGAAACCTTGATCAAAACAGGGCCTCCAGGAGGAACACAGTACAAAGACAGCCCCATGCCTTATACACCCTGAAAAATCCAAATACTGCAGCCCAGCAATCAGCAAGCCATTCCACAAGCAAACAGGGAGCACACCCTCCTGCCAGGGCACCCGTGATGGCGAGGTCTCTCCTCGCCCCTGTTCTGCCCCCCAGCCCCTTCATCCCCAAGAGGGGGACGAAGCCATCGCCCCCTTGGCACCCCACAAACCTCAGCCCCAGTGAGGCAGCATGGCCCCAACATCACCGCTACGGCCCTTGATGGGATGCGATAGGATGCGATAGGATAGGATGGATCTGCTCCCACTCACAGCGGATGTCCCCAGCTTCCTTTGGAGCAAGGAGCATCCTGCCTTTGCACCTCAGAGCATGGAAGGACTGGAGCCGCCAGGCTGAGAGGACCACGCTCACCCCCACACTCCCACCTGAGCAGAGGGGACCAGATGCCCCCCAGAGCCTCTGGGGCAGGGAAGACCAGACCTGCCACTCCAACATGCTGGGGAGGAGGAGACACACCTGACCAGGCTGAGGGGAACACAGCCTCTCCTGGGTCCTGCGGCTGAGGGGGCTGCGACCCCCCGAGCTGGGGGTCGCAGAACTTCCCCAGAGATCAGCTGCAGCCCCCCGAGCTGGGGGTCCAGACCTCACCCGGGGACCAGCTGCAGCCCCCCGAGCTGGGGGTCCCAGAGCTCCCCCGGGACCAGCTGCAGCCCCCCGAGCTGGGGGTCCCAGAGCTCCCCCGGGACCACCTGCAGCCCCCCGAGCTGGGGGTCCCAGAGCTCCCCCGGGACCAGCTGCAGCGCCCCGAGCTGGGGGGACCGCAGCTCCCCTGGTACCCCGGGCTGCTGCCCCCCGAGCCGGGGATGCACAGCTCCGCCGGGCAGAGCACAGAGCTCCCGTGGGCTCCCCTGGCCGCAGCCCCCGAGCTGGGGGTCCCAGAGCTCCCCAGGGCTGAGCAGACCGCACCTTCCCGGTGCCCCCGGGGGCCGAGGGGCCCAGATCCCTCCGTGCTGCGGGACCGAAGCCCTGTCAGACCCCCGAGCTGAGCAGCCCGAAGCCCCTCTGGAGCCTTCGGTGCTGCGGGGGCCGGAGCTCTCCTCGCATCCCCCGGGGCTGCGGGGGCCGCCGCCGGCATGAGGAGCCGGAACCCCCCCGGGACACGTCCTCTGCTGGGGCGGCGGCGGCCGCGTCCCCGCTGTCACCGCCGGTGTCCCATCCCGCCGCCACCCCCGGGCCTGCGCTGAGCCGGAGGCCGCTGGGTCGCCGCTCACTCACCGTGCGGAGCCGCAGCTCGGTGCGGGCCGGGTGGGTGCGGCCGCCGGGCGGGTCCCCGGGCGGTGCGGCGGCTCCAGCCCGCTCCCCGCGTCCCGTTTCCAGTACCCCGTGTCCCGTGTCCCGTGTCCCGTGCGGCGGCCGCGGGCGGGGCGGGGGCACCGCGCGCCACGTGACTGCCGTGTCATCCCGGCCGCCATCTTGTGCCCGTCCCTCCGTGCCGGCGGGCGCTGCGCCCGAACGTCCCCATTGGCATCCCCACTCCCGTTCCCAATCCCGAAGGGATCCGCAGCCCGCCGCTGCCCAGCACAGCCTGGGGCGCGCAGGGGCAGCCCGCTGCTCGCTGTGTTTTACAGAAGCCCAGGATCAGTGAGGCTGCAAAACCCCTCCGAGTCCAAGCTGGGCCCGATGCCCACCTTGTCCCCAGCCCAGAGCACTGAGTGCCACCTCCAGGCCTTCCTTGGACACCTCCAGCAATGGGGACTCCAAACCTCCCTGGGCAGCCCCTGCCAAGGCCTGAGCACCCTTTCCATGCAGAAATCCCTCCTGGTGTCCAGCCTGAGCCTCCCCTGGCACAGCTTGAGGCCGTTTCCCCTTGTCCTGTCCCTGTTCCCTGGGAGCAGAGCCCGACCCCCCCTGGCTGCCCCCTCCTGTCAGGGAGTTGTGCAGAGCCACAAGGTCCCCCCTGAGCCTCCTTTTCTCCAGGCTGAGCCCCTTTCCCAGCTCCCTCAGCCGCTCCTGGGGCTCCAGCCCCTTCCCCAGCTCCGTTCCCTTCCCTGCACACACTCCACCCCCTCAATGTCTTTCCTGGACTGGGGGCTCCAGGACTGGACACAGCCCTCGAGGTGTGGCCTCAAAGAAGCCACCCTGAACCCTTCTGAGCATATGCAGTGCCCCCGAAATATCAAATTTCAGCATCCGTGTGGCTTGCTCGGAGCAGCTGAGCTGTAGCAAGGGTGTGAGTTCTCCTCCTAAATCCATGTGGCAGCTTTCCAGTACCTAAAGGAAATCTACAAGAAAGACGGAGAGAGACTTTTTAGAGGAGCACATACTGCCAGGAGAAGGGGGAATGGCTTCCCACTGCCAGAACGCAGGGTCAGATGGGATACTGGGGAGAATTGCCTCGTGATCCTGGACTGGGATGAACATGTCCTGTCCCAAGGTCCCCAAAACCAGAGTGTACAGTGTTGGAGCAAACTCTGCTATCTGCCTTTATTTCACTCTGCAGGAGCTCTACTGGCCATTGGGCTTCAGTTCTTCTGTCGGCTCTGGAGATGTGAGAAGTCAGCTGTTATTAATAAAATCTCAATTATAATAAAGTCACAGGACAATTTAGCTTGGGAGCAACCCTTGGGTGTCACCATCTCCAGGTAGAAAGAGGCTCAAATTTTGTTCTGTGACCACTAACACCCATTTCAAACCTTGCGCTTCACAAATTGTGACTTCTAATACAAAACTGGGGTTTTTCCATGCCAAAAGGTCAAAATCAATTCGTGGTGCCCACAGAGGAGTACCTGCATGTGCTGAGCCTGGTTCCCTGCAGAGCTGTTCCCCACCGTGGGAAGATCCACAAGGTCTGATTAAAACTCTTCCCGTATTTCAGGCACTTTTCCAGCCAGGAGATTGTGGAGATAGCAGAGCCACACATCCAGCTCCCCCTCTCCCAGGCATGGGAGGATGACAACACACATGGGAGGGACTGGATGTACCGGTGTGTCTCCGTAACACTGAGTGAGAGATGTTTTGCTGATCTTGGCATATAAACAAAACAAAATCTGAAAAAAACCCTCGTGACTTATCCCGATCAACAAGTGATTGCAGACATTACCCAAGCAAAATTAAGAGTTTAGTTGAATAAATAGTAATTTATGCACTGGGACAGGTGAAACACAATGGTGTCCTGGGTCTCTAAAGAGCTGCCAAATCCTGCACTTTCTAAAGAGGGAGTTGAGCCATTCTGAGAGAAAATTCTCTGTGTAATAAAACTTGAATTTAGAGCCAGCTTAGAAGTTATTTAAAGGTCTGCTGTGACCTGCAGCTCCTCACAGATTTTCATCAGCGCTGGTGAAGAGTGGATGAGTTTTGTTTGACCTCAGGATCCAGGCAACAGCTTTCACCCTGTGCAAGCTGTTTGGTAGTTAGGAAGAGAAACGCAGATGGAAGAGGATGGCTTTGGAGAAGGGTTCTGGAGAAATCCAGGAGAGGGGTGCTGCGGACAGCCCAGACACCAACAGCTTTGATTCTCTCATCCCTGAGGAGGGATTTATTTGTGAGTAGATCTAATACTGGCAGCTCTGTTCTGGTTTTTCCCAGGTGGATCAGGCTGGCTTGCATGAGCCTGGTTGCACCAGGAAGAGTTTAGGAATAGCGAAGGCTTTTGGGGGTGCTGGTGCATCTCCCTTGAGGCAGTGGAGCCTTTGGAGGGCTTGGCAATCCCAATCCCAATCCCAATCCCAATCCCAATTTATCTTTCCATTTGCTCCCCTTGTGCGATGCCATCAAGACAGGGACATTCCTCAAGGGAGTTCCTGCTTTTCGGCAGGGCGCTGTTTCCTTCCTGACTGTTTCTTGCCATCCCATCTCCCTAGTGCTCTAATAGGATTAATGTTGTTGACACTTCCCTCAGGGTAGTCGTACAATAAATCCCCCCTTTCCAGGGCTGTTCCCCCAGGATGGGCATTTTCCGGCAGATAATATGAACCTGAAGCCTGTGCAAATTGGTTCCCTGGGAGCCTGACCTCCCTGTTGGGAATGACAAAGGGCCATCCAAGAGGTTTAGGAATAGCTGTCCCAGGCTGCTGCCTGGGCTTAATCCTGCTGAGCCACTTCTGTTCCTGAAAACAGCCTTTCCTGCCTGGTTACAGCCAATCCCCAAGTGCAGGGGAGATTCCAGGAGTGTGCCGGCACCAAGGCCAGCTTGGACAGGGATAGTGGAAGGTGTCCTTGCCCATGGATGAGCTCAGCTGGGCGGTTTCTCCTGCTAGAGCTTTGAATAAATTGATTAATCAGGATCAACGTGAATGGATCAACAGTGAAATGCTAATAGGTCACATTCATTAGGCATTGATCAATAATCCATAAATTAATGATGTTCCACTTGAAGGGATATTTTTATTTAGACAGGTACGTTGACTATTAGCACGCTGACACTTTATTAATGAACTAATATTAAACTAACTTCAATAAAATTTCAATTACCTTCATCTTACCTCACTCACCATACGTCCTTCTTTCAGTGCAGCAACGACCCTGTACCCATCATTTATGCCATCACTTGATGACATCATTTCCACCCTGATGGTATTTGTGACATCGTTTCTGTGGGTCACATCATTTATTTAGTGCCTTTATCCATGATACCATTTACACCAAACAGCATCATCAACTCGGTGTCTTTGTGGTACCATTTCGGTATCATTTTGACCCCATGTGACATCATTAATTCAGCGTCTTTTCACCAAACCCTGATGTTTGACGGAGTTGTGCTGACTGTGATGGTTTTAAAAGCCTTAGAAATAGAAACAGCCAGAGAGGTCGTTGCTCCAAATGTGTAGAGTCCCACAGGGCTTTGTCCCTGTCCCCTGATGGTGGCAAGGGCTGTTCAGAACAAGGCATCTGAGCAAAAAATCAGAATTAAATACATGGTGAATGGAGTCGAGCAAAGAGCACAGTGAATCCACATGCTGTGGCTTTAAGGAACTGCAGGGCAGGGCTGTTAGCTGCATTATAAACGGGAAAAGAGACCAAAATCCCTGTTTCCAAAGGATTCAGGAGATTCCGATTCAGCTACTTTGTTATTCAAGCAGTGATTAATGGTGAGGTGGCGTCATCCTCTCTGATCAGTGGTATTAAGCAGTGATGGGTTGCAGACAAACAGCATTAGAAATGCAAGATTGTTTCAGATCATTAGGAAAATACGTAAACTCATTTCTTTAATTAATCTGGCTTTAATGGCTGATTGCTTCTGATTAAAATAGCACGTGTCTGGGGGAAATGCGTCAAAATTGGAAGTAAAAGGAGAAACTCTTAACAGGGGGAGGGCAAAAAACATTTCCCCACTTAAGCAGAAGAAGAGAGAAGAATGAAAAAGAAGCGTGGAAGATGGTAAAAGAAGGAAGACAAGACAATTCCAAGGGGAAAACAAGCCAGCAATTCTCCAGATGGGACCGGTGGGTTTTCCAGAGGGACAGGCTGTCATTGCCTTGCTGGAACATCCCTCTGGAAGCAGAGTGTCCTGGCTGGGCTGGGTACTGCTCTCCCCAGGGTCCTGGGGATTGGACGTGTCCCTGGGCTTGAGGACCAGAAACAGGACAGCCCAGGGCACCACCATTCCGTGCCTTCAGTGGACCCATACAGCATTTCCTTTAGCGCCGTGCCAGGCATTTCCCATGGGATAATGAAAGGGGTGACAGAGGATCCCGAAAAAACGGCTGCAGCTCACACTGGGCTGGACATGATGAGTAGCCGTGGGGCTGGGAGCGGGATAGAGCTGCTGATTCCAGGTGTCCCGCTGCACATATCCCCGCTCCCGGCCCCTTCAGCGAGCGACACGCTTCTCCAGCATCCCGGGAAGTTATTCTCCTCCCTCTTTCCCTTGCTGCTAACGGGGTTTGCGTCGGTTTTTTTCCTTAGGAGAAAAAGCCGTTTCCAGAAAGTGCTGTATTTCCTGAGACTGGCGGCTCCCAGGCTCATCAAATCCTTCACCCCCTTTCCTCTCCCGTCTCTGGCTCCGGCGCTGCCTCCTCTCCCAAGGAGCGAGCGCCTGCTCCCGACCAGGCTTGTCAAAACCCGCCAGGCGTCCCCGGGCTGGCGCCGCTCCTCAGTTCGTGGGGCAGGGTGTGTTTAACACCCCCCCTTTAACACCAGCATGTGCTTTGCAGCCCTCTTGCTGAGTCAGCAAGGAGGAGCCTGGCTGAGCAGGGCACGGTGCCACCCGCTCCGTGTCGGGGGGGTCACAGGTGGTACGAGGTGACAGGGACAGCAGCGACACTGCAGCAGCTCCACGGGGCCATTATCTCTATTGCTCCGGCTGTGGCAGGAGTTTTGGATCTGATTTGCTTTGAAATTCCTACCGAAACAATACCTCACGTGCTGCAGCCCTTGGTTTTTCCCAGAGCTGCTCGTTCCACAAGCTTCCCCCCCTCCTCGCTGCCCCGACATGAATTGTAAATAAATAAACGTTGAAGTGGATGTGGATCGTTGCTGTGCTGCATGTCTCGGCCTGCCTGTTTCCTTGGAAAACCTGTGCTTATCCCCAAAAGGGTTTTCCAGACGCACCAGCAGGGCTCAGCTGAGCCTGGACCGGAGCCGGCACTGCTGCATCCTCCTCTCTGCAGACGGAGCCTGCGTGCTCGGGCAGGCCCAGCAGCCCAAAAGGCATGGAGTCATTAAAACTCAGTTACCTCTCCAGGCAGGAGTTAGGAGAAGAAAGCCTTGCTCTGGGAAATCAGCAGCACCAAGGTGGGATTTTAGCGGTGCTGCGTCTCTGCAGTGACTCAGGGAACTCTGATTAGCTCCAGGCTTTCAAGAGAGAAGATTACCTTGTGGGTGCTCCCTCTGCATTCACTTTGCCAGCAGGTTTATTCTGCAAGCAACATGCTGAAATCCTGGGAGAACAGGAGGGAATGGCTTTGCTAGTGCTCAGGGCTGAGCTTGCAGCGTGGCAGAGGCTGGGGAGAGGCAGATTTCTTGGGGCAAGGGGCTAACAGTGAATTTGTAAGAATAAGAATTGTTTCCTTGGGACTGGCTGGGGCTTCCTGTGGTGCAGCTGTGCCCCTTCAAGCAGAGTCCATCCCAAATGTCTCCAAGATGTCTCTGAGCAGAAGGAGAGGCCACTGGAGCCCCCTTTGCCTCCTCCTCCTCTCTGGCTGTGGAAGCCTGGCTCCCACAGCCTCTCCTTGCTTTCCCTGGCTGCCACCCACCCCTGCCAAGGTGTCCCCAAGCTCGCTTTGCTTTGGAGATGCCTTGGAGCCCCAAACTGGTCCCAGTGCCCAGCCATGGCCTCCCCAGTGTAGAACAGGAGGAAGTGCCCCCCCTTAACCTGATGTCAAGTTGACAAACAGGACGATGCCTCCAGATCATCTTCAAGCCACCTCCTTTGGAGACCCAGGAAAACCTGGCTGTCCCCCTGTGCCAGGCCATTGAGCTCCAGACCATGTCACCTCCATGGTGCCCAAGGGGCAGGAGCAAAAGGATACCTGGAGGCTCCCAGTGAAGCTCTGTGTGGTTTTCTGCTGAGCCCAGAGAAGTTGCAGTCACCAGTGGCAGCTCTCCTTCCTGCTCAGTCCCGGGATCCCATCCTGGAGGCTTTTTCATATCACACCCTCTATTTGTCCTTCACCTTTTTGTGCTTTTGGGAGCTGCCATTGCCTAGAAACGGTTTGGGGATTCTGTGCTCCTGTCGTTCCGGCACCCGGGGACGGCACAAGTTTCATTCCCAAGCTGGATTTTCTCGGTTTTCCCTGTAGGGGCAGCAGTTGCCTTTCAAGCCAGCCTAAAAGAAGAAAAAGATCTGTATTTTAGAAATTAACTCCTGTTCCTAGTGACTGCAGCTCTGATAACAGGACTAACGTCAGCATGAGCCTCTGCTAAGTGGGTTTAGCAGTTATCATGTTGAACTCAGTGCCTAAAGCTGCCTAGTGATTTGTGTCCTGTGTCCCCAAGCCAGCTCCATTCCTCAAATTAGCATAAAGTCTATAAATCAAGCTTCTTTTGATGCTGATGGTGATGATGATGATAATAATAATAACAATAATAATAATGCCCATTCTCTGGAGACCAGAGGCTCCCCAGAGAATGGGCATGGCCCCAAGGCTGCCAGAGCTCCAGAAGCATTTGGACACTGCTCTCGGGCACAGGGTGGGATTATTGGGGTGTCCGTGCAGGGTCAGAAGCTGGGCTTGATGATCCCTGTGGGTCCCTTCCAACTCTGGGTATTCTATGATTCTGTCCTTAAAACAGAATAAATCTCTGTCTGGATCCCCTCATCCTTTCAAGGAAACATCAGATAAAACAGGTGGATATCCTCTTACCAGCTTGATAAATATATAGAATCAAATAGACCTCGAGGGCATCAGGTTTCCCCATATGAGGACAAGCATCAAACATTTTCCCAGCTTTGAGACTTCTACAGTTTTCCCCACAACAGCCTCTGGATACAATAATCTGATGCTGCTTTTAGGGAGAAAGGAAACAAGGGGAGAAGCTGATGATAAGGTTCCCATTTTGATGGCAAATGTTGGTAACTGGAAGATTTAACATCAAAGTCCAAGTGGAGCTAGAGTACTTTACTTGAGTGGGATTGCAAAGTAGTATAAGCCATAGAAAACTCAGAATGATACAACCTCCTCACTCCTGCCCAGGCTGGACCCCTTCAGCATGGCCACACAATTTATAAGTGTAAAAAAATGTCATTTCCACCTTTGCTAAAGAAAGAAAAGGGAGCTCAAAGCACCTTGGTGGCTCAGGCATTGCTGGGGCTCAGACCTCCCTCTCCCGGGCCGCGGGTGCCTTTCTGAGGAGAGGATGGCAGAGGGTGTGTGGGAAGAAGGCGGGAGGTGGAGCGGCTCCCATCAAATCCAGCGGGAGTTTTGTGTGGAGCACAATCCCATTAGCAGTGTTATTCACGGGTCACGGCCCGAGGGCTGAGGGCTGAATGTGTTTGTTCTGCAAATTGGGCTAATATTGTGAGGAGCATAAAAGAGGATGTGTAAGTGTATTTGGCCTCTTGCTGGTATCACAGCAGAGAACGTTTCCTTGAAATTGTATTAGCTCGGATCCAATTTTAGGGGCACTTACAGCTAGGAAAGGCTTCCATGTCATTAATAACAACCACCATCTTTTTAACGTTTAATATATCAGAAACCAAAGAAAAAAAAGTTTTGCTCTTGGTTTGGAATGACACAGCTGGAACAAAATGAAATCTGAAGCCCCTCGAGTCAGCCAAGGCTTGGGGTTTGTCCTGGAGAGTGCTGTGACACCCAGGCGACCTGGCAGCTAGCAAAGGGAGAGGCTGTGCTCAGTTTCTTGGATAAAAATGCAGATTGTGGAGATGGCATTGTGAGAGGTCACCCAAAGCTCAGGTTAACACAGCAGCCTCACCCTAAAACAAGCTGTAAGTGGCTGAGACGCCTCTCGTTAGATGGGCTGTGCTGGAGTCCAGATTTCGAGCTGGGGATTGTCACAGGGCTGTACCAAATGCCACTGCCAGTGTGTTGGCGTCACTGTCAGACCTCCTGGCCATCATTCCCTTTGTTGCTCCTGCTTCTCTGGTGGCATTGCTGTTGTATGTTGCCTCTGTCCTGGCTGGAAACAATTCTCTCTGGAGCAGCAATTTGATTTCCATGCTCAACCATCACTGGGTGTGATATCACCACTGTAGGAGCACCCTTGGTGCAAGGAGGATTTATTAGACATGATTATAAGCACAAATAGTTCATCTGGTGTCACCCAGTGTCCCATGTCCCTCAGAGCTCAGCCTTGTGCACCAGGAGCTGCAAATGTTCTCCTTCAATGCCTGTTTAAATGCACAGCAGTAATAACCCAGGGCTGATAATAACAGTCTTGAGCCGAGCACTAAACCAGGGGAAAACTGGTTCCAGCTGAGTGTGGCATGGTATTTTTGATGCAGGAAGGGAGAATAATTCCTGCTGGGTATGTACATGAATGCAGATGTGATTTGGATGGCACACACAGGACATTTAGAAATGGAAATCTCATTATCCTGACAGTAATTCGGGACTATTACAGGGAAGCTCAGGGTCTTTAATCAGTAACACTGTATTAGCATAACAGAGTTAATGGTGATAAAGTAAAAGATACTGATTAAAGAACATTTTTCTCCACCTAAGATCTACCACCTCCTGTATCCAAATACATCAATGGGTCAAATCCTTCCTTTGATTTGCTGAACCCTTCTCTCCAAGCCAAGGGGAGCATAGGTGGGTTTGCCTCCTGCCCTGATCTGCTTGGCAGTAGCAAACAGAGTCATATATATACACATATATATATGGTATCTGTTACCTTATAAAAGTTTTCTCTGGCTTCTTTCAAACACCACTGATGCTGAAGTGACAGCAGCTTTATTATCCTCGTGCCCTGGGGGCTGTTGTGCAAGTGTAGTTCCTATAGGAATGGGCATGAGGAGTCAGATATGGAGGCCCATGTGGAGCGCAGAGCTGCTGCAGCAGGACTCTCCCCGTGCCACAGGGCTTCTCTGGGTGTTTAACAGCCCATGGTTATCTCCAGCTAAAAATAACGTGCTCTAAGGCCTTGGAAGAATTAGCTGGCTTCCCTGAGCCAGGAGAAGCGCTGACTTTCTGTGTCAGTTCAAAGTTATTCCCGGGAATGAATTAGCTCTTGTTCCGACCACACACGCTGGAATGGGCTCCCTGACGCTGCTGCTGCCTCAGCAGCCAAATGCCAACGCACATCGGGAGTCAGAAAGAGCTCCAGGAGGAGATCTCTGACCCTGGCTGGTGGGATCAAGCTTTTGCAAAGTGTGTTTTCCTTGTGCAAAATATCTATGGGCTTAAAATCATAATGGTGAGATAGTTGCAAATGCTACCAGCATTCCTTCAGGTTAAATAAACTCTGAGGAACATCCTTGTTCATTGGCAGGAAGATTTATAATGGCTACAGAAGCTGCAAAAGGATATTCGGGCTGCCATCAGCAGCTTTGGTAGGACCAGAAAAGGCAGGGCAGGATCTTTAAACACACAGCCCATTAAGCACACAGACCACAAGTGTTTTGTTCTGTGTCTATTTAAATCGGAGTAAAAATACACCAACAGAGGGAACAGATTGGCTTTTAAAATATTCCATGAGATAAACAACAGCTTTGGCTAAGTCCAACCGAATGAATTTTACCTTATGAGAAGTTTAAGTAGTCTTGGAGGTCAGAGGAAATGTTAAGGGTAACACAAGCTGAGCTGCTTTGTAAACTTGCTCTGCAAAAATAAGCAACACTGGTTACATAGAACCCTGGAATGGTTTGGGCTGGAAGGGACCTCAAAGCCCATCCAGTGCCACCCCTGCCATGGGCAGGGACACCTTCCACTATCCCAGGCTGCTCCAAGCCCCGTCCAACCTGGCCTTGGACACTTCCAGGGATCCAGGGGCAGCCACAGCTTCTCTGGGCACCCTGTGCCAGGGCCTCCCCATCCTCATAGGGAAGGATTTCTTCCTAATAGCTGATCTACACATACTCCCCCTGTCCTGTCACTGCTGTTTGTAGTCAGAGGATCTGCTTCAACCCTGAAGTTTTTCTCAGGCTGAAATTATAGAGAGGGTAAACCAGAGGCTTTATGAAAGAAACAAGCTGCAACCTCTTGGTTGCAAGTGGAAAAGGGAATATTTTACAGTTAGTTAGAAGAGCCAAGTGTCACCCCTTTTTTATTTTAATCTTATTCCAACCCTGTGATTTCCCAAAAATAGACTCACTCACCAGGAACATCACATTCATCTTGGTTCAGCTAATGATATTTATACTTTTATATTGGATAGGATTAATTTTCCTATCCTGTTAATGCAGCATGTGATCATTAAATACCTTTACTGCACGCATAGACATATATTTTCTGTGTCAGAAAGGAAAGCAACTGGCATTTTAAATTACTGAGTGATAATGGTAGGTGGCTGTTTTCCACAGTGCTTGAGGAATTCCTTTTATTATGATAAATGGGTATAAGACTCCCTTTTTACACAGAATCAGTTCACCAGTGAATTTATTCGACAGTCACAGGTTGTGGGTATACCAAAGAACATTTTCCACAAAGGTGCCTGTGTTAATGCAGTGAACATGTGTAACAGCACCTGATGGAGGAGAGGCACTGAAACTTCCCAGATGATGGGTTTGGGTACTAACACCTTGTACAACTAATGCTGCAGCTCACATCCTGCCACATTTCACTGAGCCTTATTTCACATCCATGGCTCAAGAAGTGCAGGGAGTGCCTAACCAAAAAGAGATCCAGTGACAAGCACAGTAAATTATTATCCTGGCATTTTAAGTAAAAGGTTTTACAAAATCGATACGCAGCCATGCGCCATTAACGTATCAACTGCAAAAGTGAATTCCAGCAATTTGGGAAATCTGCCAAAAAGAAGAGATTTTATCCTGACAGGAGTGAAACAAACAGACATTCAATCAGGGTAGATGTCAGGAAAGCCAAGAGAAATAAGAACTCCATTCTACACGGTGCTGTTTCCCCAGACATAAAAACAGTGATTTAAAAAGAGCTTGTGAAACTCTAAAGCCTGAGTTCATGGCTCCTGAATGGACCAGCCCAGTGCCTTCAACAAAACCACCACAGCCCCTGTAACATCCCACAGAGAGCAAGAAGAAAACTGCTGGGGTTTGACCAGGTTATCAGGCAGCACCTCCCACGTGGAGCTTGTTTCTGTGCGCAGAGGTTTGTTTCCTCAGCCACAACAACACAGAAAACTTGCCTGGGTCACTATTTTTCCTGTCAAACAGGAATTTGAGTAATGCCTTCCCGTGTTTTGCTTCAAAGGAAGCTTTCCCATCTCTTCCATTCAGTGTTGCACTGGTCCCTCATTGAGGGGCTGTTCCACGGAGGTTCCTAAACCCTCCTGGTGTCTGTCCCGGGGCTGCTGGCTTAGTGGGCATGGTGGTGTTCCATCAAAGGTTGGAGACCTTGGAGGCCTTTTCCAACCATAATGATTCTGTGATTCCATGGAAGGTGTGCTACACATGCACCCTGAACCCTCCAGCTGCAGTCTGGGGTCAGGGGCCATCGCTCCATCCCTGTCGCTACCAGGAAAGGTTTGGCTTTGACCTCTCTGTAACCAAACTGACCCTGCAAACACCAAGGATCCTGAAGAGGGGTAAAACATCCCATTCATTGTTTAATTTTGAGTTTGAGTGGATTCTCCAGACACACGTAAAGAAAATAAGATGATTTTCATAGCTCTCTGCTTTCAGCACAGGACTTAAAGTCATTCCCAAAGCAGGACATGACAGCACCATTTCTCCACCCTCCCTGTCTCCAGATCCACGCCCCAAGCACTGTTGCACTGGGCAGCACATTTCAACCCTGTGCAAAGAGGAGTAAATGACTTTACCTCAATGAATGGCAAACGTGGCCTACAGCTCCCTTTTCCTTTATCCATGCTCACAGCGTTACTGACACGCACTGATTCACAGGGGCAAGCAGACAAAAGTTTTTAATTTGTCACCCCAGTCCTCAGTGGGGAAGTTAAGGATTTTCCAGACAAAAGACTAAGACTCAGCTAGCCTCAGCTGAATGCCTCTTTCTGTTCATTTGCCTTTTGTGGTGTAACTGCTAACGGTGCTAAAAGAAAGAGGCCTATGACTGACGTGCTGCTTCATTCCCGTTATCGGATTCTGTGCTCTGAAACACAGGATCAGCTGAGCCCTGGGCAGAGCTGGGAGCAAAACAACATCTTTCCTCTGCAAAGCTCTGTTTGCCACAAGCCTCAGCGTGGCTTTGGGTGAGGCAAAACCTTTCCAAAAGTATAAAT
Source organism: Cnemophilus loriae (assembly GCA_013397755.1). Classification (NCBI taxonomy): domain Eukaryota; kingdom Metazoa; phylum Chordata; class Aves; order Passeriformes; family Corvidae; genus Cnemophilus; species Cnemophilus loriae. Next base: position 385,554 of record VZTF01009060.1, on the reverse strand, counting down.
GGCTGATATGCTTTGTTTGCAACCCACACTGCCTGGGCAACATAAAAACTGTGCAATATGTAAGAGCCGAAACCAAACAGGCTGTGAATGCAGGGAGAGATTTCAGTGTGAGAGTTACCAAGTGTGCCCTCAGCAACTTCACAGACAGCACCAGGCTGAGTGGGAGTGTGGATGTGCAGGAGGGCAGGAAGCTCTGCAGAGGGATCAGGACAGGCTGGATCCATGGGCTGAGGTTCATGCAAGGCCAAGTGCCAGGTCCTGCCCTGGGGTCACCCCAAGCCCTGCAGCTCCAGGCTGGGGCAGAGGGGCTGCAAAGGGCCCGTCGGGAAAGGCCCTGGGGGTGCCGGTGCCAGCGGCTGGACAGGAGCCCAGGGGTGCCCAGGGGAGCACGAGGCCAATGGCCCCTGGGCTGTGCCAGCCATGGGGTGGCCACAGAGCCAGGGCAGGGCCTGTCCCCTGGGCTGGCCCTGCTGAGGGACCTCGAGGGCTGTGTCCAGTTCTGGGCTCTCCTGGCCAGAGAGCCCTGGAGGGGCTGGAGCGTGTCCAGGGAAGGGAACGGAGCTGGGGAAGGGGCTGGAGCCCCAGGAGCGGCTGAGGGAGCTGGGAAAGGGGCTCAGCCTGGAGAAAAGGAGGCTCAGGGGGGACCTTGTGGCTCTGCACAACTCCCTGACAGGAGGGGGCAGCCAGGGGGGTCGGGCTCTGCTCCCAGGGAACAGGGACAGGACAAGGGGAAACGGCCTCAAGCTGTGCCAGGGGAGGCTCAGGCTGGACACCAGGAGGAATTTCTGCATGGAAAGGGTGCTCAGGCCTTGGCAGGGGCTGCCCAGGGAGGTTTGGAGTCCCCATTGCTGGAGGTGTCCAAGGAAGGCCTGGAGGTGGCACTCAGTGCTCTGGGCTGGGGACAAGGTGGGCATCGGGCACAGCTTGGGCTCCATGGGCTGGGAGGGCTTTTCCAGCCTCGGTGATCCTGGGATTCTGTGATTCTATGATTGTATGACAACTGGTATGGACTGCCCTTGTTTCCATAACCATGATGTACCTCTGGCATGGCTGCAGACTTTGGGAGGGACAGAACAAGCACCTATCTTCATTTTAGCACTAAAAGGACTGGGAGTTCACTCTCAATATTTGCTTCTCCTCTTGTGTGAGTGTATTGGCAAGTACAATAATTTCCTTGGCTTCCTAATGCCTCACCATCTCTCCAGTCTAGATGAAAGCTGAGCTTCATAAAACAGGGCAGTGAAGAGCAGGCAGAGAAGCAAAGTGAGCAGCAGTGAGTTGTTATTTCTCGTGGAAAAAATAAAGTGACAAAAGTTTACTAGTCCAGATAAGAAAGGAATTTTGAACAGTACTTAAATTGTCTCCAAAATTCTTGAAATAATTCCCTATAAACCAGCCTTTTACAACCAGATAGAAGGCAACGTGGCCTTGGCTCTTCTAAGGGTAAGTGAGGGTGATCAACATTTTTTTAAAGAAAATAAAAATTCTGAACAGGAATAGAAAACGCAGAAGGAATTGAAAAGCAGGATCACAAGGATAATTTACTGCCTTAGAATTAGGAGGAATGTTACCAGACAACATTTTGTTTACTGAATCTATTAAAAAGCTGCCTTGGTCATGAAGAAAATCTGTCTTAGATGACTGTGGTAATTTTAGAAAGCTGCTGACCAGCCGTGACTGTACATCTGCTGAATAACTTGGCAAACTGCCCCTGTTTCCAGTCCTTCGTCCTGAATGATTTAATAAGATGTGGCTTTGAATGCAGCGTGATGCAGTTGGTTTTGTTTCATGCCAACTCCTGACACTGAATTTTTCTGAAGCTCTCTCAGAGTTTTTCCACCCCTGTTTTCCTGCAGGGATGGATGGCACTGGTCAGGGGAAGTCACACTATTGTTGTTACTATAACATACCTTTTGTCTTGGCCAAGAGCTGGATTGTAAAAGAGTGCTGCAGGCTGGAACCTCTGGTTGGAAGCAGAGCAGAAGAACGGGGGACAGAATGGAAACATCTCACCTCACCAAGCCCAGTGTCTGCCATCAGAGGCAGCCAAAGCACCTCCTTCCTCTCACCGAGATTGCTGGATTCATCCTGAGATCAGCTGGGTCATTTACTGCTGGAAGGCTGCTCCCAAAGCGTCCCTTTCCAGCTGAAAGTCCTCCTGATGTCCAGTCCATGTTCACTCATGTCTGGTTTGCAGCCATCTGAGTGCCCTCTCATAAGCTCTGCACCACCCAGCAGTGCTCCCGTGCAGTCCTGCCCATGGGTGGCTGTGGCTGTGGCTGCGGCCACCCACACTGGAGAGTGTTAATCGCTCTCTGTGTCCTGATAATGTCACTTCTGGCCTACCTCAAACTCCTGTTTGCCGTTATGTGGCTGTGCCACACCGAGGGCTCACAGCCACCTGGGGATCTGCAGGTCTGCTCAAGCCTTTCTCTTCCTTTGTCCTACTGAGCTGATGAGCTTGCAGCAGAAATCCCTGCTTGCTGCAAGAACTCCTCACTGTTAAACTTCATCCTATCTCTGACGTGTTCTCTGTACTGGGGCACTGTCAAGCTTTGTGCTGTCAGCAAACTTCCTTACCATAGTCTTCTTTTGGCCATCCAAGCCCAAACCCCATCTGACAGAACCATACTAAAATGAATGGCACTGGATTAAGTAATTAATTAATTAATTAATTGCTCTTGCTGGTTCATAGAATCCCAGAGTCACTGAGGTTGGAAAAGCCCTCCCAGCCCATGGAGCCCAAGCTGTGCCCGATGCCCACCTGGTCCCCAGCCCAGAGCACTGAGTGCCACCTCCAGGCCTTCCTTGGACACCTCCAGGCATGAGGACTCCACCCCCTCCCTGGGCAGCCCCTGCCAAGGCCTGACCACCCTTTCCAGGAAGAAATTCCTGCTGATGTCCAACCTGAGCCTCCCCTGGCACAGCCTGAGGCTATTTCCCCTTGTCCTGTCCAGTCCTTTCATGATTCACTATTCTGAATACTTCTTTGCCTTTAGCATGATTGAATCTTTGAGCTCTCTTTGTGCCTTTATTTTGGTGAAAATACAACCCAGAAATTTACCTTTCCATATATAGAGCACAGGTCCACATAGTTTCTGTAGTTTCTGTCCTCCTCTTACTTATGTGGAAAAAGAAACTCTTAATTAAATTTACTTTTACCCTTGGAAAACCCAGTCTGGCTGGATTTTGAGGCTTTCTGAATTTATCTCTGGGTTTTTGAATCTCCAAGCCATTCCAGAGCCTGACTGTTTTGCTGCACGGGGTCATGCTTCTCCAGAACTGGAAGGGCCTGCCATGTTCCAGAAAGGCAACCACATAATTATGGGGTGGCCACGCTGACGACATTGCCCACACAGGGTGAAACCACACTGCAAGACCAGAAATCCTGCTTGCAAGGAGGTCAAACCACTTAGGATCCCCAGAGGTTTCTGTGTTTTCTGAGAGAACAGGCCGTGTCACACACGTTTAAACGGTGCCGTGCCAGAGGGGAGAGCATGTGGATGAGATCTGAATTCAGCCCTTTCTGCAGAAAGCAATAATTGTATGTGTCTCTCCTTTTCCGGTTCTCTGATTGCTAACCAAAATGTGGCATCAGCTATGGAAAAACCCATTGCTTTCCTTGTGAGAATGAACTCCTTCCTACTCACATTCCCTGAAGGCAAAAGACTGCCCCGAAGAGCAGAAAGTGCCTCTGAAGAGCCCACACTTCAAAAGGAGCAGCAGGGACCTGGCAGTGCCGCCAGATTAAAGAGGTTTGGCACCCAGGGTACAAAAGTGTGTCCCTGAATCAAGCATCACTCAGCTGACATGGCTTTGCACTGGCGAGCTGAGATGTGATGCCAGCTGACAGAGAATCAAGAGCCCGGCTTTCTGGATGCCTCCATCCCACCCAGCAGCAGCAAAAATACAGCATTGCCTGCTCAGCACAAGCACCAGCTGCTGCATGTGAGCCAGGGAAGTTCAGGGGGAAGAGGGTCGCCCTCCTCCTGGGAAGCAAGGTGCACAAGGAACTCCCAAAGGGAATGTGCTGGCACATCACTTCCCGGCGTGAAGGTGCGACCCAAAAGCAAGCCGAGTTGCTCCAAGCCCGCACCTTCCACCTCCTCTGAGTCTCCACCACACCCCTTCACCTTCCTCCCTCTCTTTATGCCAGATCAGACTCCCATCAGCTCATCTCTGCCTGGCTCCACTCCGGACAGGGACACACTCACGGAGATCTGCTCACCTGGGCTGCTGTGTGTGTCTTGGCTGAGCTGAGCCACTGCTAGCCCATTCCATGTCTGCAGAGCTCATCTGCTTGAGAACAATAAACTTGGGTTGTCTGGAGGATGCAGTGCCTTGGGATCTTGCTGGGTTTGCTTTCTGCCCTCACGTTGGAATTCACTTGTTTAGGGAGAATATCTAAAACCAAATGAATTGAGGACATTCAGCTCTGGGCCACCTGAGCCAATGCAGACCTTGGTGGGGAGGTGACACCCTTGGTGTCCCCACAGCAGCGCTCCCGTGTGTCTGACTTCCCTGCTGCCTCGGGTCTGTGAGGCTCAAAGGCTGACAACAACTAACAAGAACAAGTGCAAGGTGCTGCACCTGGATCAGGGCAACCCTTGGGATCAGTCCAGGGGATGAGCAGCTAAAGCAGCCCTGGGAGAAGGACCTTGGGGTGCTGTGGGGGAGAGCTGGGACCCAGAACCCCCCCGTGCCCTGGGCTGAGCCCCCAGCGTGGGCAGCAGGGGAGGGGGGATTCTGCCCCTCTGCCCAGCTCAGGTGAGACCCCACCTGCAGAGCTGCCCCAGCCCGGGGGCCCAGCACAGGAGGGACCTGGAGCTGCTGGAGAGAGTCCAGAGGAGGCTCCAGGATGATCAGAGGGATGGAGCAGCTCTGCTGGGATGAAAGGCTGGGAGAGCTGGAATTGTTCAGCCTGGAGAGGAGAAGCTGCGGGGTGATCTCATTGTGGCCTTGCAGGGCCTGAAGGAGCCGACAAGAAACATGGAGAGAGACTCTTTACAAGGGATGGAGTGACAAGGGGGAATGGCTTCCCAGTGCCAGAGGGCAGGGATAGATGGGATATTGGGAAGGAATTGTTCCCTGTGAGGGTGGGGAGGCCCTAGCAGAGGTTGCCCAGAGCACTGTGGATGTCCCTGGATCCTTGGCAGTGTTCAAGGCCAGGTTAGACACTGGAGCTTGGAGCCACCTGGGATAGTGGAAGGTGTCCCTGCCCATGGCAGAGGGTTGGAACTGGATGATCTTTAAGGTCCCTTCCAACCCAAATCATTCTGTGATTCTGTGATTATTTCCTCTCCTAAAATCACAGCTGCTCATCAGATAATAAGGAATGGCTGCCAGCCAGCAGAAAGAGATCCTTGCTTAGAGATCTGTTCCTTGACAGTGAAGGAATGAGGCTGCACGAGAAGGAAAGCAGAACACAAAGTTAGGGGCTGACACCTTTCCTCCCTGGACCATGTAATTAACATCTTTGGGTTTAAAAGCAGTACAGAGAGAGCTGAAACCATTCCTCACCTGTACAGCTGCAGGCAGTGAGTTCTGTACTGTGGGAATTACCCCAGTGCTCAGACTGGCAATGGGAGCATTTTCTTCATTCCTGGAAAGACCAGCTAATGGCATACACTCAGCTGGGAACACAGGAAAATTTGGTTTCTCTGCCCTTTCACTGCTAAAGAAATATACTGCCATTAATGGCCATCACAGGCCACCAAAGCACTGAGGAGCAGGAAGGGTTTATAAGAAAAGAGGTGTTTTCAGAAGAGGTTGGTGCATTAACCTTCTCAGTTGCATTTTGAATAGAGCTTCGTTTGGAAATGGATGCACCTCTACAGAAAATCCATAGATGAAGCAGAAACATGGAAATTATTCAGGACAGGACCATTTGATTGCACTGCAAGAGAACAAAAAAATGCTGCTGTGGAAATGTGAGTCATGAACGAACCACCCTCAGCATCACCAGAACTGAAGATGGAAAGAAACAAAAACAATAAAGGAGAACAGAAGAGAGAACCATCTGATAATGTTGCATTTGGAGCAGGCACGTTTGTAAATGGTTTTGGCCTCCCATTTAGATATAAAGAAGACACAAAGATCAAAAAAAGAACATCACAATGCTTGTGGAGGGTGAAAATGGCAATGTGGCTGTTGTGTAAATGCTTTGTCCAGAGTTTTGGGATATGAACTGGAGATGTTGTGACTCCTCATAGAATGATATCTTATTGATAAGATTTTCCCTGTCATAATAGAAAATATCCTGTGAAACCACTCAAAATACATATCTGAACAATTTCATGGGGTACAATAGGATGTGATGATTTAATGTGACGTGATAGGAGCAAGGAAGGGATCTCGTGTGGGGTAACTGTCTGCCCCTGACAACTCAGAACACAAAAATCCCTTTCTGGAATGGAAACTGGGATCACAAACCAGTTTTTATTTAATTACCTTTTAACCTCAAGTTTACAGTCTCTAACAAAAAACTCTTTGAGTTCTCTTTTTCTCCCTCACACACAGCAGCTCAGGTGCACACTGCTGTAATTTGCAAGATCCTTTTCCTACTAAAACTAAATACAGATTCCTTGTAGTGAATAATTATGCAGAAGATGGAACGGGTATTTTTCTTGGTATTTATAAAATACCCTCAACAGGTTTCAAAGCGACACTGTATGTAGTCTCATGCTGGTTTTGTTATAAAAAGATGATATGCTACAAGTGGTTTGTGGTAGATAGGTGTAATATAAACTAATTGAGCCACAGGAGATGGGCCAAGCAGCCCTGCATAGAGTCACTGGGAGACAGCTGAGTCACACGGCCCTGCTCTAACAGAGAGCCCATAACTTTGCCCAGAAGCTTTAAACCACTTACTTATTCCCATATTTTCTTTTCCCTTCCTGGCACAGCCTGACAAGCTTTCCCTACCCTGTTTAAGCCTTCGCACACTCTTGCATTAACACTTTCTTCTGGATATTGAGGAGGTGGGAGACAGGTGAGGTACACACTTTCCAGCAGAATTTCACTGGTGGACTCAATAGGTCATGAAAAATTATTTATTCACTGAAAATTCTCAGCTGTGGAAGCAATAGCCTGAATCTGCAGGCAGGGAGTAAAGTCTCACTCTGTATAAAACACAGGTCTCCCCAGGATGTGGTGTGGGCCAAAAGCTCAGCTCTTCTGCTGAGACTAGAGATGTTTCTGTTAACCACAAGCCTTGCTGCTCCTACAGATAACACTGTTTCCTTAGCTACAAGCTGGTATCTGTTCAATAGTGAGGGTTTAGCCAAAAATGGGTATAATCAGCATGGGGATGTTTTGCTTATGCTTTTGCCCAAACTGTTTTATAACCTGATGTGTCACCACTGTGCTGCTCAGGCTTTTCCACAGGATGCCTCTTTTTATTCTTTGCTTTTCTAAGCCTCTCTAAGCTTTTCTGGATAGGTCATTACAATGCCATCATTCCATGCTGCCAGCAGTGCCAGCGGGATGTGACCGAGTGTCTGCAGGGAGGGCTCCGAGCAGGGCCCAGGCTCTGCTCCGGGGGCCCAGCAATGGCACCAGAGCCACGGGCAGGGACTGATGCCAGCAATTCCCCCTGCACAGGAGGCACAACTTCTTCCCTGGCCAGTGCCCAGCCCTGACCAGATTGTCCAGAGAGGCTGTGGGGTCTCCTCCCTGGGGCTGTTGCAGAGCTGTGTGCACACAACCCTGTGCCCTGTGCTCTGGGATGGCCCTGCTGGAGCAGGGAGGTGCCACCAGGTGCCCACTGAGCTCCCTTCAGCCTGAGCCATCCTGGGATCCTGTGTTTATAACCAATACTGCTGGCTCTCTGGACACGGCTCCCAGCTGGCAGCATCCCTGGCTAAAAACTTCATGCTCCCATTTGTTTTTCCACAGCTGCTTATTTCTACCTGCTCTTGCTGGGAACAAAAAAAAATATGTTGAAAGGAGTTGGACTCCTCTGAGTAGACTCAGAGGTGTCTTTACCACGCCATAACTCCCTGACAGGAGGGTGCAGCCAGGGGGAGTCAGGGTCTGCTCCCAGGGAACAGGGACAGGACAAGGGGAAACGGCCTCAAGCTGTGCCAGGGGAGGCTCAGGTTGGACACCAGGAGGAATTTCTGCCTGGAAAGGGTGCTCAGGCCTTGGCAGGGGCTGCCCAGGGAGGTTTGGAGTCCCCATTGCTGGAGGTGTCCAAGGAAGGCCTGGAGGTGGCACTCAGTGCTCTGGGCTGGGGACAAGGTGGGCATCGGGCACAAGTTGGACTTGATGGGCTGGGAACACTTTTCCCACCTCAGTGATCCTGGGATTCTGTGGTTCAGTGATCTATGTGTGTCCCTTCCAACTCAAGAAATTCTGTGATTCTATGGAAAAATGCACGCACCCCACACTGCCAACGCCTGCAGCAGCCACCTGCAATCCCCTCTCAGCATCACTACCTTACTTTGAGTGCAATTCAGCTGTTTTTTAGCAAAAAAAGAGCCAAAACCACCTGTGAAAGACCTTTCTTGGCTTTGGTCACTCATGTTGGAGGACAAAGCGAATTCTGAGGGGAGCTGCAGCCCCTGGCAGTGCTCCTGGTTTGGGATGAATTTCTGCCATGAAGAAAAAATTAAAGAAGAGATTGTACTAACGTTTTAAAAATCTATCTACACCAAAGCTTCTCTAATGATGGAGATATGCACATCATAGCTGAAGTTTTCACAGAGCTCTGAGAAACGGAGATAGCTTTAAAGTTTACTTCTACATCCCCACTTGCCCCATTCCCAGCACGACCTAGGTCCAGGGTTTTGACTGAAGTGGTCTTAATATTTAGCTAATTTAAATGCTTATTAGACTAATTTGATGAATAAGACATGCTAGGGATTTGTTAGCAAGTTTCTGCTGTTGCTTTACGTCAACATATTCTCTAAAACAGGACTCCAAGGGACAGCAGCACATTCTGTTACCAGTTGAACAAGGTGCCTTTTCGGTAATGGTAAACCTTAGTGTTGATAATACGCTGCACGACTGCAGAGAAGAAACAGGAGCAATTTTAAATTTTTCAGAACTAGCACATCTTGGACACTGATCGCCAAGAAGAAGGTTAGGTTGTCCTGAGCCCATCTGCTTCACGGGGTTTGCTCTGAGTTTTATCTACAGAGAAAGACAATGTACCTTGTCCCTGCCTCTGCTTCCCTACCGCAGCCGATCCAGCTGTTCTGCCTGTACAGAGCAACTAAACCATTCCCCTCGTGCCTGACTGTGTATTGACTTTTTCGTTTTTACTGAGCTCCGTGAAGTCAGTGAGGCTTCACAGAGGCAAAGCAGATGCAAAAATAGGTCAGACACCCCATGGCTCCCCTCAGGGCTCCCGCCTCCGCCTCGCCTGGCTACGAGTGTCCCGGGCTGGGGCGGACGAAGCCGTGAGGAGACGGGTGAAGCCGACAAGGGTCGGGTGAAGCTGTGATGGAGCGGGTGATGCCATGAGGAGCCGTTTTGAGGCGATGGAAGGCGTGAAGGGGAGGACGAAGCTGTGACGGGGCGGGCGGACCCGGGCTGGGGCGGTCCCTGGGGCGGCTGGAGCCGTGAAGAGGCGGCCGCGCTCCGCCTCTTCCTGCGGCAGCCGCGCAGTTGCAG